>OY726522.1:67158975-67476475 GCA_963383655.1 Bathymodiolus septemdierum | reverse complement strand
CCAATACGGCGTGGTTTCGCGCCCGGCTTTGTAAATTACAAAAAGGGTGCAATCGACTCACAGCCGCAAGTGATAAAGTTTACCAGTTGCTTGCCCTTGTCGGTGGTTCTCTCCCGGTACTCCAGCTTCTTCCACTACTAAAACTGGTCACTATGATATAGCTGAAATATTGCTGAAAGTGGCGTTAAACGCCAAAAATCAATCAATCAATCAATCAATGTGTTACCCTTCAAACGGATCCAGTGCGATGCCACCAAATTTAGAAATCTCATCCTTGAAAACTGTTTTAATGTATGTGCCATCCAATTTTGAAACTTTTATGGAAACCCGTTTTGCTCCCACCCAGTAAAGGTTATGGTGGATCCAATCCACATCTAATCCACCATCAATTGTTACATCTTCGTTTATAACGGTAACATTCACGAGGGTACCTGGTAGAACATTCGCTCTGAAATGTATTACATAAGATCAAATCATTATTAATTTCTTTTTAAGTCCCAGTGTACAGTATACACTTATTGACTGGGTATGAGGGTAATAGCACTTTTATTATTCCCAAGGTACCAACTATTTTCCGAGGCAACGTCGAGGAAAATAATTGGTACAGAGGGGACAATAAAAGTGCTTTTACCCGAATATCAAGTCTATTAGTGTTTTATTATACTGAACAACTGTGCAATTCAAAATCCTAAATTGTAGGCCCTTTTCTGATGGATTTCTAGTCTACTTTATTAGTGGGTTTTTTTAATTAATACATTTCATGTGTGTGTATTTGAAGAAGAAATTAATTTAAAAAAAAAACAATTAAAAGCATTTTTTTTTTTTTTTAGTTCGTTCTTTTTTGTATGGATATTGACATTTATCCTCTATTAGAGGGTGATAGGATCATTCCATTATATACGTCATTTAATTTAAATCAATGAGATGAATGATTTAGAAAAGTCCGGGAAATATGATTGCCGAGATTACCACAGGAATAGTCATTGTTTACTTGTCGTCTGCCGTCTCGGGATTTTAGCTCGCGCAATGAAAAAGTCCGAGGACTTGCATGACGTCATTTAATTTAAACCAATGAGATGAATGAATTAGAAAAGTCCGGGAAGTATGATTGCTGAACTTACCACAGGGGGAATAGTCCTACAATTTTTGACCGGCTCCACCGGGGGAATATTCATGCAGTTGATTTTAGGATAAAATAGCAAAACTACTGTCATGTTTTTATAAAGGAAAAAAGATAGTGAAGTATAATAATTAAACATGTCTTTAACGGCCACTCATGGGAGAGTCGAAACAACATGGTCTCTAAACACAGGAGATCTCAAAAAGCAGGTGACATCTATATATGGAGTAATGTAAATACACGCTAGAGAAAACCGAGGAACAATCAAGAATGCATAAGTGTGGTCTTTTAGCACAAATTTCAGCTTTCTAAAAGTGGTCTTTCAAGCAGATTTAACGGTATATATATATATATGTTGAATTGTGTATTTGCATACCTTGGGCTGAACGATATATACACTAATACATAAGTTTTGTTTTCGGTGTGTGGGTCCGCGTTGCCGTATGCATCTTTGGTTATTGTTTTTTTTTTAACGGAACCCGCAATTCGAAGAACATCCAACATTAATACAATAGCACGACATGATATACATTAACACTTTACTTAACTTTTAATTGATCCTACTTAAATTACTATCATCAAATATTTACTTTAAATCATTTCTATACGAAGGTGGTTGAGCGATTGTTTGCTTAATGTCTATCAACAATAAATCAGATCACAGGTATAATAACAATCAATTAATCAATCAATCAATCAACCAATCAATCGAAGTTTCACTTTTCCCTACTGAATATATATGATCATAATATAATATGCTTGTGTGAAATCTGTAAAACTAGTAATTTTCATACAGTTTTTCCTATTTCATCTAACATTTGCAACGGAAATACCTAGAATATTCCCTGGTTAATCAACAGAAAGTGCACTTTCCAATGAGGTATTATGCTATATACATTTATTTAAACCCTTCCATGCTACACCTCAACATACTGAATACCTTCCATGCTACACCTCAACATACTAAATACCTTCCATGCTACACCTCAACATACTGAATACCTTCCATGCTACACCTCAACATACTGAATACCTTCCATGCTACACCTCAACATACTGAACACCTTCCATGCTACACCTCAACATACTGAATACCTTCCATGCTACACCTCAACATACTAAATACCTTCCATGCTACACCTCAACATACTGAATACCTTCCATGCTACACCTCAACATACTGAATACCTTCCATGCTACACCTCAACATACTGAATACCTTCTATGCTATACCTCAACATACTGAATACCTTCCATGCTACACCTCAACATACTGAATACCTTCCATGCTACACCTCAACATACTGAATACCTTCCATGCTACACCTCAACATACTGAATACCTTCCATGTTACACCTCAACATAGTGAATACCTTCCATGCTACACCTCAATATACTGAACACCTTCCATGCTACACCTCAACATACTGAATACCTTCCATGCTACACCTCAACATACTGAATATGAAAAAACTACAAGTGAAAATATGAACAAATAGAACAACGGTACATGAGACCATTAGCGATATGCTTTACATACATGTACTAATTGATACCGGATCCTGGTTTTAATGTTCAAATTGAAATAATCTCCTAACGATATGTGACATATCTGTAGTTTCTCCGATGTGGAGTACATTACTTACGACAGAGGCCACCGTTTGGTTTGATAGACGAATAAGATACATAACTTGTTCTTAATATTTGACGGAAATAAGTGTCTCCTACCGCCATCTGTACTCATATCCCAAATCTATATTCCCACCCCTAATCTGTACTTCCACCCCCAATCTGTACTCCCGCCCCCAGTCTGTACTCACACCCCTAATATGTACCCACACCCCTAATATATACTCAAGCGCTCAATCTGTACTCACACCCCTAATCTATATTCCCACTCCCAATCTGTACTCACATCCCCAATCTGTACTCACATTCCCAATCTCTACTCACACCCCAATCTGAACTCACACCCCTAATATATACTTACACTCCAATCTGTACTGACATCCCCAATCTATTTTCCCACTCCCAATCTGTCCTCACACGTCCAATCTGTACTCACATTCCCAATCTGTACTCACGCGCCCAATCTGTACTCACATTCCCAATCTGTACTCACACCCCAATCTGTACTCACACCCCCAATCTGTCATCACACCCCCAATCTGAACTCACATCCCTAATATATACTTACACTCCAATCTGTACTGACATCCTCAATCTATTTTCCTACTCCCAATCTGTACTCACATTCCCAATCTGTACTCGCATTCCCAATCTGTACTCGCATTCTCAATCTGTACTCACATTCCCAATCTGTACTCGCATTCCCAATCTGTACTCGCATTCTCAATCTGTACTCACATTCCCAATCTGTACTCGCATTCCCAATCTGTACTCGCATTCTCAATCTGTACTCACACCCCAATCTGTACTCACACCCCCAATCGGTACTCACACTGCAAGATGTACTCGCATTCCTAATCTATACTCACACATCAATCTGTACTCACACACCCAATCTGAACTCACACCTACAATCTGTACTCACACCCTAATCTGCACTCCCACCCCCAATCTGTACTCCCACCCCCAATCGGGTCTCACACCGCAAGATGTACTCGCATCCCAAATCTATACTCACACACCCAATCTGGACTCACACCCCCAATCTGAATTCACACCTACAATCTGTACTCACACCCTAATCTGTACTCCTACCCCCAATCTGTACTCCCACCTCCAATCGGGTCTTACACCGCAAGATGTACTCGCATCCCAAATATATACTCACACACCCAATCTGAACTCACACCTACAATCTGTACTCGCACCCTAATTTGTACTCACACCCCCCAATCTGTACTCGCATACCAAATATGTACTTCCAACTCCAATCTGTACTCGCTTGACGTTAAACAATCAATCAATCAATCAATCAATCAATAACCAACCAACCAACCAATTGTAGTAATGATATATGATCAATGATGATAAATTAAATTTTTAAATTGATTTATATTATCTAAACGTGTTCTTACCTTTTCATTATTATCTTATTGTTCTTCCAGTCAAACTCATTCCAGAAAATAATATTTTCAGAAACCAAGGAAGCAATTGAAAAAATATTAATGTTCTGGTATAGATCTCTTCTTTCTATCCGGTTCCCAGAAAAAGAATATTCAGATATTCCATTTTTTTAACCAATAAGTAAGGTTGATTTTCCATCTGAAATTAAAAAACGACCAAAACTACCTTTTGTTCATTTTCGAATGGAGATAGATGTCCAACATTTTCCAATGTAAAGGTATTTCTTAATCTATTAATCACTATTTGATATTAAATAGCTAGTGATATAAACGTAAATATCAGCCATAACAAATTTCATTTCAATGAGATTAGCTCCGCTTGTTACTAGACCAACTCCCTTAGATGGATGTTCAAAGTGCTAACTCAATGAAGCAACAATCCACGGGTAAAATGTAGCTTCACTCGGACACATTATCCTGATTCCGAGCTAAACAGGCTTTGCTCTTTCTCCTTAATGTTGCTTGCTTAGTGGAAAAGCAGCAAACGCGTATTTTTACCACCAGTGCTCGAACCCACGATATACCGTTCTTGAGTCGAACACGCTACCAACCAGTGCTCGAACCCACGATATACCGTTCTTGAGTCGAACACGCTACCAACCAGTGCTCGAAGCCACGATGTACCGTTCTTGAGTCGAATATGCTACCAACCAGTGCTCGAACCCACGATATACCGTTCTTGAGTCGAACACTCTACCAACCAGTGCTCGAACCCACGATATACCGTTCTTGAGTCGAACACGCTACCAACCAGTGCTCGAAGCCACGATATATCACTCTCGAGTCGAACACGCTACCAGCCAGTGCTCGAACCCACGATATATCGCTCTTGAGTCGAACACCCTACCAACCAGTGCGCGAACCCACGATATACCGCTCTTGGGTCGAACACGCTAACAACCAGTGCTCGAATCCACGATATACCGCTCTTGAGTCGAACACGCTAACAACCAGTGCTCGAACCCACGATATACCGCTCTCGAGTCGAACACGCTAACCCGAGCATTACATCACCGATGATGTTTGCGATTATTTATATTCTATCTAATTAAAGCAAAATGTTCAAAAACACACTTTGTCTAGAGAAACAGAAAAAAGCATCACAAATATCTGTTTGTGCCAATTTTATTGGGTATCTTCAACATATTCATAATGTTAACATTTTAATGGTTACATTTTTATATATCATCCGAGCAGGTGTCAATTTTTCTATATTGATACGATTCATTAGATACATGTATGTATATTATGCACAATTCCTAAATAGTTTAAGTTATGAAAACTAAATATCATTCAAGAAGGTTATTTCAGAAACGCGTCGTGTGCACTAAATTTGATATCTACGTTTGCTATGTTTTTGGTTTTGTTTGTTTGTTTGTTTGTTTGTTTGTTTGTTATGTTTTTGGTTTTGTTTGTTTGTTTGTTTGTTTTGCTTCAGACAACAATTCACTCTGTATTCTAATGACATATAAAATGAAAAATCTCTCAACTTTGTTTCATAAAAAATAATGTCTAACGTAGATACCAATATCTTGCTATAGGAAGAAACAAATTCTGTTATAACATTTGTAACAAGTTATCTATTTTTTAAATTACATCGACTTTTTAAAGATAAATATATTAGTAAGAATACGTTTCATAAGTAATTTTCGTTGTAATCGTTTACCATAACTATATGTAGTGTCTTTATATGTATATGGTACAGTACAAATTGGAATCTAGTAGGATCCGGATTCCTACTAGTGCAAATTGGAATTCCAATTTCTACTAGTAGAAATTGGAATTCTGATCTGTACTGGATTTAAACCAGTATAAATCTGAATTCCAATATCTAATAAGACAAATCAGGATATCCAGATCTGTACTAGGGGGATCCTGGATCCTACTAAGCTTTCAGTAGGATTCAGAATATTACTGAATTTAAAGCTTAGTACGATTCTGGATATTACTGAATTGAAAAATATAAAAATATGTCACTCCCACCAAAGGCCTACCATCTCATCAGGCCACACCCATCAAAGGCCTGTCATATCATTTTGGATTAAGTTTCCTATTTATTACAACATTTGGTCAAAGTTTGTTTGTGGCATTTGCTTGAGCAAGGTATCTTAGATTTGCGGCATGAACATCGCATTGTATTACATTCTCCAGTACAGTTACATGTGGATACCAGATTAGCAGTTTCATTTACTGTCCGGTTTTTCTGGCAAGCTTGAATGTGAGAATTTTCCAATAGTAAATTAGGGTCAATAAAATTTAATCCTGGGAAGCAAACTGTTCTTAAGTCAACTAGGTCTTCATCTGAATAATAGGTTTTCAGTATTCCATCCTTTGAAACTAGTATTACTGTGAGCACAGCTCACTAAGATATACCCTCCGCTCCCCACATCTGTCCAGCCTATTTCCATAACCAAAACATTACTGATTGTTCCGACCAAAAATGAAAGGGACCCTCCTCTATTACCCAGCCAATGATTATTTAGTAAAGTTTCACCAGATTCCATCATACATTACTAAAATTTTCCAATGACATTACATAAAATATAAGGTCCCTAACTCTGGAACAATAAAAGTGAATATCATCAAAAAGGAAAGAGACCCTTCTCTCTTCATGAGTAAACTACTGCTCAAATTTCAAAACATTCTGAGAAATACTACTCAAGTTATCATACGACATAGGGTAAAAATCCTATTTTCCGTCATATCAAGTCCAATAACTCTGGAACGGCAAAAGTGAAAATCGTCAAAAATGAAAGGGATCCTCCTCTCTTCACCAGTAAATACACGTAGCTGATAAAATTTTAAAAGATTCTAAGAAGCACAACTCAAATTATCGTACGACATAGGATTTGTCTACAGACGGACGGACAGACATGGTGAAACCAGTATACCCCCTAACAACTTCGTTGCGGGGGGTATAAATATTTTGTAAACGGATTTGGAATCGTTACTTTTTTTTACTTCAAGAACTTTGCATGGCAATATGTTCGAGTCAGTGTTAGTTCTGTCTACTTTGTGAATTCTCATACCGACAGTGTCACCAATAGAATATGTTTTTCTGGTAAATGATGGTCCTGATTCATGTCGAACACGTCTCCGTTTAGCTTCTCACATATAGTTCATAGTAGAGTGTCACAGATAATGTTGTGTCTAGATTCTGGTAAATCTACTATTTTTATTGTATCTTGTAATTCCCATGCAACAAATTGATCACTGCTTAGAAATTCATCAAAATTGTTGCCAATAGTTGGTTTAATGTTCAAATCCGTTAACATAGTTGTGACCAAAAATACACCATTCCATCTGAATTTATATCATAGCCATGCACCTTGGTTTCCATGGCAACGGCCACCATTTTGAATTTGTTCAACCCTTCAAAAGCTGCCACACACTACGGTGGATATTCCTACAAAGCTTCATGAAGTTTGATGAAAGGAATCCATTTTTTTTTTAAATCCCCCCCTTTTTTGTTTCCATGGCAACTGCGGCAAAGTTTGTCCAACCGATTCCGATATTTTGGGTTTATCTCGTTCCACTAGTTGTGGATGTTGTTCCTATCAAGTTTCATCAATTTCTGTTTGGCGAGTAACCTGCTATGATCATTTTTGTGTTTTTCATTTTTTTAGCATTTTGGCCATTTCAATGTCAACGGCAGCCATTTTGAAAAAATCAACCCTTAAAGGCACAACTTCACATGGCATATGATATTCCTACAAGGTTTCATAAAGTTTGATCAAGGCATCTCCGATAAATGTGTTGGAGAAACTTTTGGCAGAAGAAAGAAGAATAATAAGAAGAAACGGAGCAAACACAATATGTCTCCCAAACTTCGTTTGGGGGACATAATTATTAGTGCAGAAACGAACTTTTAGTGATAAAAACTATTTATAGAATATTAAAGAAGAAAACTATAGTAGGTTGCAGAGAACAGCAGATGTTAGCTGTTCTCTGAAGCAGACGACTGAATGTATATGGACAAGATTAAGTGTATTTATAGGGAGTTGGTTTCACTGTGGTATTGTGTATGGGAAGAATGAATGTCTATGTGTCTTTAGAAGTATGAATTTGCCTATATGTTAGGAGGTGATATTTTCTGGTCCTTGTGTCTGAAACTATTAATATGTCTGATGGTACATCAACAAGATGGAATGATACTTTGTACATCATAACCAATCTTTTGCGAAGTCTACGTTCTGCAAGTGATGGCAAGTTTATTATATTGAGTATATCTGATACACTGCTGGTATTGTGGTATCTATTACATATGTACCGATCGAGCAGCTCGTCATTGGACCATCTAAATTTGTTTAATGGATTCAGATGTGTGAGGGTCCCAGATAGAGCACGAGTACTCTAATATCAGTTGTCATATGTCCACTTTGAACTAGACAAACACATTTAGTTGGATATTTATAGCTCACTGAAACCAAATTCCGCGGGTAAACATGTCGCTGCACTGGGACACATTATCCTGATTTCGAGCCAACAATTCTTCGCTCTAACTTCTCAATGATGCATGCTTAGCGGAGAAGCAACAAAAAACAATTTTATAGTCTTTGGTTTGACACAATGGGGATCGAACCCACGACCTACAGCACTTGAGGCGAGCACGCCAACGATTACACCATCAACGAGGTTAGTACATATAGATACATGCAACTCCAAACAAAATACCACCACTGCCAAAGACCAATAGGCTTCTTGAAGTACCTTGAATAACATGCACACAACACTTACATGTACAGTACGTTATTTTTGTTGCAATATATACTGCTATGATTTTGGTTAAAACATTCAACATGGTGGAATCATTTTATACTATTTATGTCAACATCCGAGCACAGAACAAACAAATCCAAACAACTTATCAATGGCTTTCAGGATGAATATTAATCAAAAATATACAAATTTATGCCTTTTGTCATGTCCTTTTAAGTGCATAATATAATTAATTGTTTTGTAGATCTGTGTATCATTCCACAAAATACTTCCTCATTGTACTTTAAGTGATACATATCAACAAATAATAGTTGTATGGTACTTAATAAACAAAATGAGAGTACAGGAAACTTTCGATGAATGTAACAAGTCTAAGTAACTTCCTGTTTCAAAACCAGGTTGAATATTTTCGTTTATATAATACTATACTAGATAAATTTATGTTCCAAAAATAAATGTTAGAGGAAACCGAAGGGGCAATCAAGAATGGACAATCCAGAGAAACTGGCAACATTGGGTACACAAGACGAAGACAAACAAAACAATAAAACAAAACACAATATGTGTTGGACACCATTATACACAAACAAAGACACATATCTTAAATAAGACACGAGACCTCCTACAAATAATAGGTACTAAAACTAAATTTACATTATTATATATTACATTTGCTTACCCTTCCGGGTCCCAGAGGACCTCACAAACAATATTTTAACAAATATTAAATCATTTGAATTTGTAGTTTAGTTGGCAAAGATTTTACAGGTTTTTGCAAATCAGAAATAACTTTATAAGAAGTGCTAATCGCCGCCCTGTTTTTGACCAGAGCATGATTAAACAAGACATTAAAATATTTAAAAATCCAATTGTTTCATGTCACAGCTATTTTCTGGTTCCAGAAATATAGGCTGGTATGTACCTTTACCAAACTAATAGGTCTGAGAGTCTTCGTGGATATTTACAAAAGTTGGAATTCAAATACAGTCAAACCTGTTTTAAGAGGTCACCTTTGGGACAAAGAAAATGTGGCCTTATAAGACAGGTGACCTCTTAAAAGAGATTCAGTTCTTATGAAATTTTCCATGACAGGAAAAGAAAAATGTGACCTTTTAACAGAGGTGACTGCATGGGCAGGTTTGACTGTATTTAGAAATGCAATTGTTCCATCTAACAGCAGTTGCTCTTCTGGTAACAGAAATCTATGGTCGTAAGGTACTTTCTCTAAAAGTAAGCGAGTATTGCAGGAAACCACCAATATTGATCAATATTGGAATTTCAATCTTTTCCACATCAGAGCCCTTATTCAGAGGTAGTCATTTATACAAACATTATTGAAATCAAATCATATTTACTCCTGTTACCATCTAAACAGTTCATAATTCGAGTTTAACAAGACAGATTTTTTTTATTACCACAAAAAAAATTTGAGGTAAAAGAAATGTCAGAAAATATTGCCTTGCAACATCATCCAACAATCACTCCTTACAAATTGTTACTCATTAGGAGCATGCATGGTATCCTCCAAAGAAGAGGCATTCATTGGAACCTCATCCCAAGGGAGAGTTGTGTAGTTGATTCATCCTGTTTTAAATGTTTGTTTGTTTGTGTTCAACAATATTTCATTTAATTTTTGGCGATCAGTTTTATTTGTGGAGGAAATCACCGACCTGTCACAAGTCACTGACAAACTTTATCACATAATGTTGTACACCTCGCCCTGATCGAGATTCGAACTCACAACATCAGTGGTAATAGCCATACGATCACGGCCACGACGGCCCCTCTCCTGATTTAAAAATTGCTTAACCATATAAAATGAATGAATAAAGCATTTTTGTTAATTCAACAAAAGTCATCTATTTGTGGCATAAAATATCACATTTTAGGTTTTCTAGAAAACCAACTTTTCACTTATTCAGCCATTTTGTATCTGGCCATATGAAATAAACTTTAAGAAAACATTTTGAAAGTAATATTCAGCCTGTATGATTCATTTATTTTCTCATTTATAAAGTCTATCTAAATCAACAGATGTTTTCATGTTAAATCATCATGTTGTATCCATGAAAACCACCTCTGCTCAAAGTTAAATCATCATGTTGTATCCATGAAAACCACCTCTGATCAAAATTAAATCATCATGTTGTATCCATGAAAACCACCTCTGATCAAAGTTAAATCATCATGTTGTATCCATGCAAACCACATCATGTATCCATGGAAACCACCTCTGATCAAAGTTTTTAGCATCACCTTGTCCAGCTTCAACCTTAAAAAAACATAAAGAATTAAGTATATCAACAATCAAAACTTTAAGTTCCATGCCATTCATCATTGATAAATTTAAATTACCAGTTCTCAATAAATAAATGACCCCATTGCCGTGGGTACATGTATTAAAAGACTTTGCCGTGGGTATATGCATTAAAAGACTTTGCTGTGGGTATATGTAGTAAAAGACTTTGCTGTGGGTATATGTATTAAAAGACTTTGCTGTGGGTATATGCATTAAAAGACTTTGCCGTGGGTACATGTATTAAAAGACTTTGCCGTTGGTATATGTATTCAAAGACTTTGCCGTGGGTATATGTATTAAAAGACTTTGCCGTGGGTATATGTATTAAAAGACTTTGCCGTGGGTACATGTATTAAAAGACTTTGCAGTGGGTATATGTATTAAAAGACTTTGCCGTGGGTACATGTATTAAAAGACTTTGCCGTGGGTATATGTATTAAAAGACTTTGCCGTGGGTATATGTATTAAATGACTTTGCCGTGGGTATATGTATTAAAAGACTTTGCCGTGGGTACATGTATTAAAAGACTGCTGTGGGTATATGTATTAACAAATTTGCCGTGGGTATATGTATTAAAAGACTTTGCCGTGGGTATATGTTTTAATCTACCTTATATTGTACTTGCTGCAGTGTTCTCCTTCTCATAAAGCTTCCTCTTTCAACAAAAGTTACCCCTCCTTTCCTACTGTAAGATTTGTTGCTACTTGTAGATCATGTATATCACTGTTTATGACATGTTTTGTTTTGCAGTATAATCTTGAATTAGGATGTGTTGATTGTGTAAAGATTAGCATGCCTGCCTCGATTGTGTAACTGTTAGCATGCCTGCCTCGATTGTGTAACTGTTAGCATGCCTGCCTTGATTGTGTAACGGTTAGCATGCCTGCCTCGATTGTGTAAAATATCATGGTCGGTCAAGACAAAGACTATATAAGGTAATTACTGCTTCTCCTCTTACAGCATCAATAAGTGAGATGTTCACTCTTAGAATACAGCATCAATAAGTGAGTGTTCACTCTTAGAATACAGCATCAATAAGTGAGAGTTCACTCTTAGTCACGATAATGTTAATATGTTCCAGTGATGTGATATGAATACCTGTGGACTATTTTCTGGCCTTACCCAGTGTGTTGGGTCTTTATACACAGCATCATCTTCTATCACATTGTAACTTCTTCTTGCCATCAGATCTCTGATCAATTTATTTCTCACTTGTTTTTATACAATCACTCTGCTCATTTAAAAATCTCTTCCACAGTAATAAAGATGTTATTTTAAATGAGGATAAGAAAGTTTAAAATCTTGTCTGTTTAAAGTGACCTTACAGAATGAAAATACTACTATGAAATATCACAACTACTTACACGTGAATCATTCTGGCTGTTTGATTCGACATTTTCATCTTCGTTTTGACCGAGATCTTCTTTTAAGTGCTGAAATAATGAACAAGAATATGTTGTTGACGTTACATATGCTATTATGCATTAAATTGCATGGTTTGGTACAATTCTTAATATGCTATAAAATACAACACTGAAATGAATTATGTGTTCTTTGCACTACACATGTATTTTCTTATAAATATGTTTGCGTAATGGGGCCAGCCTATAATGTTCAGATGGAGTGGCAACAAGGGGGCAGCTTTATTGCCCAAAAACAATTTCATTCACTGATGCTAAGTAGAATTTGATCTTTTTACATTAAATACACAACATTTTATCACCTCAAACTCTAATAAATTACTTCCTTGTATAACTCTAGTCAAAACATGGTTTATTTGTTATAGTTGTAGTTCAATTTACCCAGGAATAACTCAAATATTTGGCTAATTCAGTAAATGACTGATTGTTGTTTAACGCCAAGTTAGCACTTTTGCATTTATATCATTGAGAGAATAAGTGACTTTTTGATGGGATGAAGACGATCACTGTTTTGTACTAGTCAAACATGCTTAGTTAGATATTTATAGTGTTAGCTTAATGAAACAACATGACTCTTCACTCGAACACATTATCACAACTCCCTAGTCAGGAAACATTTCAAAGAAGAAATAAAAATAAATTAAGAAGATATTAACCTTATTTTCAACCAATAAAATTAATTTAATAATATTAAAATGAATCTTTCCCAGTTTCTTTTCCAAATAGTGTATTTCATATTCCTCATTTTACACTGTATTACACCATACACACAAACCATTCATATCATTCAATTAAGCCATACATTATACAAATGTTTTATAAAAGTTTGGTAAATGGTTACTTGTGAATCAAGGATAATGAGAAAAGTTTAGTTTTTTCACTGTTACAAAGATCTGAGAATAGAATCGCCCTCAATTTGAATGCAATGAGTCTTGATAAAAAATATTTGATCCCTATCTTAATAAAAATACCTTTGTAGCGATATGTACAATATGATCAGGCACTTCCAGTTCAGACTGTAGATCTTCTGTCTGAAATAATATTAGAAAAATAAGAAATTCATCACAAACAGTTGTAAAATAATGACATGCAATGTCCTGTGTTTGAAACAGACGCATAGTACTTCATAAAGATAAAATAATTATCAAAATTGGTTGAAACATAACCTTTTATGGCATCTTAGGGCCTCTCGCTTCTATTCTGTGGTGGATTTCCGATGGAAAATAAACACTTTGTTGATGACCATCCAATGAACATTCCTGCCAAATTTTGTTCTAATTCAGACAGTGGTCTCAAAGATTAAAATGGAAATGCAAAAGTCTATGGACAACAACATGAACAATGATGACGACAGTGCTGACAATACCTTACTTATCCCTTCACATCACAATTTTAGAAAGCCATTAACTTCCCTTGTTCCAGGAAAATTGGTAACTATGCATTTAAATATTTCACAGTAAGTGCTTATAAAATATCCTGTTTCTAAACACATTACCTTCTTCAGTAATCGTAATAATTTCTCTTTGTAAAAAGAACCAGAATTCCTAATAATGTTCCTCAATAGCAATCTGAAAAGAAAAAAAAATACCAGCATATATATATATACCATTAAATAATAAGTGCCCATTGAGGGTGTCAGTTCTATCCCAGCCTATGGTGAGGTGTGCAAAACACATATCAGTGAAAAATAGTACCAAATAATAAGAACGATTGAGGGAAAGATTGTGTGCAATAAAATATATCATTGAGGTTAGGAAATGGGTAGTTTAATGCCAATATCAATATTTTGGTTAAATCATGGCAGTAGGTTTTATTACTTCATGAAACGAGAGTACCCTGAAAAAACCAGAAGCCTGATGACATATGACGTATACTGGTATCAAGAACACTTTGACTCAGGCCAGAATCAAACTAACAACATTAGTAGTTATAGGCACTGATTGTCTAGACAGATGTTAGTCTAACTACCATAAGATAATGGCCATGATGGGAGGTCCACCATATATTATTATTTCATTTTCTATTTTCTGAAGAGTCCATTTTTTGCAAATGAAGAAAAAGACTAAAGTTTTAAAGTCAAACACAAAAACATGAGCAGATCTGACAGTAAATGGCCAAAATCTGGAAGAAGTAGACTCATTTACTTACCTTGGAAGTGAAGTAGACAATCTTGGAGGATCAGACAAAGACGTTAAAATTAGAATTGGAAAAGCAAGAACTGTATTTAATATGATGGGGTCTATCAGGAAAGTAAGGAATATCTCATTAAAGACTAAAGTTTGATTGTTCAACTCCAATGTAAAAACCATTCTCTTATATGGAGCTGAAACCTGGAAAACTACTAAAAATCTCCTACACAAACTCCAAGTATTCATTAACAACTGTCTCAGGCGCATCCTCAACATCAGATGGCCTGAGAAGATTTCCAACAAAGAACTCAGGCAAAAGACCAACCATCCCCCAGTTGAGGAAGAATTGAAAAGGAGAAAATGGAGGTGGATAGGGAACACACTGATGAAGCCGAAACACAACATCACTAGGCAAGCCCTACAGTGGAACCCTCAGGGAAAGCGTGGAAGAGGAAGACCAAGAAATACCTGGAGGAGAGACTTTAATGCTGAGATGGAGATATAGGGTTATAGATGGCAAGATCTGGAACATATGGCACAAAACAGAACAAGGTGGAGGACTGTCGTCAGTGGTCTATGTACCACCAAGGTGCAACAGGCAGAAGCAAGTAGGCAAGACAAATTTGCACAGAAGGCCCAACATCTTATGCTTTAAAGTGAATATGTCATAAAAAAACAAATCTTGTGTAAATTCATCAAAACTCTCAGAGTCCCCATAACTAAATTTGATTAAATAAAACTCTGTTTGTATAGATAGTATATATTGTATATATGTTCAAATGTTTCTCTGTACCTATGTAATATGTTGATGAGAATAAAGATATTGTTGTTAGTTGTAATGGAAGCATGGTCAAGCCCCACCCCTATAGATGTATAATAATAAATTAAAATTAATTAGATAATTACCTGACCCTGACTAGACATGACAATCTTTTAAGCTTCACAGAGTTTATGTTATTTTTGCTATTTTTCATTTGGGTCTGGTAGCAGTGACCTAATTTCACCCACAAACTATACGTAAATGGATGCATAGTCAGCAGAAGCTTTAAGCTTTCTTCTAGTCCTGAAATTGTATACAAAAATATTCCAGACCTGATATTGTATATGAAAATATTACATACTGAGAGAAAAAATTGTCTAAACACTGTGTGCATAACCTTAAATTTAAATAATGGTATTCCAAGTAGATGCAATATATTCATTGGCATTATTTTTATGATCAGGTTATATACAGAAAGCATGACCATGGACCATAGTGGCTAACATGTTTGATACAGAAAGCATGACCATGGACCATAGTGGCTAACATGTTTGATACAGAAAGCATGACCATGCACCATAGTGGCTAACATGTTTGATACAGAAAGAATGACCATGGACCATAGTGGCTAACATGTTTGATACAGAAAGCATGACCATGGACCATAGTGGCTAACATGTTTGATACAGAAAGCATGACCATGCACCATAGTGGCTAACATGTTTGATACAGAAAGCATGACCATGGACCATAGTGGCTAACATGTTTGATACAGAAAGCATGACCATGGACCATAGTGGCTAACATGTTTGATACAGAAAGCATGACCATGGACCATAGTGGCTAACATGTTTGATACAGAAAGCATGACCATGCACCATAGTCGCTAACATGTTTGATACAGAAAGCATGACCATGGACCATAGTGGCTAACATGTTTGATACAGAAAGCATGACCATGGACCATAGTGGCTAACATGTTTGATACAGAAAGCATGACCATGGACCATAGTGGCTAACATGTTTGATACAGAAAGCATGACCATGGACCATAGTGGCTAACATGTTTGATACAGAAAG
Organism: Bathymodiolus septemdierum; assembly: GCA_963383655.1. NCBI lineage: Eukaryota > Metazoa > Mollusca > Bivalvia > Mytilida > Modiolidae > Bathymodiolus > Bathymodiolus septemdierum. The sequence continues at coordinate 67,459,853 of OY726522.1, read as the reverse complement.
CATGACCATGCACCATAGTGGCTAACATGTTTGATACAGAAAGCATGACCATGGACCATAGTGGCTAACATGTTTGATACAGAAAGCATGACCATGGACCATAGTGGCTAACATGTTTGAAAAAGAAAGCATGACCATGGACCATAGTGGCTAACATGTTTGATATAGAAAGCATGACCATGGACCATAGTATCTAACATGTTTGATACAGAAAGCATGACCATGGACCATAGTGGCTAACATGTTTGATACAGAAAGCATGACCATGCACCATATTGGCTAACATGTTTGATACAGAAAGCATGACCATGGACCATAGTGGCTAACATGTTTGATACAGAAAGCATGACCATGGACCATAGTCGCTAACATGTTTGATACAGAAAGCATGACCATGGACCATAGTGGCTAACATGTTTGATACAGAAAGCATGACCATGGACCATAGTGGCTAACATGTTTGATACAGAAAGCATGACCATGGACCATAGTGGCTAACATGTTTGATACAGAAAGCATGACCATGGACCATAGTGGCTAACATGTTTGATACAGAAAGCATGACCATGGAGCATGACCATGGACCATAGTGGTTAACATGTTTGATACAGAAAGCATGACCATGGACCATAGTGGCTAACATGTTTGATACAGAAAGCATGACCATGGACCATAGTGGCTAACATGTTTGATACAGAAAGCATGACCATGCACCATAGTGGCTAACATGTTTGATACAGAAAGCATGACCATGGACCATAGTGGCTAACATGTTTGATACAGAAAGCATGACCATGGACCATAGTGGCTAACATGTTTGATACAGAAAGCATGACCATGGACCATAGTGGCTAACATGTTTGATACAGAAAGCATGACCATGGACCATAGTGGCTAACATGTTTGATACAGAAAGCATGACCATGCACCATAGTGGCTAACATGTTTGATACAGAAAGCATGACCATGGACCATAGTGGCTAACATGTTTGATACAGAAAGCATGACCATGCACCATAGTGGCTAACATGTTTGATACAGAAAGCATGACCATGGACCATTGTGGCTAACATGTTTGATACAGAAAGCATGACCATGAACCATAGTGGCTAACATGTTTGATACAGAAAGCATGACCATGGATCATAGTGGCTAACATGTTTGATACAGAAACCATGACCATGCACCATAGTGGCTAACATGTTTGATACAGAAAGCATGACCATGCACCATAGTGGCTAACATGTTTGATACAGAAAGCATGACCATGCACCATAGTGGCTAACATGTTTGATACAGAAAGCATGACCATGGACCATAGTGGCTAACATGTTTGATACAGAAAGCATGACCATGGACCATAGTGGCTAACATGTTTGATACAGAAAGCATGACCATGGACCATAGTGGCTAACATGTTTGATACAGAAAGCATGACCATGGACCATAGTGGCTAACATGTTTGATACAGAAAGCATGACCATGGACCATAGTGGCTAACATGTTTGATACAGAAAGCATGACCATGCACCATAGTGGCTAACATGTTTGATACAGAAAGCATGATCATGCACCATAGTGGCTAACATGTTTGATACAGAAAGCATGACCATGCACCATAGTGGCTAACATGTTTGATACAGAAAGCATGACCATGCACCATAGTGGCTAACATGTTTGATACAGAAAGCATGACCATGCACCATAGTGGCTAACATGTTTGATACAGAAAGCATGACCATGCACCATAGTGGCTAACATGTTTGATACAGAAAGCATGACCATGGACCATAGTGGCTAACATGTTTGATACAGAAAGCATGACCATGGACCATAGTGGCTAACATGTTTGATACAGAAAGCATGACCATGGACCAGTGGCTAACATGTTTGATACAGAAAGCATGACCATGGACCATAGTGGCTAACATGTTTGATACAGAAAGCATGACCATGGACCATAGTGGCTAACATGTTTGATACAGAAAGCATGACCATGGACCATAGTGGCTAACATGTTTGATACAGAAAGCATGACCATGCACCATAGTGGCTAACATGTTTGATACAGAAAGCATGATCATGCACCATAGTGGCTAACATGTTTGATACAGAAAGCATGACCATGCACCATAGTGGCTAACATGTTTGATACAGAAAGCATGACCATGCACCATAGTGGCTAACATGTTTGATACAGAAAGCATGACCATGCACCATAGTGGCTAACATGTTTGATACAGAAAGCATGACCATGGACCATAGTGGCTAACATGTTTGATACAGAAAGCATGACCATGGACCATAGTGGCTAACATGTTTGATACAGAAAGCATGACCATGGACCAGTGGCTAACATGTTTGATACAGAAAGCATGACCATGGACCATAGTGGCTAACATGTTTGATACAGAAAGCATGACCATGGACCATAGTGGCTAACATGTTTGATACAGAAAGTATGACCATGAACCATAGTAGCTAACATGTTTGATACAGAAAGCATGACCATGGACCATAGTCAGGGGTTTCAAAGTGGGCAGGTACCCGGTACTTTTACCCGCCTGAGATCGTGTATAGTACCGGCAGAAATTACTGAACCCCCTAAAATTAGCGGTGGTCAAAACCACAAGTACGATGGTAGATAGGCTTGTGGAATATTTTTCATAAAAAATTAATGATCACGTCAATTGCTGAATTCTCGTATTCAAATCGAACAACTGCGTCACGACCAATTTTATGGGATATTCCGTTTTAAAAATAACTTTATCTTAGAATCGTAAATAGCATTTTGGGCATGCGGTAAATAGATATGTTTTCGCCCCAATATCTTTTCATCCTTGTGTAAAACTCGGACCGCAACAAAGCTGACATCATTTCAAAATAAAAAAATGACCGATTACAAATTATGTTCAAACACAATTTAGTGTAATCTCCAGTAATATAAGTATGATCATTATGTATTATGAATATATGACTACACAATATTTTGTGCGATTTTTTTTATCCATTTAAAACCCAGGGTCGAATCATTCTGGGGCGTACTGTCTTGTTGCTTAACTCCGTCCATATTGTTTAACTTCCGGTATAAAAAAATAAAAACCTATGGCTAATTTATTTACATATTTTGACGGGGCCCTACCGCGGTTGTTCACAGAAATGAAAGTGTGCTGAAAAGCATTTTTAAAAGGGAGTAGAGGAGATAAGGGATAGAAAATTACTAGAAATCTTGAAAAAGGACCGAACATGGCTCAAATACGAATTACATTGTAATGTCAAAATGCCGGCCTCCCCTTTTTTTCAAAAATAATTTAACTTTTGTGATTCAAATGTTAATAAATGTCTTCCCGCGAATCGTTTTTGTTCGAACATTATTTTTGCACATAAGTCGTGAAAGTAACAATATATATTATTGTTTTTGTTTAATTATATTTGTATTGATCTATTAAAAAATTATAAATTTTATTAAAGATTGATGATTGCAAATTAAATTTATATGTTTCATCAAGGACGTATTCTATATACGTCCTTGGTTTCATTAATTATGACACTTATATGTCTTGATCCTGCCAATGGTCTTTGATGAGTTTAATTACTGGTAATAAAGTAAAAAAAACACACAAGCCAAGGTATTGTGAAAAAGAAAAGGACAAAGCCAACAAAAGAATTTTGAGAATTTTAAGCTTTGATAACAATGGCTTGGTCAAGCCTAGCTGCGGAACCGTAGCTCTTTATGGTCCTTTTGGTTTTTTTTAAGATATGGCAGACTATCTATGAATAATCTTGGCTGAAGTCTGTAAACTGAAATATTCAATAAAGAAATTGGGGGGGAAAATCCAGGCATTATGCATGGTCTTCACTCTTGATGAAATCTGAACTCTAAAGTTAATGGATTTTTCTTTCAAAAACACTTAATGTTTTGCAGTCTCTGAAGTACATTTTTTGGTCCACAAAATGCTAGATTTCAGGAGCTTCCGCCCCCTGGACCCCTTACGGCTTGCAGCCTAATTTTTTAGGTACCTCCTAAAATTTAAGAAGTACCTCCTATTATAAAAAAAACATTGAAACCCCTGCATCCATTAACATGTTTGATACAGAAAGCATGACCATGGACCATAGTGGTTAACATGTTTGATACAGAAAGCATGACCATGGACCATAGTGGCTAACATGTTTGATACAGAAAGCATGACCATGGACCATAGTGGCTAACATGTTTGATACAGAAAGCATGACCATGCACCATAGTGGCTAACATGTTTGATACAGAAAGCATGACCATGGACCATAGTGGCTAACATGTTTGATACAGAAAGCATGACCATGGACCATAGTGGTTAACATGTTTGATACAGAAAGCATGACCATGGACCATAGTGGCTAACATGCTTGAAACAGAAAGTATGACCATGGACCATAGTGGCTAACATGTTTGATACAGAAAGCATGACCATGCACCATAGTGGCTAACATGTTTGATACAGAAAGCATGACCATGCACCATAGTGGCTAACATGTTTGATACAGAAAGCATGACCATGCACCATAGTGGCTAACATGTTTGATACAGAAAGCATGACCATGGACCATAGTGGCTAACATGTTTGATACAGAAAGCATGACCATGGACCATAGTGGCTAACATGTTTGATACAGAAAGCATGACCATGCACCATAGTGGCTAACATGTTTGATACAGAAAGCATGACCATGCACCATAGTGGCTAACATGTTTGATACAGAAAGTATGACCATGGACCATAGTGGCTAACATGTTTGATACAGAAAGCATGACCATGGACCATTGTGGTTAACATGTTTGATACAGAAAGCATGACCATGGACCATAGTGGCTAACATGCTTGATACAGAAGTATGACCATGGACCATAGTGGCTAACATGTTTGATACAGAAAGCATGACCATGGACCATAGTGGCTAACATGTTTGATACAGAAAGCATGACCATGCACCATAGTGGCTAACATGTTTGATACAGAAAGCATGACCATGGACCATAGTGGCTAACATGTTTGATACAGAAAGCATGACCATGGACCATAGTGGCTAACATGTTTGATACAGAAAGCATGACCATGCACCATAGTGGCTAACATGTTTGATACAGAAAGTATGACCATGGACCATAGTGGCTAACATGTTTGATACAGAAAGCATGACCATGCACCATAGTGGCTAACATGTTTGATACAGAAAGCATGACCATGGACCATTGTGGCTAACATGTTTGATACAGAAAGCATGACCATGGACCATTGTGGCTAACATGTTTGATACAGAAAGCATGACCATGCACCATAGTGGCTAACATGTTTGATACAGAAAGCATGACCATGGACCATTGTGGCTAACATGTTTGATACAGAAAGCATGACCATGAACCATAGTGGCTAACATGTTTGATACAGAAAGCATGACCATGGACCATAGTGGCTAACATGTTTGATACAGAAAGCATGACCATGGACCATAGTGGCTAACATGTTTGATACAGAAAGCATGACCATGCACCATAGTGGCTAACATGTTTGATACAGAAAGCATGACCATGGACCATAGTGGCTAACATGTTTGATACAGGAAGCATGACCATGGACCATAGTGGCTAACATGTTTGATACAGAAAGCATGACCATGGACCATAGTGGCTAACATGTTTGATACAGAAAGCATGACCATGGACCATAGTGGCTAACATATTTGATACAGAAAGCATGACCATGGACCATAGTGGCTAACATGTTTGATACAGAAAGCATGACCATGGACCATAGTGGCTAACATGTTTGATACAGAAAGCATGATCATGGACCATAGTGGCTAACATGTTTGATACAGAAAGCATGACCATGGACCATAGTGGCTAACATGTTTGATACAGAAAGCATGATCATGCACCATAGTGGCTAACATGTTTGATACAGAAAGCATGATCATGCACCATAGTGGCTAACATGTTTGATACAGAAAGCATGACCATGCACCATAGTGGCTAACATGTTTGATACAGAAAGCATGACCATGCACCATAGTGGCTAACATGTTTGATACAGAAAGCATGACCATGCACCATAGTGGTTAACATGTTTGATACAGAAAGCATGACCATGCACCATAGTGGCTAACATGTTTGATACAGAAAGCATGACCATGCACCATAGTGGCTAACATGTTTGATACAGAAAGCATGACCATGCACCATAGTGGCTAACATGTTTGATACAGAAAGCATGACCATGGACCATAGTGGCTAACATGTTTGATACAGAAAGCATGACCATGGACCATAGTGGCTAACATGTTTGATACAGAAAGCATGACCATGGACCATAGTGGCTAACATGTTTGATACAGAAAGCATGACCATGGACCATAGTGGCTAACATGTTTGATACAGAAAGCATGACCATGAACCATAGTGGCTAACATGTTTGATACAGAAAGCATGACCATGGACCATAGTCAGGGGTTTCAAAGTGGGCCGGTACCCGGTACTTTTACCCGCCTGAGATCGTGTATAGTACCGGCAGAAATTACTGAACCCCCTAAAATTAGCGGTGGTCAAAACCACAAGTACGATGGTAGATAGGCTTGTGGAATATTTTTCATAAAAAATTAATGATCACGTCAATTGCTGAATTCTCGCATTCAAATCGAACAACTGCGTCACGACCAATTTTATGGGATATTCCGTTTTAAAAATAACTTTATCTTAGAATCGTAAATAGCATTTTGGGCATGCGGTAAATAGATATGTTTTCGCCCCAATATCTTTTCATCCTTGTGTAAAACTCGGACCGCAACAAAGCTGACATCATTTCAAAATAAAAAAATGACCGATTACAAATTATGTTCAAACACAATTTAGTGTAATCTCCAGTAATATAAGTATGATCATTATGTATTATGAATATATGACTACACAATATTTTGTGCGATTTTTTTTATCCATTTAAAACCCAGGGTCGAATCATTCTGGGGCGTACTGTCTTGTTGCTTAACTCCGTTCATATTGTTTAACTTCCGGTATAAAAAAATAAAAACCTATGGCTAATTTATTTACATATTTTGACGGGGCCCTACCGCGGTTGTTCACAGAAATGAAAGTGTGCTGAAAAGCATTTTTAAAAGGGAGTACGAGGAGATAAGGGATAGAAAATTACTAGAAATCTTGAAAAAGGACCGAACATGGCTCAAATACGAATTACATTGTAATGTCAAAATGCCGGCCTCCCCTTTTTTTCAAAAATAATTTAACTTTTGTGATTCAAATGTTAATAAATGTCTTCCCGCGAATCGTTTTTGTTCGAACATTATTTTTGCACATAAGTCGTGAAAGTAACAATATATATTATTGTTTTTGTTTAATTATATTTGTATTGATCTATTAAAAAATTATAAATTTTATTAAAGATTGATGATTGCAAATTAAATTTATATGTTTCATCAAGGACGTATTCTATATACGTCCTTGGTTTCATTAATTATGACACTTATATGTCTTGATCCTGCCAATGGTCTTTGATGAGTTTAATTACTGGTAATAAAGTAAAAAAAACACACAAGCCAAGGTATTGTGAAAAAGAAAAGGACAAAGCCAACAAAAGAATTTTGAGAATTTTAAGCTTTGATAACAATGGCTTGGTCAAGCCTAGCTGCGGAACCGTAGCTCTTTATGGTCCTTTTGGGTTTTTTTAAGATATGGCAGACTATCTATGAATAATCTTGGCTGAAGTCTGTACATTGAAATATTCAATAAAGAAATTGGGGGGGAAAATCCAGGCATTATGCATGGTCTTCACTCTTGGTGAAATCTGAACTCTAAAGTTAATGGATTTTTCTTTCAAAAACACTTAATGTTTTGCAGTCTCTGAAGTACATTTTTTGGTCCACAAAATGCTAGATTTCAGGAGCTTCCGCCCCCGGGACCCCTTACGGTCCTCAGCCTAATTTTTTAGGTACCTCCTAAAATTTAAGAAGTACCTCCTATTATAAAAAAACATTGAAACCCCTGCATCCATTAACATGTTTGATACAGAAAGCATGACCATGGACCATAGTGGTTAACATGTTTGATACAGAAAGCATGACCATGGACCATAGTGGCTAACATGTTTGATACAGAAAGCATGACCATGGACCATAGTGGCTAACATGTTTGATACAGAAAGCATGACCATGCACCATAGTGGCTAACATGTTTGATACAGAAAGCATGACCATGCACCATAGTGGCTAACATGTTTGATACAGAAAGTATGACCATGGACCATAGTGGCTAACATGTTTGATACAGAAAGCATGACCATGGACCATAGTGGTTAACATGTTTGATACAGAAAGCATGACCATGGACCATAGTGGCTAACATGCTTGATACAGAAAGTATGACCATGGACCATAGTGGCTAACATGTTTGATACAGAAAGCATGATCATGGACCATAGTGGCTAACATGTTTGATACAGAAAGCATGACCATGGACCATAGTGGCTAACATGTTTGATACAGAAAGCATGACCATGCACCATAGTGGCTAACATGTTTGATACAGAAAGCATGACCATGCACCATAGTGGTTAACATGTTTGATACAGAAAGCATGACCATGGACCATAGTGGCTAACATGTTTGATACAGAAAGCATGACCATGGACCATGGTGGCTAACATGTTTGGAGAGTGAACTCTTCTGTAGATATTGAAAAAGAGTCAGCACATTGTAACTGCTACAAAACACTACATATTTTTTGTCAATTAATTAATCACAATTAGTGTGTGTTTGGTATGAAAGTATCTTGTATGTGACATATGAGTATCACAAATAGTGTGTGTATGGTATGAAAGTATCTTGTATGTGACATATGAGTATGTATTTTTCTCCATATGATAATAGGGTCAGTAGGTAGTATTAATACCAAAAAATTTAATACCTTCAATATCATTCATTTTATCCTGTATCTGACTCAACAACATCCTTGTCTGCATGATTTGATCAAATGATTTAGCATCTACAATCTGAAACAAAATTAAGTAATTTTCCCGTTAAAAACCCTTACAACCCCCTTTGTAAATTATTGTATTCGGGAGAAGAGTACATAAGTTGGGAAAACTTGTGTCTGATCCCAATTTGTTATAATTAACAAATAAAATATGCTTACACTAAAATCACTTTGTAGGTTTCTTTTTGTTCAGGGTTAAGTTTTACAAGAAAGACAAACAAAATAAGAAAGTCGTTGAACGTAAAGTTAGAGCTATGATTACGATACAAAAAAAAATGATGTCCATTTGGCAATACCGGTAAACTGCAAAATAAAATGATAAAAACTGGATTATTTGATGCCATCCTTAAAACCATATGAACAAGAAGTCTGCAACTGCTCTAATTGTTTCAAAATCTTATAGAAAGAAAAAAATATTAGCATATTTAGAAGTTTAAATTAAAATTCCAACTTAATATAAGCCTAAAATAAAACAGTAAAGGACAATTTATGAAACTTCTGTTTTAGTTGTGACAGCCATATTGCATGGAGACTGGGGTCGTCGCACACAATTTTGAAAGTGGACCACCTAAAGACCATCTAAGTCCAATTTGGGAGAACTACTCATTGTCATTCAGCGGCAGTATAAATTTGAGTTCATTTTGATTTCAAATGAAGCAGTAATGGTAAATTGAAAGAAAAAGTAATGGCTACCATCTTAAATTGAATGCATGGCTGTCAGGAACAATTTGTCATGTGGACAACCAAAGGATCATCCCAATTCAATTTCATTACACTTGGAAAAATGGTTTCTGAAGAGAAGAATTTAATATGATTTTATGCCTAATTTGCATAATCGGTATAAAGCAACTGAATACAAAATCTCATGGAAAGAAATGCAAGACCATTCAAGCCAAATATGATATCATTGGGATCAATTAGTTCTGAAGAGAGGATACTAATGTGATTTGCTTTATCAAAATAAACTTATTTGAATATAAAAACCAAAATAAATCAGCTCCAAATTATCAAGTTATTTAGGAGTAGTCGTTGATGGCCTGTTGCAAGGTAAAATTTAAACAAGTCTATTCTTCTAATATCCTCGAGATCTTTATCCTGTGGCAATCTACAAATTGGTCTATCTCAGTGGCACCTTTTTACCTAAATGATTTATTTAAAACTTTTTCTCGTCGTGAATATAGCTAAAGTACTGATCATTTCACATTAAACAACAATAAATCAATCAATCAATTTCTTTAATATCGTCTTAGGTGAAATTTAATACCAGCTTATATTGACTTACCAACCGTTGGGCTATGTCTAAAGCTTCAGCATATTTCTCTGTGTGAAGATAACATCTAGCCATGCACTCCAGGATATCTTGTCGTAATGTTTTACTATTTGAAGGTAAACTTTCTACAGACCCAAAAATATAATACAGTTACAGTTACTCAAGAATGTTAATTTTTTTTTAACTAACATAACATGCCTTCTTTTGCTTCTTGACATATTCTAAACAACCTGCCTATATATAACTTTCCAACCAAAGTGAGGCTCATGAATAAATGTCATGCATATTCAGTGGAGGCAGAAGCCTCCACAACATACACACATCAATGCATTAGTTAATCAGTTTTATCATTATTTGTTATTGAAAATATGGTTCACAGCTGTTGCATAGTTGGATGTGCACAAAAACAAAACAAAGCAAAAAATATATCATTGCATAGAATTCCATCTTTTCCTGAAGAAAAAAGAAAACAATGGATAAATGCAATTAAAAGAAAGAAACCATGGACTCTAACACAATCCTCACGTGTGTGTAGCTTACATTTCTTACAAGGTAAGCTGTTTTTAATTTACCTGTAATTAAATAAATTTAAACCAAAATCATTATTACATGGAAAACACTCCTTTGTGTTGTCTTAGATTAAAATCATTATATTATTTAAAATTCATCCTCTACACAGAAGAACTGTGTAACTTGGTGTTATCAGTGGTTATATCATCTGATACATCTGGAATATTTGTGAACTCAATACTTATTAATCTACAGGATACATTATTTTTGTTCTGATTTTTATCTTGATTTATTAATAAACATTCTTGCCCCAAATTAGCTGCACTAATCATTCAATATTATTTAAACTGTAGGTAAACCCTCAGATGATAGCTCATACCCAGACTATATACCAAATCAAAATCTACCAGGATTGGAACATTGTAAAAAAGATGAAAAATCAATAGACAGATATAAAAGAGCAGTAAAGAGAAAACTGGATGTTGATGAGGAAATCATCGATGACAGTGACCATGATTCAGAAAATGTTGCCAACATCTTATTAGATCTTAGTACCAGCGAGATTCCAGTTATGAGAATTGAAAAAGGTATAAATATATATACATACACATATGAAACATTAATAAATAATGTGAACATAAATAAATCTGATGTTTTATTAATTTTGTATTTGATTTAAATATTTGATTAACAAATGAATAAAAAATAATTGAATATAATGACAGGAGAACCAATTTAACTAATTAACAATATAGACCATTACTCATATAATTAATATATCTATTTCATGTTTTAATGATAATATTATAATACAAATAGTTCCTTAACCATATAAATAAAACAAAATTAATTATTTTTCAGAAATGCAGACAAAAAAGGATCCCAACATAGAAAATATTGCATCCTTGAGCAAAAATCTATCCTCCCAAGTGAATGCAAATGGCTTTTTAAAATCAAAAATGCAAAAGCTGGAAACACAGGTGCTGAAATCAAGATTTTCCTACAACAACTTAACCGAAAGAGAAATAACATTCTACACTGGTTTGACAATGCAGTTATTTTTATGGGTATTAACCAAAGTATCAATATGTGCAAAGCTTTGTGTTAAAACAATGTCCATGCAAGATCATCTATTACTGGTATTAATGAAGCTTCGTTTGGGTTTGTTGAATAGGGATTTGGCATTTCGGTTTTTCTTGTCTGACACATCAGTTTCTAGAATTATAAACTAATGGATACCAAATATAGCAAATTGTCTAAAGGGCTTAATCATTTGGCCAGAAAATGATATTATATATTCCAACATTCCAGAATCGTTTAAACCCAATTACAAAAAAGTTGTTTCAACGATCGACTGTTTCGAAGTGTTTATAGAAAGGCCTCACAATTTAACTGCCCGAGCTCAAACATGGAGCAATTACAAACATAACAACACCATCAAATACTTAGTGTCAATAACTCCATCTGGAGCAGTCAATTTTATTTCAAAAGGATGGGGAGGCAGAGTTTCGAATAAGGAAATTACCCTAAAGTCCGGATATATATATAAACTATCCCATGGTGATGAAGTCTTGGCAGACCGGGGATTTTTGGTATCGGAAGAACTTGCTGCACATGGAGTGACATTAAGGATGCCATCATTCACTCGAGGCAAAAAACAATTGTCTGCAATGGAGGTTCACAAGTTTAAATGTCTATCTAATGTGAGAATTCATGTAGAGAGAGTCAACGGAAAAATGAGGAATTATTTAATACTTCAATCTACTATCCCAGTGAATCAAGTACGCCTGTTGGATGACATTGTGGTTATTATTGCTGCCTTGACAAATATACTTCCTTCAGTTGTTCCATCATAATGAACTATTCTCCATTAATATATATTGATATATATCAGGATAAGATATGTCTGACCATTTATTTACATCATTATCCCAACAACTCTTTGTTATGCCATAAGGATCTGGTAGTTGTACTCCATCAACTGTTAATTTTTCAATGTAAAATGCAACATCCTCATGATTTAATGATTTAACATATTCTGATAATGCTATAGGTATTAAATTTAAAGAATCATCCATTTTTCATTACATAAACACAATATATAAACATAAAATTCTCTTTGTTTACAACCTTATCATACACTGAGTTCTATGTAACATGATAATGTTTTGCCTCCACTAATGCACGTGTGTGATAAGAGGTCAAAAGTGAAACTATAATTAGACACTTGGAAAGTTATCTATAGGTACATCCCAGTACCATCTTTTTACCTGTATGATTTATTACATATAAATTTATTTCTTCTCGTCATGATTATACCTGAAATACTGCTCACTAGACGTTCAATCAATCAATATTGATTGTGTGCTTGCTTAATGACTCTTTCATCATTTTTTCACATGTATCGTAGCAACCAGATTTATTTCCATAATTTTTTCACATGTATCGTAGCAACCAGGTTTTTTTTCATATTTTTTTCACATGTATGTGGTAGCAACCAGGTTCAATTTCATCATTTTTTCACATGTATCGTAGCAACCAGGTTCATTTTCATCATTTTTTCAGATGTATCGTAGCAACCAGATTTATTTCCATAATTTTTTCACATGTATCGTAGCAATCCAGGTTTATTTTCATCATTTTTTCACATGTATGATAGCAACCAGGTTCATTTTCATAATTTTTTCACATGTATCGTAGCAACCAGGTTTATTGTCATATTTTTTTCACATGTATGATAGCAACCAGGTTCATTTTCATAATTTTTTCACATGTATCGTAGCAACCAGGTTCATTTTCATATTTTTTTCACATGTATCATAGCAACCAGATTTATTTCCATAATTTTTTCACATGTATCGTAGCAACCAGGTTTATTTTCATCTTTTTTTCATATGTATGGTAGCAACCATGTTCATTTTCAAATTTTTTTCACATGTATGGTAGCAACTAGGTTTTTTTCATATTTTTTTCACATGTATGGTAGCAACCAGGTTCATTTTCATAATTTTTTCACATGTATCGTAGCAACCAGGTTCATTTTCATATTTTTTTCACATGTATCATAGCAACCAGATTTATTTCCATAATTTTTTCACATGTATCGTAGCAACCAGGTTTATTTTCATCTTTTTTTCATATGTATGGTAGCAACCATGTTCATTTTCAAAAAAATTTCACATGTATGATAGCAACTAGGTTTTTTTCATATTTTTTTCACATGTATGGTAGCAACCAGGTTCATTTTCATAATTTTTTCACATGTATCGTAGCAACCAGGTTCATTTTCATATTTTTTTCACATGTATCATAGCAACCAGATTTATTTCCATAATTTTTTCACATGTATCGTAGCAACCAGGTTTATTTTCATATGTATGATAGCAACCATGTTCATTTTCAAAATTTTTTCACATGTATGGTAGCAACTAGGTTTTTTTCATATTTTTTTCACATGTATGGTAGCAACCAGGTTCATTTTCATAATTTGTTCACATGTATCGTAGCAACCAGGTTCATTTTCATATTTTTTTCACATGTATCATAGCAACCAGATTTATTTCCATAATTTTTTCACATGTATCGTAGCAACCAGGTTTATTTTCATCTTTTTTTCATATGTATGGTAGCAACCATGTTCATTTTCAAAATTTTTTCACATGTATGGTAGCAACTAGGTTTTTTTCATATTTTTTTCACATGTATGGTAGCAACCAGGTTTTTTTCATATTTTTTTCACATGTATCACAGCAACCAGGTTTATTGTGGGATGAACTGCTGAGCATCGGCTAGTGAACTGATCAATTTTGACAAGGTACCAATTCACTCAGCACACCTTGTGATAATCTGATCATGAACATTTAATTCATCTATATTATCCTTAACGCTTAATACATAGAAACCATTATTATCACTGATTATTACAGGCCAGACAGAAATGTCTACAAAATGTAGGGGCCATTGTGGCCGTGATGGTATGGTTGTTGGATCTACACCTACTATATAATCAGTGCCTATCACCACTAAAGTTGTGAGTTCAAACCGTGCTCAGGTACAACATTATGTGATAAATTTGTCAGTGACTTGCAACAGGTCGGTGGTTACCTCCAGGTACTCTGGTTTCCTCCACTAAAATAACTGATCACCAAGATATAACAGAAATATTGTTGAAAGTGGTGTTAATCACCATAACCTTAACCTCTACAAAAAGTTATTTTTCCGTAAACTATTATTCTATAGTAAAAAAAAAAATTTTTTTATCAACAACTAAATTTTAAAGTCATATTATCCTGGACAACAGGGTACAAAACTACACCAATATTTCAAATGCTTTCAAATATAAAACATAAAATTATCAAACCTAGTCCTTCTTTGTATAAATCTAATGCCTCTGTGTAACTTTTCTGATGATAAAGATTATCTCCCCTGAATTTGTAGATAACTCCTGCATTTTCTGGTTCTGGATTTTCTGAGTAATACCACTAAAAAGAAAGTAATTTAACTAATTTTATACTCTAAATTCTGCAGTAGTGAATCAGTAATCCACTGATCTTAGTATAAGCAATGATTTCATTACATAATAAGAAAAGTTTGAAGATCTATACCAAAGGGGTACTCAAAAGCTGGAGGAATGACAGACATTAAAATGGACAAAAGAAAAAAAACAAAAAGGCATTGTCGACAAAATACTAAACAGAAAACAAAAGATTAAGCTACAAAAATGTAGGCAGATTCAATAAGGTAAAAAATACTGTTTTGCTGTATCTTGAATTTTTTTCTAGGGTAGTGGGGTGGAGTAGGTACACAGGCATTTTTATTTCAAATATCTGATAAAACATTTTTTAATGGTAGTATTTACCATTAAAAAAAGTTTAATCAGATATTTGATAGTAATAAAATATTCCTAATAAATTTGTTAGTGAGTGAGTGATGAGTGTTTAATGCCAATTCGGCAATTTTTCAGCTATATCATGGTGGATAAATTTTTGATGTGAGTAGTTCTGGTAAATAAACATTAGAGAATACAAAAGGGGCAATCAAAAATGAACAATCCAGAGAAACTGGCAACATATGGTACACTAGACGAGGAAAACAAAACAAAAACACAACACAATATGTGGAGAAGCAGCAAATACCAATTTTAAAGTCTTTGGTTTGAACCGACCGGGATTCGAACTCCGATCTCCCGCATGCGAGGCGAGCACGCTAACCATTACACCACCGATGCAGTTTATATAATTTTAGAAAAATATGTAAGGGGTAGAGGCACTGACTATCCATATGTCATGGTCTGTTTTTGTATTCAGTGGGTTCAGCTATGGTGAGAGGTGATTGTTTTGTTGATATTGGTGACCATCACTGCTTAAAACTTTCTTTTCATAATTACATGCAGCAGTTCTTTGTAGAACTTTGACCAACTCCTACTATAGCTACTAATAGAAAAACCAGGTAAGAGCACTAAAATTTGGACTGGGCCCCTGCAAATTTTCAAACAATAACCATCCCACTGGCCAGGTGGCTACTGAAATATTGACTCCAAGATTTTTTTAATTAGAAATTCTAGAGAAGAACTGCAGAAAAATTGCAAGATTTGTTCCTGAGTAAGCAAAAATGTAATAAAAAAAATTGCTTTATAACATCACCACTCATACAACCTTTAAAGAAATAACCCTTAATACTCACATATTCAGAACAAAACTTTGCATTGTAGGATTTTTTGTTATCTTGTCCAGATTGCTTCTTCGATTCAAAATCTTCATCATCAAATGCTAAACCAAGATCCATTATTCTGAGACTAAAATAAAAAAGAAAAACAGTCACATAGCGATTTTCCAAAAATTTGCATTTTTTTCTTTTTTAGTTAACACTTTAGCTATGAAGCCAACGATTTTCCACTCATACAGGTATGTGCGGTAATAAGCTTTTCAAAGTAATAGACTATTAGTTAATAAATATTGGATAAAAATATAAAATGAAAAACCGTATAGAGAAACTATTAAATTCAAATTAAGAATGTTCAGTTCTGTCCTTTGTATAGGTAGAACCTTCTCACATTAAATAGTCATTATTAATAGGGTTTTTTTCTGAACTTGTTAAAAATGTACATTTGTCAGGATGAAAAACCATCAGTTAATCACTTCCCAATCTGGCAGGTGCATCTAAAGTCAGACTAGAGGGTATAGCAGTCAATTTGTGAATGTTGTCAGTGTACTGCCTTCTGCAAACAATCCGAGTATTGAAGGTAAGATATTCTGGCAATTCATTGTATGCTAGAAAAAAACAACAGGACCCAGCATCAGAACTGTGCCTTGTGGAACATTTGAATGTGAGGAAAGGACCCTCCCCTTCTTGTATTTTTCTTAAATCTATTTTTAATAACTAATGTAGATTTACTATTAGCATATTTTTAATGAGTGACCGCAGTGATCGTGATTGTATGGTAGTTGGATTTACAACTACCTGTGCAATCAGTGCCTATCACCACTAAAGTTTTGAGTTCGAGCCCCGTTCATGAGGAGGTGTACTCGATGCAACATTATGTGATAAAGTTTGTCAGTAACTTGCGACAGGTCGGTGGTTTTCTACACCAATAAAATTTACCGCCACGACATAACTGAAATATTGTTGAATTTGTGGCATTAAACACCATAAAACAACTATTTTTAATGACATTTAACTACTGTATGACATATTTGAAGTGATATTTTACAACTTATAACTGAAGAAATGTGGTAATAACAAAGAGTTGAATACTATGGAAAGAAATTTCTTCGTCGTAAACGGAAGTTAAAAATTTCTTCATCATAACTGGAAACCAGAAGTTTGTCTGCCATTTTGATTAAGCGCTTTACTATGATGTCACTATTGACATTTACATGATAAAGATATCAAGATATCATATACATTTTGGGGATTTAAATTTTATGATTGTTCTAGACCAATCAAGACATTATCACAATCGAAACAATTGATTTTGTAAGTAAGGCCAAAAAAAAATATATGAGTGTTTAGGGTTTCAATTCCTAAAAAAAATAGGGTAGGTAGGTAGATTTTTTTTTTTTTTTTAAATATTTTTTACATTAAGTTAAAGGGATATTAAAGCATTAACCCGGTTTTTATCAATGAAACTTTGTAAAAATGACATAATTCGTTGATAATTCTGTCATATTTTGCGGTTTTTCCATTAATTGAATATTTGCTTCCTGGAAAAAAATTAATTTCGACCCTTTTAAGTGATATTTTAACGATATTAGGGATTATATGGGCGTGCAAAGTATTTTTGGATTGTTTTTACAATTGAAAAGAAACAACCTTCGTCACGAGTTGAAAAAATATATGTTAAAACGAGCTTTAATATCTCTTTAAATGGGGAAGAAATCCAAACGGTGCTTAAGCCAAAATGACCATAAATATGTTAGGGTAGATATTTTTGAGAGCAAAAAAATAGGGTAGGTAGGGAAACCATAAACACACACATATTTTTTTTTTGGCCTAATGTAATGATAAAACGTTTTTTTTTTATGATTCACTTGTATTTAGATTTCGCATCAAAATGATGAAAAGCTTTAACCACAGGGACTTGTTACGCTTTTTTTTTATCCCTCGACTACTTAATCTCGTTGAGATTAGGATTCAGAAGAAATTTTCTGTCTGTATCTTCATCCTATGATAGGATGAAGACGAGATTATCGACTACTCTAAAAAAAAAAAACACACGTTTTTTAGAATAGTTGAGGAAAAAAAAAATCATAACAACGCTTAGCAAAAGGATCACAAGTCGACATCATCTTGCTAGACTTTGCTAAGGCATTCGACAAGGTCCCATATGCCAGACTATTGCACAAACTTTCGTACTATGGAGTTAACCACAACACCGTTACATGGATCAAGTCATTCTTGGAAAACTGAAACCAAAATGTAGTGCTGGAAGGAGCAAAGTCAACATCAGCTCAAGTCTTGTCAGGAGTACCACAGGGCTCAGTGCTAGGCCCTCTCCTGTTCTTACAAATGTAGCCTACATTAATGATATGCCAGAGACCATCATACATTCAGAAACACGACTTTTTGCAGATGACACCATCTTATTCCGAGCCATAAATGGGACTATAGACAGCCAACTATTACAGGAAGACCTAACCGCACTGGAAAATTGGGAAAATAGATGGCAGATGACTTTCAACCCGAGCAAATGCACCGTCATTAGAGCAGCACCTAATAAGTCCCAAGACCGTTATTCATACATGTACCAACTACCAGCTTCATGGCCACACTGGAGATAGTTGACTCCAGCAAATATCTAGGAGTCACCCTAACCAGCAACTTATCCTGGGACAAACATGTTGACAATGTAGCTGCCAAAGGAAATAGAACTCTTGGATTTATTAGAAGGAACTTGAAAGAATGCTCGAGGACAGTCAAGGAGACAAGCTACACCGCAATTGTGAGACCAACCATCGAATACGCAGCAACTATATGGGATCCAACTAGCCAAAGTAAGATCAAGGCATTGGAGAACAACCAAAGAAGAGCCGCACGCTTCGTCACCAACTGAACACCTGGTTGTGTGACCAACATGATAACATCACTTGGTTGGCAAAGCTTAGAACAGAAAAGACAGAACAGTAGACTATGCATGCTATACAAGATCCAGCACAACCTGATTGACATCAACAGAGATTTATATATTAGGCATAACGACAGCAGGAAAAGAGGCCAACATCGCCTTTTCCAAGAAAGAACCAACAACGAAACATACAGGAATTCCTTCTTCCAACGAACAGTCAGAGACTGGAACCCCCTACCAGCCAACACAGTTGCTGCAGCTACCATCGAGGAGTTTAGGGCTAACCTAACCCTAGGTTAGCCTCGCCAGTTGCTAGACCATGGACCCCATGTATTATAGTTTTAATTGTAAAAATATGGAACTTTTTAGTTGTAAATAGACCAGGGTACTACATCTGTGTGTGTCTGACACGTGTAACATCAACAGAACTTGAAACAGTCGGCAACGACTCCTGTTCTATACCGGAAGAAGAAGAAGTCCCTGCGGCCTGTGCTTTGCAAAGCGGTTATTTTTCTTACAGGATGAATCTAAATTTTGGAAACAAAAAGATTTACATTTTGAAATTATATTTGCCTTTCACTAGTAGTCAAGCTAGTTTCAGTTTCAGGGAAAAAATACTTAAACTAAAGTCAAAACGTCAAAAGGGTTAGCAAGGGTTCTTCCTCAAGTTCCTGTGTGTGTGATCAGCGAAATAGGCTAAGACACATTTACCCAATTTCCTGTGTTTTCACAACGTGCTTGTATTTCCTATGAACTAACATGCATTTCACACTACACTACATATCTTTTTCTTACTTGCTTCTTTTGCTGCCGTGCCTTTTTTAACGGAAGTTTAGAAAATAAAATAATATTAGAAACGGTGTCGGAATGGTTAATATTTTAATTCGGTTTACAATCACTGGCACTCGGGTACACTCTTTGATTTTCATTATTTTCATTAAGATCAAATATTTTCCCTTTTAGTGCCTCTATTCTAACCTTCTCTACGCAGAATCACCTAATTTTGACGTATTTTATAGAAAAAATGGGTTGTATCAAAATTAACTCGAATAATACTGCGCCCTCTATCGGCACTATCGCTGGATGAGGTATATAGCAAAGCGTTATATAACGACTGGATTATTCGGGTTATATCAAAATGTGTAAAACACGTCAAAATTAGGTGATTCTGCGTTAAGAAGGTTTGAATAGAGGCACTAAAAGGGAAAATATTTAATTTTAATGAAAATAACGGGGGGCACTCAATGTATATATGTGTATAACACACAACGACACGATTTCGCTCGTATCATTTATTACGTATAATACATTCTATAATGAAGACACAGTAATGCTTGACAATAGTCGTTTTATCACGATTTCGTCCGTTTTTAAAAATACCTATTTACATTCTATAATGGGGACATTTACCAAGACAATGCACGACCAAATACAGTTCGATTGTTTATTAAGTTCAATCATAATGACAATTACAATGCATGACAATTATACAATGTTAACAGTTAGATCTTAACATTTGTCCTTTTTTCCTTTTAAATCAACGGTGGAAAAGTCTTTCACTATGTCCGGCAGCTCCATTCCTCGATGTCTCTGTTTGAAGTAGTACAGGCAATACAGTCCGCAGGTGTCGGTGTCGTCGGGTTGGATTCGAGACGAACAGTAGTGGTAATGCGGTCAGTTGACGATCAGGACGATGGCGAAAGTGATACGTTTCCGGTGCGTTTCCCAACGAATCGAAAAATTCGGCGGGTCCCACGAGGGGGAAGTGAAACGCCACCCAGTGACTTCCGCCGCGGTCGCACGTGTCCGTATTGACGATGAACGTGCGGGGCCCTGACTCCCACATGGACCGGTATCTCGTCAGCGCAGCACACGGTCGCGGGATAGCCCTTTAAACAGCTCTCTATCTGGAGATTGGTCGTCCCAGTCTCCACTTTTCTTCTTCTCTTGGGTGGACGCCAACCACCTTCCATGTCTTCGTCTCCACAGGCTAGCGGGTCCTCTTCTTTCTACTTTCTGCGGAAATGGAGGAGACAAAACACGTGATCGTCTTTTAAACGGCATATTTCGAGGTTGTCGTCTCTCATGGATATTTCGATGCCACCTCTCACTCGGTGATAGATCGGGTTCTCGAAAGTGACGACGGTAACATCTTCGTTCAAGACACTCAACAATTGGAGAACGGGAATGTACGAATCCCTGATGTAGGAATTCTCCACAAAATCACAGCACACGTAGATCCTTCGCGTCGGTGTGGATTTCCACGTTCCGTCCAAGACGTAAGGGTTTGGAAAATAGACTCGAAATCGTCCTCCTGCGTTATCGTTAAATATGTTCAGTGAGTCTTCGCTATTGACAAATACGTAAAACTGCTCCATCGTTCTCGATTTTTTTTTTTTGGTCATCGCCCTCTTATAGGAATAAAGTTTATAAGAAGCGGTACTCGTCGCTCTCTCTTATTTATAAGAGGAAGACTTTACCTTCGATAATTGGTCATCATGTTTTGCGTCAGTTGTGACAAGACCTTCTCGAGGAGAGACGCCATGCTTAGACATTTTCGAAACAAACACGGAACCAGTCAACCGTATCCACAGAACCATCGTGCGTATCCACCGCCGCCGCCACCACCACTACCACCGCCGTCGCCATCACCAATACAGACAACTAAACAATCGTGGATATCCACCGCCGCCACCACCACCACCGCCACCAGTGAAGTAGAGAACGAGTTTCGTTTCCAACATTCGTTCACGGCAAACATTACGGGACCGACCGGCTGTGGAAAGACGTATTTCGTTAAAACGCTGCTACTTCCAGTGCTGGAACGACCCACAGCTAAAACATCCGCCTCCTTGATGACCTCTGCGCTGATATCCGCTTGTGCCGGGTTGGTTTTGATAGACTGGAAAACCGGTATACCATTCCTGGGGTTCACGAAAGGGCTGGTTTTTTCGATGCGGCAAACTGAGGCGGGTTTGACTGGATTGATTTAGCCGGAATTTTCTTTCCTTTAAATTTGTTAATCTTGCTCTCGTCATCTGAATCACTGGCAACCGGGTTATTCTCATATTTATTTACAGTTTCCCAGCCTCCCTCACTTGTGTCTGCTATTTAAATCAGTTTATTACGGCGCTTGACCTTCTCAACTCATTCAGAAATTGTTTCTCGGGCGTGTTCGAACTTTAAATTATCGATTGCCCAAACAGCTTGTGCCAAGTCTTCAAGAAATTCAAAATTAAGCGGATACTGAACTGTATTCCCCTCATATTTCCAAGTATATTGAGAGTCCGTTTTAAGTTTTTTAACTTGGGAAGAAACTGACAAACTGGCCCCGTGCACTTCTTGCCTTAAATTAGAGATTTCTTGCCTTAGCTTGGTATTGTCATCTCCCTGGCTATTAACGTCCATAAGTACATTTATAATATCCTTTAAAGAACAATCTTGGACTTGACTAGAGTCATCCATGTTGAGCGACGATAATTTACGACTATAAAAGTTTGCGTGTGACCACTTCGGCGCTGTCGAGCTGAATGAAAATACATCCCGATAAAAACCCGCCAATTACTTATTTGAGCGAGGGGAAACCCACTACCAATGCGCCACCTTCCATAATGAAATAACCCCAAGAGGAAAAAAATTTATTATAATTCCCTCCGGTCAAACGAATAAAAATATATTGATTAAGAACAAAACATGGAAGTACAATTCGTACTATGGAGCACGTAAACTGTCGTGAGAAATATTTTTTTATTTCGCTTACACATGGTGTCATAAAAATAAACTACGTCCCATACTAGTGGGATTGACATGAGAAATATCATTTCGCTTAAACGAATTTTTATTTCATTTTAACGAATTTTCATTTCATTTTAACAGATTACTATTCCGTTTAAGCAAATTATTATTTCGTTTTTTAGAAATATTATTTCGTTTTTTCGAATTCATTTTCGCTTAAGCGATTTAATATTTCGGAAAAACGAAATAATAATTCGTCAAAACGAAATCAACATTCGTTTAAACGAAATGATATTTCTCATGTCAATCCAACTAGTATAGGACGTAGTTTATTTTTAAGACACCAATACATATTATAAATAGAATGGAATGTTCACTAAAAATAGATTAAATAAATCGATCAAAGGTAAATTAAAGTGTACTTTTTGGAAATACTTAAAGTAATATTTCACCAGTTTTGGGTGAAGAAAATCTTTCCCTGTAAATTCAATTTGTAATACGGCGGTACCTTTACTAAAATATTTATGCATGTTTCAAGTCGAAATATGTTCCGTGTGCATGTTTATCGTCCTCGCCATTGTTGTGGAAACTGATTAACTTTCGGTTGTTTTGTTCCGATGATTGCCGATCATGACCTCGTGAAGAAAAGTTTTGGTCCGATGATTGCCGATCATGACCTCGTGAAGAAAAGATAAACAATCATGGATGCCGAGGTAAGCACGCACACATTCTTGACAATGATTATTGAGGAATCTGTCTGTTTCATGTCGTGTGAACCAATTGTTTTACAATTATTCTTATGTGGTACACACGGAATATATATATATTTCATCAACTGAACATTGCGCATGAGCGATAATCTCCCCGAAAGAGTTCAAATCTTGGGTCACGCGCATATCCTTTGCATTACTGTACGGGAAAACAGAATTATCTGGTGTCAAATATTTTGCAATTTGCTCTTAAAATCCGCTTTTGAGCGGATTTTTAATGTTATGCAGTTGATTTTAGTTAAAATTAAGTGACATATTAAGTGAAAATATTTAATAAAAAAATTCCACGATATTTGCCTTTCATTATTCTCAATATCTGAACAGGTTATACGATATAAAGTTATATCGTATTCATGGTTCATTAAGCGTAAACCGTCCCTAACCAGATGTTCATTCTCTCAATGATTTTTTGCTTACATTTTGTTCTTGCTGTTTCTGTTACTGGACATAGCAGGGTGAAATGCTTTCGATTCTCGATTCCTTTTCCACATAGCGGACAGGTACGATCCACTGTGTATTGGTTAAATTTTGATCTATTTGCTTGTAAGGTGTATGTCCCGGTAAGTATTCTAGCTTTTATTGCTGCTTTTTCTACGTCTTTTGGGCTATTTCTTACTGTTTTCCATACCGGATGGCACACTCCTATTTGGAGCTGGCTCACAGAAGTAGTATATCAGCACAGCTCAAGCCACATTTGAGGAGGATTTTGTGAGGATTGTGACGTCACTGGAAGTCGTAAACCGGAACCGGATATGAAAGGGAGATCATTTCCCTATACCCGTATTTCCCGCGTTTTTCCGGAACTCCTCTAGATTCTAGGTACGAACAATGGAATTTTGAATCCAACCAATTGTAGCCCTATTGATATTTGAATCCCACCAATCATTGCCCTTCTTGCTTCGAATTCAAAAACAACCAATCGTCGGCTTTCTGATATTTGAATCCCACCAATCGTAGCCCTTCTTGCTTCGAATTGACTCAGTGTTAAGTGTATGCTTTTAATGTTAATTTATGACTGCATTTTCTATATATGTTCTTTTTTCCTTCTTTTGTTTTCTTTTTTTTTTCTTCTTCTTTTTTTCGCAAATAAAATGTTATTCATCATACAGGCTTTACATTATAACAAACGCCAAGTACATTTTCTAAGCTTTATCGATAAGACGATGCACAAAAGTATTGACTATATCTGTGGCTTCTCTCGGGTGTCTCAATGTTCTCGTAACATCGCACATGGATTTTCCAACACATCTGTGTATCAGATAAAATATACAGTGGTGTCCGTATACAGTGGAGCCTTCTTCTTGAACTCTGATGGTGTTGTAAGTCTAACTCGTACAATTTTGTTCATAAAGTTTACGTAAGCCCTTAAAAGGATGGTCTTCCTGTGGGGTCGTAATATTCTCCTCTAGAATAGACATCGATGTATAGGGCTACCCAGTGTGTTCCCGGTTGATCGCCCGGGTCCGTGTTCCCTATCAAGGCCGAAGGTACGTTTAATCTTCTGGGTAGTCTGTTTCTGGCGTATACTCCTTTGAAAACGTTTCTGGTACTTGGGTATGTTTTCAGTACGTGGTCGATCTCTAAGGTGTTCATCTAAGTACTGTAGTCAAACAAGACTTGTCTGTTTCTATCAATTTCAGTGACGTCAAATTCTGCATACATGATCACGTTGATGTTAGCTGTAAGGGCTTCTGTGAAATGAATCTCCACTCTCAAGTATTCATTTCGATGTTTTATTTTACAAGTCTGTTCTATACAAGGGAACTAACTGTCTCAGTTCTGGCTCTCTTTCTTCCAACAATGGGATTGTTTTTTTCAGTTCTTTCCATTCTCCAAAGTGTAAAGCCACACCTCTATTGGTGGGACGGTAGGTCCATTCACCGGCGGGAATAAGGTGCTTTCTGATGTGAATACAGACGTAAGGTGCCTTGATCGTCACGAAAGCGTCGTCTCCGATATGATATCGCCAATCTACTGGTTCTTCTTCTATGACTCTGGTAAGCAAATCGTCTATGACGTACGACATGTTGCACAGGGCTTTCCATTGATCCAAATGTAAGCTCACTCCTTCTTTCGTAGGGACTGTGCCATCTTTCCAGAATCGTAAGTCTACTCTCTTGGATCCGTTCCATTCTTTAAGTTCCAAGTATCGGTTTCCTCTCAGGGCTCGTTTGAGCGGCCGAATGTCGACCATTTGGGCTGCCATCTACAAGATGTCTTGTGTCAGTGGAATCTGTACGATATCTTGGGTCGCTGGCATCTGTACAATATCTGCAGTTGGTAACATCTGTACAATATCTTGTGTTACCTGCAGGATTTTAAGATGTTGTTCTGTCATATGAACGCCTTTGGCTCTTTTACCTTTTTGACTTGGTATGTTGCGGGTTCCAACCAGTAAATGACGCAGAGTTCTAGTTAATACACCATAATAAGGGTAATAACAAAATTACCGAACTCCGAACAATCTTACAAAGGGAAAGTCAAAACTCATAATTATATAAACAGACAAAATCAGTCAACAACCGGAAAACTGTGAAAACCGTAATGACCCTGACTTGGCACAGGTATTTCTAAAGAAATGGTGGGTTGAATCAGATTTTAAGGCGCCAAACCTCCCGTTCTCATTACGGTTCAAAGGTTCCGGCTGTCACTGTAACAGTATTTAAATATGTTCAAGAAACGTGATACTATTCTTAGAAAATGACGTAATATTCATTGGTAACGACGTGTCTGATTGGTCGATTTCTTTCGTGACGCCGTATCTGATTGGACAGTCATTCTGTATTTCGATTGGTCAGTTGTTTATGAAATTGAGCTTTCCGATTGGTTCCTTTTCCTCTATTCTGATTTGTGAATGAGCGATCGATTGAAGTATTCGTGTTCTGTCCCTTTAAGAACAGTATGGTAAATGTCCCAAAACTTTCATGCATCCGTGGGATACTGTTGTCCCATTTGACTCGTGAAGTCAAATAACACTAGAACTCGACCCATATTGATAATACCGTCATTGAACATGGTAGATGCAATCCTTCTATACGTCTGTACTCTATCGTTTTCTATGTCTGAATGATATGTTTGCTTTTTTTCTGTTTTCATAGGCTTTTGACCACGCCCCCCTCTAACTATACCCCATTGTTTTAAACTTTACATGTACTTTGTGTTAACCCTTTTGTTTCTTTGTTCTGTTTGTCCCTGTACACGGCTTTGCATACCTCTTGTACTTTAATGTGAACTCCTTTGTCTGTTCTGTTTGTCCCTGTGGGGCTCATATACGGCTTTGCATACCTTTTTCACTTTAATGTGAAATCCTTTTTTCCTTTGTTTTATGTAAAGTCATCTTGTTTTTATATGTATGTTTTGTCCTTTTGTCCTTTTGTACTTTTGTGTTGTCTGTTCTTCTTCGATATACAGTTTCGGATTACCATTTTGGTATCTTCAAACTCTTCTTTGTATAATAGGCGTGATCAGTTTTCAAGATAAGATATGTATAAGATCAAAAAAATACTCTAGTCCGTCTAGACCTTGGCAAACACCTAATTATAATAATGCTACCTAATCTTTGAAATAGAGATACGCATGTTTGTCAGTCACTTTGCGTAAGGTCGGTGGTTTTCTCTGGTTTCCTCCAACACGATATAACTGAAAGTGGCGTTAAGCACCAAAAATGTAGTAAATAATCTTTGATTGACCGATCAGTTTATTTCATCTAACATCCATTGTTACGATATGAAAGACAAACAACACAGTTATGCAATTTCAATTATTTTATAAATACACAAAATAATATACAATGTATTACAGTCAATGAATTTTTTTTTAAAGAAAATCAGTTTAACATATTTAAAAGAAAATCGGTGAAGTATTTAACTATTTTTCCTTTATAATCACAGTTCACAGATTTAAATATCTAATGGGGTTGTAGACACTCCATCTGCCAGCACTTTTCGTTTGGGGTAAAAATATGAAAACCCAGCTCTTTCCTGTAGGTACGTGTAGATGGAACGGAAACCTCTGTTGGTACCGGATCCAGACTATTTGGTTAGCAGAACATCCATGTACTTCTCCTTTGTCACGTTGTTGCTTTTCCTGTTGATTCCTTTGCAGCTAACTTTGTCCTCTCCACCAAAACAAAAGTAGGTCTTGCTACACAAGGCAATCATTCCATCTCCAGTAAATTCGGTCTTAAACAAACCAGGCGTCCTCTTGTCATAGGCTGCCAACTGTGGGGTGTCTGTATGTGGAAACCAATTCTTCTTTTCCAGCTGGTAACGCTGCTGCATCTCTGGTTTGATCACTTCTTCCAAACTGGCAGCGGACAAAGCCATATAAGCACTATCTGTGTCCATGGCGCAATACTGGAAGTCCCGACGATCCACAAACACGTCTATGAAATCGTAGTAAAACTCCAACATCCGGAGCTTGGCGTACTAGTGGACAAAACAGCCAATCTGCATGGGTAGATCCAGTCGAATGGTCTTCTTGCTCATCTCCACTTCCAAGATCTTGGCACTCAGTTGGTTACAGCGACGGAAGGAATGGTCGACGAGATAGCGGCTGACTTGATGCTCTTGACAGTAAATGACGTCTTTGTGTCTCTCTTTGTTGGTGACTGTTTTCCCATAGCTGGAATTTCCATCAAGCTTGCGGGTCTCGGCAACTATCGTTTTCTCTGGATCGGCATCTCCGGCACGCCGAGCTTCACTGATGTTGTCGCCGAATTTCTGGAAGCTGGCAGATGGTGAATATTCAACCACTTGACGGATCTGGGTCAATCTCAAGCCATGTTCCACATACCACTTCAGCAAAGGTGAAATAACCATGATCTGTTCTCCATACATACTTCCAATCAGACACTTCCTCTTCTGGTTCATGACCCCCTTTTCTTCTGCATAGACTTTCATGTGGTCACCAATGTCGTCTCTGGATACGTCGATGTTTTTAAAGACCAGGGGCATCTCAGAAAACTTGGACTTCAAATCATCCGGGACGTGAAGATCGACTTCCAAAGCACCAAACAGCTTCTCGTCCATGACGGCCTGTAGGATGGAATCTTCGCTCATGGTACTGTACCGATCACAAGGTCGTTGTCTGTCGGTGATAAATGCTTTCAGCTCCGGGTCTTGCTTTTTTAGACGTTCCCATTCACATTCTCACATCTGCCTAACATCATACCCTTGGTCTTTGATCTCGTCTATCTTCTCTTGAGTGGTCTTGAATAAGTCGTCTAAGCTCTTTCCGTTGATGGGATTGACAGACTTATCCTTGGTGATCCAGCATCGATGACCATATCATAAACATCTCTGGAATTCGTACACGGTGTTGGTATCTTTACAGAATCCATCTACTGGAAGGCGGCGACGTCCTATCACTTTCTCTTTGTCGTTGCCCTGGTGACGAATAAGCTGTCCGGTGTTCTTGGCTTCCCACTGTAACCAGTCGATGGCCATCCGCTCATAACGTCTTGGAGCTTGTCTCTTCAACCCATTTTCTTTCTTCCGTCGGACGAAATGTCCGGTAGGCATCTTCTGCATAATACTCCAAAGGTACAGAGCATTGGTGTCTACACCATAAAACTGACAGGGCTTTGGAGCTGTGTACTCGGCAGGTCGTATGAAGGTCTTGTCTTTCTCGTGGTAACGATGGAAGATGATGCTCGGGCTACCAACGATGTTGTTCTTTTACAGATCGTACACATCTTTATTCTTCTCATCCGGTACGGTGAAGTAGTCTGGTAGGTCTTGGAACATGTACTTCAAGACGAGTCCGGGAACGCTGATGCCGTCTTTAAACATATCAATACGTCTGTTCTGGTTAAACTGAAACATCTTGTCGATGGCTTTCAACATGGGTTCGACGTCTTTGTTGTTGTACCATGTCAGGAACTCTTTCATGGTCTTCATGTCCTTGTCTTCCCATACTCTCTGGCATTGATGATAGTCTTCGGCCGATATGTTCTCATTCTTCAAGGTACTGAAAAAGGCTTCTTGAGGTGGCAGCTGGCTAACGTTCAGTTTGTCCATGGACGTCATCCACTCGCACGGGAAGAACCCCTTCTGTTCTGTATACTTGTAGGCTTTCAGGTACTGACTATAACTAAAACCAGGAGCCGGGTAGGTGACAATGTCGAGAAACTTCAACTTCTCTGTCTTGATACACATGAAATTGTTGTTCCGTTTCACGGTATACTTGATCTTGTGACTGTACACCAATCGAGTAAAAAAATCTACCTTCATGGCGTTGACGTCATATTTCCCCGTGTTGAAACCAACCACGGGAAGTTCTTGTAGGTACTGTTCCAACTGCTGTTTCAACTGGTACAGGTGATGTTTCTTTTCTTCACGTTCTCTTTCTTCGTCGTCTTTGTACTCTTCCAAGTCTTGGTCTAGTCTCTGTTGAATTTCTTCAAATACCATTCCATACCTTGGCACCAGTAAGCGAAAAGCTTTTTCGCTGACCTCTATCAGGTAGCTCAAACAGGAATCCACCGTCTCACTGGTAGAACCTCCGTGTCGGCTGCAATTCGACTCTTTTCTTGGTATGTCTTTGCTGGTGGTGACACGGTACGTCGCTGCTTCGTCACGGGACCTGGTTAAGGTGCTATTGGTCTCTTCATCGGTGGTCTCTGCTTGACCTCTGGTCTTTTGTGAAGAGCTCGGTGCAGAGCTCAGTGACGGAGCATGTTTTCTCTTCTATTAAAAAATTGACCACAAACGGGACAGGTAATCGTGTAGTTGTGAGATTCCTCGTGGCGTTTCTTGTTATCGAGACGGCTGAATTCTTTTCCGCAGATATTGCAGGAATGGACTTGATATGATTGGACGTGGGTTTTCATGTGGCAGGTGAGATTGTGCTTCTCCGTAAGCTGTTTCCCACATTTGTCACACACGTACTTCTGAAACGATAAAATAGAAACCCACGCTATGTTTGGTTAAAAAGTCCAGTCGTATTTTTGTATTCCTGTTTTGAGATTTGATCGTCTTTTGTTTGCGTGATGCATATATTTAGTGGAATGGCCCTTCTTTTGTTTGTGTGTCTTTTTTTTTCTTCTTTTTTGTCTCGTTATCTACTCATGTATCTAAATACGTAGTATCGATTCCCTACGGAGTTTCGTTATTTTTCTTTCCTTTTTTCATACTATATTCAATAGCTATGCTAAATTCATAGTATTGATTCCCTCTGGAGCCTCGTTATGTTTCATTTATCAAACCCAATGATTCAAATGTAAACACATAATAAAAATCACTTACGTTATTGTTATCCATCTTCTTTGAACCTGAAAAAGAATGCATATTTAATAAGACCACCTGTCCTATCTCACCGAAAATCGATTAAGAACTGAATGACATTAATAATAACTCGGGCTTATACATTTTTAAAATTATAACAATATGTAGTAAAAATAAGTTCTGAAAGATTCTTCCTAAAAGTAAAAACTTTACAATTTATAGTACGAAAATAATTTTACCTTTAACATTATGTAAATTTCCTCGTTTCTTCTTTTATTGGTATCAATTCTTTCTATTCTGAAAAGGAACGGGTTTGATTTTCAATTGTTTGAAGCAAATTATGAGAATATTGATTAAAACGTGTAAATGGGAAACAGATGTTCGCCATAGAAAACAACATGATCATCAATACAAGTCTATTGATTTTTTTTTATAAAATGTTTTCGGAATTAAAAACTCGTGAAAAGACTGCATGAATTAATTTGAAGAAGGTGATATTGATTAAAATATTATAGTAGGATTGAGATGCTTACCTTTGTTCGAATATAAATTCTCCACAAAATAGACACGTCCTGTCAATATGAAAGCTGGAGCGAAACATTACTTTTTCAAATAAACGAACGTACAACAGAAGGTTGACAAAGAAGGCTTACCATTGGTGGGATTCAAATATCGGAAGGCCGACGATTGCTTGTTTTTGTATTCGAAGCAAGAAGGGCTACGATAGGTTGAATTCAAAATTCCATTGTTGGAACCTAGAATCTAGAGGAGTTCCGGAAAAAACGCGGAAAATACGGGTATAGGGAAATGATCTCCCTTTCATTTCCGGTTCCGGTTCACGACTTCTGGTGACGTCACTTCCGGTGACGTCACTTCCGGTGACGTCACAATCCTCACAAATCCTCCCCAAATGTAGCTTGAGCTGTGCTGATATACTACTACTCACAGACATCATGGCAAGACTTGATTTTGATGATTTATCTTCCACCATTCTTTTAAACCAATATTCATTAACTTTGCTATCAACCATCTTTTTGACGTGTTCTTTTTTAATCGGATGTACTAGAAGTTGTAGAGCATCTGGCAGGTTATATTTTGCTAGGATTGATTTTAGCTTCGAGAACCAGCTTTTGCTGTTTAGGTCATATATGGCTATTTGTCTGTACCTATCTGGTTTTCGATTGATTCTTTGTCTCTTGTTATTTGTCCAAAAAAGCCAAGCATCTTCTTGTGAACCAGTGTCTCGATTGTTTCTGATCCTAATAGTAAATAGCCAGCTGCTGTGGAGCATTTCTGTGGAAGCCACTGGAGTTGTTTTAGTGATTTTTTTCTGAAATTGGCTAAGCTGGTTTAGTTGTTGGTCAGTTAAATGTTGTATTTCCAGGCCATAAAGGAATCTTGGGACCACATAAGTAGACCAGATATGCTTAGATATTTGTGGATTCAAGCCATTCCTGCCATGTAATCCTGCTCCGAACAGGGTGTATAGGGTTTGTCTTCCCGTTTTCAACATCTTGTCAAGATCAAGTTTTCCACTGATGTTTCGGATAATTCCTATATGTGTAGTAGCTTGTGTTTCATCAATGTTCGTGTCGTGCAGAGTTCCCACTGAATTTCCACATCTGGTGTGTTGTATCTTAAAATGTCACTTTTACTGTTGTTGATTTTCATTCTCTCTCTTCACAAAATTATCGACAATAGACATGCTTGTAAGTCGATGGGACTGTTTGTCAGACAGCAGATGTCGTCTGCGCATGTTGGGGCAGGTATGTTAATGGCACCAATTTATGCTCCTAGTTTCTGTTCCTCAAGGGTATTCAATAGCTCGTTATTAAATTGTTTGTACAGTGGAGCAGATAGACCACCTCTTTGTCTCACTCCTTGCAGCATTGGAAATGAATCAGATGAAATATTATCCCATTTTACTTTGGTTGTGACATTTGTATACAGATGGTGAAGGATTTCCCAAAGATCAAACGGAATACCAGTGAAAAACATTTTTCTCATTAAGGAATTAATCCAAACAGTGTCAAATGCTCTGTCCGTCAAGGGTCACAACATAAACTGGGTCTTTGCATTCTTTTGACTCGTCAATAATTTCAGAGTATGAAAAGCTAGTATTTATACATGAAGCATTTTCCGTAAATTCCCTTTGTAATTTATTTTGTGTTTTGTCCATATATGGTTTTCCTTTAAGTAGCCAAACTTTTTCGAATAATTGTTCTAGGGTCATAAGAACAGTGATTCCTCTGTAGCTGGTTGGTTCAGTTGAATTTTTGCTTTTCTTTTGTATTGGAGTAAGTAGATCCTCTTTAATTTCGTCAGGTACGATTCGCAAGTCAAACATTGCCTGGAAAATTGTAAATATGTATTGTACGACCGTTTGTCCACCATGCTGAATGTGCTCCGCAGTAATTCCTAGTACGTCTGCAGCTTTGCCTTTATTCAGACTTTTAATGGATTTCTGAACATCATCAACAGTAATTTGGGTCTTGATGTCTTCACAAGACTTGCCAGTTGTAATTTCCTCTATGAGCAAAGAGTCAAAGTTAACTTGTTGTTCATAAGCCATATCAAAGGTGCTATCAATAAGCGGTTCAGCCAGCTTTTTAAAATACTCGTAAAAGCATTGCCTAATTTCGTCTGGCGAGTTTTATTGTTTTCCTTTATATACCTTTTCAGTCTCATCTGCTTTATTGTCACTACGCTGTTTTCGTATAATGTTATGGAAAATGTTGGTGTCGTTTTTTGATGCAGCCATTATCCGCTCATAATTCTTTTCTCGCAAAATTGCTGTATGTAGCCTCTGGGATTTAAGAAGTTTGTAGGACGCCTCTTTTTTCTTTTGAAAGAGTGGGTGACCTGGACCTGGTTTGCCTGCATTCTTCCATTGCCAATAGGATTGTTTCTTTTCTTGCATATAATGTTTAATTTCAGGAGAAAAGTTTTTGGCTCCGCCCTTAGATTTCTTTGGATTTGGCTGTGCTTCTGAACAGATTTCAGTTGCTTGGTTGATGATTCCACGCAGAGTTTGAATAGCCTCTATAACGTCGATATTCGAGTTGAAGGTAATAGATGTGTTTTCACATTCTTTTTCTATAAATTTCTGTATTCTTCTATATCCACCTGGTCCCATTTAATTTTTGAAGGGCATTTTTCCGATT
Source organism: Bathymodiolus septemdierum (assembly GCA_963383655.1). Taxonomy (NCBI): domain Eukaryota; kingdom Metazoa; phylum Mollusca; class Bivalvia; order Mytilida; family Modiolidae; genus Bathymodiolus; species Bathymodiolus septemdierum. The sequence goes on along the minus strand of OY726522.1, from coordinate 67,425,593 downwards.
GTGAAGAAGCATTTCGGTTGTTTAGAAGGAAAGTCAAATGAGAGATCGACTGTGCCAAATTCAAGGAATTTACAAGTGTCATTGTCAGATTTTCAGTTCTTTCCGAAATTGAAGACACAGTTATTGAAGGAGGAATTCAACATGAAGCCGCCGGACATGAAGTTTGACGAATTTAGTGCAAAGTTCCCAGTCGAAATTATTTGGTTTTCAATTTTTTAAAGGTGAGAGCATCACTGATGACTCTTTTTGGGGAAACACATGTTAAGCACACAGAATTTTTGCTGGGAACCTTGATGTTATTTTGTCTTTATATTATTTTCATATAGGAGAAAATGTTATAAAAGAATACATGTCAAAACGCCTCCACTACCAAAACACCCCCACTTTTTACCAAAACGTCCCCAAAACCTATAGCTAAATATTGCTCTCAATCCATTTTTTGTTTATTTTATAGCTGAAAATTGCCCAATCCCTTTTTGTTAACATAAAACTAATATTTTCAGAGAAATATATGTAGGGAAATAATTTAATGTCTTGCTTTTTTCAGCCTATCAGTATTTCAAGACTGAGATAGCTTAATGGAAAGCATTCGTGTTCGCATGAGAGATTCAGGTTCAAATCCTGATCTTAGTTTGTTTCAATTTATGATGGGTTGAAAAAAGTGGGAAAGATTTTTTGTATGAAAGATCACCTTGAAATAGTCTAACACCCCATTTAGTGTTCTTCTTTGTTGATATGGATTGTTTTCTCTCTTGCAGCTCTCTTAATTCTTCTTCACTGACGGTTTTAAATCTCTTTTTTTCTGATCTTGGAGGTTGAATGTTTTCATTGTGGTCCTCTGCCAGTGTTTGGTTCAGATCTTGAATTGCATTTGTGGTAGATGTTGAAGCTGTCAAAACATCATGTTCAGTTGACGTGATCTCCTCGAAAATGTTATCATCTGCAAAAACTTCTATAAGAACTTCCAAAGTTTCCTCATCTGGTTGTTGAAAATCAAAGCTAAGATCAAAGGTTGCCATTTTTTTTTTGTAAACAGAGCAGATGACCGTAACGGGTGCAGGTCGTTTCGGCCACACTACCAGTTCGGCCATAGAAAAAAGTGTTTTGTACTCAGAATTGTACCGCTGGGTTAATTTAACAATCACTGTATAATAATTTTGACGATTGATTTTTTCTGTGAATTATGTCATATTTATTCAAATATTCGTTTTGTAGGCTGGCACAGACGTTTCAATGGTAAAGCGGCCCGCACCCAACTCCACTTTTATAGAATCGTACTTGCATTCCAGAAGGAAGCCAAGACTGTCAACATCACTTACAAACTGGTCGGTGAAAAACAACTTACCCGATACCAGTGTGATACGTACAATAAGATGCAAGGTCGCCTGGAGTCCCTGTGGGATCAGTACGACAACAAGACCATCAGAACATCATACTTCATGCGTGCTGTGGGTAACCTGTATTCTTCAGCCTCACCCAACCGAGAGAATCTTCCTGACTCAGACAGTGATTCCGGTTCAGACGCTGAGTGAACAGTAGAACATTTCGCACATTGTTAAATCGATCAATATGTTTGAACATTAAAATTATTGTCAACATCTCTATATATTTAAATATAGTGCAACTGTTTTAGTGCTTTTATGTTTGAATTGTTGTTAATTATGTATGTGTTTGTTAATCTGGTGAGATAAATATATATTGATAATAAAGGTATAAAACATTGTGAGTGTTTCATTATTACAGAAAATTATGATAGTCACAGTGTGATGCCAACATAAAGCTGTATATAAACCCAGTCCAATATTAGAATCAGATGTAAACCCAGTCCAATATTAGAATCAGACACAAACCCAGTCCAATATTAGAATCAGATGTATCTTTTAAAGGTTAATGTAGTAATAACAGTCCATAGTCTAATTTATAATAGAAAAAATGAGAACAAGACATGATGACCAAAACAAAATAAACAACTGACAAGACAATTAAAAAGATAACACACAAAATAGGAAAAGGAAACTATATCAACAGGAACGATCTATTCATAGTAACGAAGACAAAAACACATTTATGTGTTGAAATCATATTTATCTGGATGAGGGTCTTCTTAGTCTCTGGGACCAAAATATCGTTTCGTTTTAATGGTCCAATTAATCTGTATTCATTAAAATTTTGGCAAATTTTCCTCTATATTCATTAAAATTTTGATGAGCCATTTTCCTCTATTTATTCATTTTAAAACCATTATTCTCTATTCTGTAAACCCCCATCCAGACCTTCATATCAAACTGACATATACGGACTTTGTTTTTCCTTCCTGGATAATGGAAATAGATACAGTTATTTCCCTTTGCGTATTCACAACAAATTTATCAACAAACTAACACAAACATACTAAGCTAAATCCACGAGACTCTCAATGGAACATTGATGAGTAAAGCATAGAATACAATAAATAAATATCCTGCTTATTCTGTTGCTCTTAAAGCCACCACTTCATCACACTGTCGTACACTGAAACGTTTCATCATCACATCGTCCATGTGACATTATCATACAGCAAGATACTTTAAGCTTAAATATCGGTGCCAAAACCTTTTTCTCCAACTATGAACACTACTAAGAATACTACAAAACAATGATGCTATTGAGTATATATCTCATTATAAAAAAGTATGGTCGAACTGGTCTATGGACGAACTGGTGTATGGCCGAATCGTCTCGAAAGCGACCGTAATGGTCACGTTCTTTAGACAAGTATTTTTTATTAAAGATATTGATTGATAATAATTCATGCTTTTTGCTGTGATTAATTAAAAAACAAACACAAATATTGTTTTGATTAAATTTATTGACAAAAACACAGGAGCATTATTGTAATACACAAAGTAAACAAGTACATAACACACATATGAAAAAGTAGTCCCGGCAAAAGTGGACGTGGCTACATAGATAGCCAGGTTATACAATTTAGACAAATGTTGATAATTGTTTTTGACCAATCAGAAATCTAGTTGGATATAAAAATAAATTATACTGATATAATTTAAGGCAAAGGATTTTCCAGTTTTCGAGCTTACTTTCGTTTCGTGAAATCAACAAGTTTATTCAGAGAAGACCAACATATCAAATACCAGGTAATATAATATGATCATAATTGAGCAAATTTATAAAATTCATTTTCTTTTCTGTTTGAAATTTAATCTAAATTTCAAAAAGTGAAAAACAAAATTGTTTCAACGTATTCTAGTTTCGGTTTAATGTTGAATATGAAAGGCGTCAAAATACATCAATAGTCAGAGTACATCAACCCTTCTTATGTTGGCGTATTCTTGAGTGAAATTAGCACCGTATGTTACAAGGAGGGTTAGAACTTTATCCACATTCCTAATCAAAGATATAACTTCACAACGGTGGTAGGGGGGTATAATAGCAAAGATACGGGTATCCTCACACAGTTTGTCCGTCCGTCCGTCATACTTTTGTTTATGGCATAACAGTGAGCGTGAGAGTAAACTCTACATGAGGACGCACTGGGCAACTCTGTGTGTTGAGCCCGATGAACCGTCACTAGTACGCAGCATTATATGAGTAATTGTTGGTAGAGTGAAGTGTACTCAATACGACATTATGTGATCAAGTTTGTCGGTGACTTGTCACACAGGTCGCTGGTTTTATTCGGTACTCCGGTTTCCTCCACCAATAAAACTGACCGCCACGATATAACTGAAATATTTTTGAAAGTGGTGTTAAACACCATAAACCAATCACATTATTTTGCAGGAAGCTTTTATTCATAAAAATACATTTACTAAGTTTGTAAATATAGTGTATCGGAATTCTAGCTTTGGTTAAAGGTTAATTTTTATTGCAAAAACACAACAGTAACTTTATAAATTGTCCATGATTGTATATGCCATATGGTATTTAACATTTCTTTGACTATGGTTCAGGTATGATATGTTATTTGCTGGATACCATACCATTCTCTATCCAGAGTTGTCGTTCCTGCTACGCTTACACAACATCTCTGTCAACGCTCATTTTACAAGATTTTTGTAAAATTCAGAAACAGTAAAAAAAAATGCACTTAAAATTGTTTTATTTATTGTAAATATTAATAAAGATGAAAATAAATCACTCATTTCAAATCAATTCTCTCTTAAAAATGATTTTTCCCCCATTTCTTGGAGAACTATTTTGCGAAGGTAAAAATTTAAAAGTTGAAAACGATCACAAATCATTTTTAAGAGAGAATTGATTTGAAATGAGTGATTTATTTTCATCTTTATTGATATTTACAATAATTAAAACAATTTTAAGCACATTGTTTTACTTTTTCAAAATTTTACAACAAAAATCTTGTAAAATGGGCGTTGACAGAGATGGAGTGTAGCGTAAGCAGGAACGACAACTCTGGATAGAGAATGGATACCATACATCAAAATGATGTTGTTTATTAAAACATCCGGTGCTACATGTATTTTGGTGGACTGGTGGCACCAAGTATCACCGAACCTTCAAACTGCATGCCAGAATCAATTAGGTGACCTTAGTCGATGTTGGCGATCCTGTTTAAGCCCTTTGGCCTACTTGCTCACAAACCTTTTTAAATATTTTGACTTTCTAACCTTTCGACTTTGAGTGTACCTGATGAAGGTTATTCCAGTAACGTGTCATGTGCACTAAATTTGATATCTACGTTTTTGTTAGAATGACAATCTAGTGTTACAAACAAATGTACATATCTACCATAAATATATAGATTTACATGTTGTGTATATTATATGTTATTCAGCTATCAGACAGGGTATATAATGTATCATTCTCGGCTTAGGAACTATATTCCCTGAGGCGCAGGGGAAGGGAATATATATCATAAACCGGGAATGTCACATTATATATTCTGTCTGATAGCTGAATAACAGATATATTACGGATTTAACCATTGGTTTTTTTTTTAAATACAACATTCAACTGTATTAAATAAATTTGCGTCTTTTCATTTTCCGTATCTCTAGATGTCCGTTTCCGTACCTTTGACGTCATTCTTCAATGACGTCAACATATGTGTCTCGTCATATTTCATGTATGGGGTGTCTCGTGAAGGAAAATACTGTATTAAATTGCTAAATCAATACAGTTTCATGTTTAGTAAATTTTATAAACTCTATAAATATAACATTTATATATCACATAACAAAACAACGGGTTTGCGAAACAGTTTCAATAATTTAAATGTCAACATCATGTAAATAAAACCTTGGTGTGGCCCCATGACGTCGAAAGTTTTCAAGGCTCGACGTTTTGTTTATTTGTTATGGTACAGCCGTGGAACATAGGAGTTTGCTGAATCGATCAGGTATTTCTGACGGAATTAACCGTTGTAATATTTTTTTGTTCATGCAGCCGTTTTGAGTATAAAAACAGCATTTAATTTGGTAAAAATACATTTATTATTCCGTATTATACCATTGATTCAGTGAAGCGTAATGTTTTGTCGTCCATGTTTTAATCGTTTTAAAATATGTGTAACAAACTAAAAATGAAAATAAAAGACGCAAATTTATTTAATACAGTTGGATTTTGTATTTAAAAAAAAACAATGGTTAAATCCGTAATATATCTGTTATTCTGCGCCTCATGGAATATAGATCCTAAGCCGGGAATGTCACATCATATACCCTGTCTGATAGCTAAATAACATATAATATTCGGAAAACAGACGGGGTATATATTACAGTCCCCAAAAACGATTAAAACATGGACGACAAAACATTACGCTTCACTGAATCAATGGTATAATACGAAATAATAAATGTATTTTTACCAAATTAAATGCTGTTTTTATACTCAAAACGGCTGCATGAACAAAAAAATATTACAACGGTTAATTCCGTCACAAATACCTCATCGATTCAGCAAACTCCTATGTTCCACAGCTGTACCATAACAAATAAACAAAACGTTGAGCCTTGAAAACTTTCGACGTCATGGGGCCACAACAAGGTTTTACTTACATGTTGTTAACATTTAAATTATTGAAACTGTTTCACAAACCCGTTGTTTTGTTTTGTGATATATTAATGTTATATTTATAAAGTTTATAAAATTTACTACATATGAAACTGTATTGATTTAGAAATTTAGTACAGTATTTTCCTTCATGAAACATGAAATATGACGTGACACATATTTTGACGTCATTGAAGAATGACGTCAAAAGTACGGAAATGGACATCTAGAGATACGAAAAGCAAAAATAAAAGACGCAATTTATCTAATACAGTTGGATGTTGTATTTAAACAAAAACAATGGTTAAATCCGTAATATATCTGTTATTCAGCTATCAGATAGAGTATATAATGTGACATTCCCGGCTTATGATATATATTCCCTTCGGCTGCGCCTCAGGGAATATAGATCTTAAGCCGGGAATGTCACATTATATACCCTGTCTGATAGCTGCGCCGAAGGGAATATATATCATAAGCCGGGAATGTCACATTATATACCCTGTCTGATAGCTGAATAACATATAATATGTATACATGCATTATATTTTTGTGAGATGTCAGTGTGTACTCCATCCTCGGAATTTACGAAAATGTTGAAGATATTAAAGGAATCATAAACCGAAGAGGAACAGACAAATACAACATCAACAAAGAGAACGGACAATAAGACAATGGTCCACAAAACATAACATAGAAAACTAAAGATTGAGAAACACGAACCCCAGCAAAAACCGATGCTTAGGAAGGGTAGACATTTCCTGTACCCGTCATGTTACTCATATTAAATATCCGGTAATAAATGATATTCGTTGATAAATAACAACGGAAGGACGGGATTGTCACTATGACATACAGAACACATCTGTCGTCAACTGTGGCATAGACATCCAGTAACTAACGGTTAACCAAATAATGAAGGCGACATTAAAAAAGTTCGTAGTTGTGAATTAATTTGATATAGGTAATAAGAAAGTAAAACTGAATCTTCTAACCAACAGTTCGGCAACAAACATACAACAAGCAAGTGTAATGACATGAAGAAGAAAAAACATTAAGATAATTGTGGGAAAAAGCATAAATCTCTTTAATACATTGCAGGGATGACTTATAAGAAATGAAAGCTTTAGTTAGCTTACTGAAATTCACCAGCAGAAAAAAAAGAAATTTTAAATCTCACTATTTTAATTTAATTTAATATTTTCAAAATAACTTGTTTCAAACCTACATTTTTCAAAATTTCAAATTAAAAAAAAAAAACAAAAAAAACCACTTTTTTTTTATCATGATCCACCATTTCATTGGATTGCGTCCCAATCACGCAAAGTAATAACTTGTGTCCTATCTCATTTTCTTATGGCAAATGAGATATGTTTACTTCAGGTGCAACTTTTGAGTGGTTTTATTCGAAATTTTTCCGAAATAATTTATTTAGCTCATTATTTTCCGTTTGCATTCCAAAATATACAAATGTATCTTATATACAGGTAGAAAAGTCGCTTACCTAATGGGAAGATCCCTTCAACGAGTACCCTGGGGCTACAGGAACACCCATCCTGAGGAATTCCCACATAAATGTGGGGAATGTACTAAACAACGGCGTTTCAAAAGACAGAAAGACTTGGCAAATCATGAACGTGATAAACATGGAATGGTATGAATATAGAGTTTTGTTCTGATATTTTCAATACCGGTATTTCCTATGGGTTTTTTTTTCTTTATATAAGAACGATACGTATGATCGCATCGGAGATGTAATGGTTAGCATCCTTGCATCGGGTTCTAGGGTAATCTGGGTTCGAAGACTATGTAATTGTTATTTGATGGGGTTTTTTCTGCCTCTTAGTCCGGATCATGTGTCGAAGTTGATGGTCATAAATACATGCGGTTTGTGAGATCAGCTCTCTCCACGATATGACTAAAATATGACCGCTCAGCGCATAAATGACGTCCTTTTTAAAACATTGGGTTTTATATATCGCCACGTATTTTATCTGGATAACGCTATGGACATAAACATAGATTGTCACAGGAAAAGGGGGATATTACAGTAACTAAATTATATAATATTCTAGAGGTGAGGGACAGGCAAGATGATTTCATATTAAATACCCCATAGAAGGTCATATTTATTTGTGGATTATTGGTTGATTGATCGATTGATTTATTGTGTTTTAACGCCACTTTCAGCAATATTTCAACTATATCATGGCGACCAGTTTTAGTGGTGGAAGAAGCCAGAGAGAACCACCGATCATGGGAAAGCAACTGGTAAACTTTATCACTTGCGGCTGCGAGTCGAGTGCACCCTTGTTATAATTTACAAAGCCGGGCGCGAACCCACGCCGTATTGGTGATATGCTTGTAGGAGTTGTTTGGTAATCCAACTAGCTCATTGAGCCACCCGGGTCCTGTGGATTATTGGATATTTTCTAAAGGGTTATATTAATTATTATTATATTATTGGCCAATAACTTTTAATTTTCATGACTAATTATTGTAAGTGTTAATTATATATTTTTTTTATTATATTCAACTTTAGCCTGGCGTGATAGACTCTGATTTGTTTATTTATATCGGGTATACATTGATATGTGTATGTACAATTGATATATTGATAGAGAAACTACGAACCATCAGTTGGAAATCTGATTGACCAGGCATATTCAATGCGAATTGGCACTACAGAACCAAGAAGTGTACCTGGTATAAGATACGGCTCAGCTTCCTCCAGTTACATAAATAATCCATTCTCGTTGGGATATGGAAACTCATATCAAGGACAAAGGTTAGTAAGAAATAACTTGATATTGTAACAAACCATAATCATATACTTCAATGATATTACAGGTAGTATATTACTTGTTATCCTGCACTGGTTCTATTTAAGCAGTCAACTTGTATTGGCACGATAATTTTGTGTATATACTATATATATTTTCTGGTACCTGATTCATGTAGAGCGACGGTAAAAAAGAACAGTAACAGAATAAGCTCGGACTTCACAGAGGACACCGTTGAAAACTATTAGAGCGATTCTTGATTCTGCAATTTTCAGAATATTGCAGGTGATAAAAACAGTATTTATCTATGACCGATTACGTCTGTGCTTGTAAAGCCGCTTTTCCATGACACTCCCTTGTAAGAAGGGTTTGAAGACACCAAAGAGGTAATTAGACTGACCATTGCCTGTCTCAATCTAATCGATATAGAGACAGAGAAAGACTAATTTGTCGTTGGCGTTCATTTGGTTCTTACTTAGCTCTTTTTTGATTGGTAGAGCTATTTTTAGTCACAAATACTGGAAAAAGTCGTTTCCGGTATGCAAAATTTAGTTGCGTTTTTGTGTAAATTCAAAAGTTTGTCATGACAGTTCCTGCAAATGATCCGTTGTACCAGATCAAGGCCACCATATGTTAACCATCATCTCTGTTTGAATATTTCTCCCGCTTGTTTACACCGGAAGTTCAATATTTATGCAAAAACGTTTTAATTTTATTTCATGATTTTTATAGAAAAATACTCTTTACCTTTAAAATACTCATTTGTATAAGTTAAAATAAATTAGAGATAAAAAAGATCAAGGATTTTATGGTGATGACGTCACCTAAGTAGAAATTCCACTGCGACAGATTAGTGTTATCTGTTCCTTGAGCCGAGGTACGAGCCAGGGGACAGAACTCGTCAGTTTAAGAGGTAATCAGAATCCGTACATTGAAGAAGAAGAGACAACACAATGCCCAAAAGAAAAAAAAGAAAAGAATAAACAACGATCTACAAAACATACACATAGAACTAAAGATCGAGTAACGCGAACCCCACTACAAACCGTGGATGATCCGGAAGGGTAAGCAGTTCCTGCTCCACTAGTGGCACCTGTCGTGTTAATCTAATTACAAACCCGGTCATAAGTCATGAATGAGGAAAGGACCTGGAAGTGCTTACGACAAGTGGAACATATCCGTGGTCATTTGTGAGACAGATATTCCATAACGGTCAACCAAGTCATGATGGCGACCGTAAAACTTTCGAAGTGATGACTTCAACTTAACCAAGATGAACCCTTGGTTCAGTAGCTTCCTTGTTAGCAGCAACCTTCTATCTAGATTTGCAGAATTTCTTCCATTGATATATCCTCCAGAGCTGGAAGTTAAAGAGACCACCGATACAGCTTCGTCCACATCATTTTTGAACTTATACCTCGAATTTGACGACAGTGGTCAACTCAGTACTAAAATTTATGATAAGCGGGACGACTTCAATCTTAAAATCATAAATTTTCCAAACATGTGCAGCAATATACCAGCTTCTCCTGCATATGGTGTTTACATCTCGCAATTGATTCGCTATGCAAGGGCCAGTAGCAATTATTCTGATTTCCTGAAACGTCATCTTCATCTGAGAAACAGGCTACTGGACCAGGGCTATAAAAAGATTCGCCTTATTCGATCTCTTAAAAAGTTTATATTCCGATACCAAGATCTTGTCGAAATATATTCCGTCTCTGCAGAAAAAATTATAAGCGATGCATTTTCATATAGTGAAAAGGAATAAAGATAAAGAAGTCAAAAAATGTCAAGGATGTTTTTTTTTGTCAATGTGTGACGTAAAAATATTTTTGACATTTACGTCACCGAATATAGTACTGCTTTGACAACTATTTTACCTATTTTGTTCCTGTATTTAAATACTGTTATGGTGACAGCCGGAACCTTTGAACCGTAATGAGAGCGGGAGGTTTGGCGCCTTAAAATCTGATTCAACCCACCATTTCTTTAGAAATGCCTGTACCAAGTCAGGGTCATTGCGGTTTTCACAGTTTTCCGGTTGTTGACTGATTTTGTCTGTTTATATAATTATGAGTTTTGACTTTCCCTTTGTACGATTGTTCGGAGTTCGGTAATTGTGTTATTACCCTTATTTCGAGGTGTAAATTATGCTCAATGATGCAATACACATAATAAATAAACATGCGTGTATTGGAAATCGGCGTGTTACGTTTCATATAATAATACAGTTAACGTTGTCTCCATTATAATGCAACAATGAACATTAAGATGCATTCTTGCATATAACGAGGTGGGCAGACTTATTATAAAGAACACTCAAATAGTGGACCTTATGCACAATATATTAACCTTCGTGACACATAAATTGTTGGTGGTTTTCTCAGGGTATTACATGGAAAACACTTGCATACCGCATCATCTTAATAAGAGGGGAGGCTTCTGCCTATAAAGACTAGTTTTATACATGTAGAAGTGCCTGTAGTTTTATACATGTAGAAGTGCCTGTAGTTTTATACATGTAGAAGTGCCTGTAGTTTTATACATGTAGAAGTGCCTGTAGTTTTATGCATGTAGAAGTGCCTGTAGTTTTATGCAGGTAGAAGTGCCTGTAGTTTTATACATGTAGACGTACCTGTAGTTTTATACATGTAGAAGTGCCTGTAGTTTTATACATGTAGAATTGCCTGTAGGTTTAGACATGTAGAAGTGCCTATAGTTTTATACATGTAGAAGTGCCTGTAGTTTTATACATGTAGAAGTGCCTGTAGTTTTATACATGTAGAAGTGCCTGTAGTTTTATGCATGTAGAAGTGCCTGTAATTTTATACATGTAGAAGTGCATGTAGTTTTATACATGTAGAAGTGCCTGTAGTTTTATGCATGTAGAAGTGCCTGTAGTTTTATACATGTAGAAGTGCCTGTAGTTTTATGACATGTAGAAGTGCCTGTAGTTTTATACATGTAGAAGTGCCTGTAGTTTTAGACATGTAGAAGTGCCTGTAGTTTTATACATGTAGAAGTGCCTGTAGTTTTATACATGTAGAAAAGCATGTAGTGTTATACATGTAGAAGTGCCTGTAGTTTTATACATGTAGAAGTGCCTGTCGTTTTTGACATGTTAATGGTATTGATTTGGCCTTTGTTTCTACCATTTTTCTATTAGATGTTTATATATTATGTTCCGACAGTGTGGTAAAAAAAAATCTTTTTTTTTAATTATACACTTCATTTTCCATAGGGCTCTGCTTCGCTAAATGGTACACGGGTATTTTTTATTTTATTAACAACACGTATATAAATCTAAGAAAACAAGAATTCACGTAATGATGTTTATCTTAGTAAGAAATACAAAACCAAAACGCTACAAAACTATTTAACAAAGCATAAAAATGTGTTCCAAATGTATTACATGGTATGCAATATTTGGTTATGATATATCTAAATCATATATGTACATGTAAATGTGTTTATTTATAATAATATTTGATTTTCAAGAAGCGGAACATCATCTTTTCTGAATAGAACACAAATGGATTCATCTATAAAACCAGATATGTTTTCATGGACACGACAAACATTGATGTCAAACCTCCAAACCAAGATAGAACCAACAGAACAGTATATAAGCATGTGTAACCGTTCTGTTGACCTTCTTGTACAACATCTATATGCGATTGATAATCCAACGTTCAAACCCAGAGAAGTCGTTAAAGCAAGTTAATTACACTATCTAGTAAACGTAGTAGCTTTTCGTTGATTGAGAAATTGATTGATTGATGGATGGATGGATGGATGGATTGATTGATTGATTGATTGATTGATTGATTGATTGATTGATTGATTGATTGATTGATTGGTAGAATTTCAGCTATATTCATGACAAGAACATTTTTAAAAACAATAAATCATGCAGGAAAACCTTATGTGATAAAAATTGGTTAGTGATTTGTGACAAGTTCAATTGTTATCTCCGGATTCCACGGTTGGTGCCGCTGTAAAGCTGAAATATTGTTGAAAGTGGCATTAAACACACATAATCCATTGCATGATTAATCGAAAATCAGTTACCAAAACCAGTTTTCGTCATTTCTTAGAACCACACAGGAAATTGTAATTTTATCTTTGATTCGACATTATTCTTATTATACAAAATTGTCTCAGCTAGTTTAATGAAAAAAGGGACACAATCAAATGTACAAAATTGTCTCAGCTAGTCTAATGAAAAAAGGGCCACAATGAAATGTACATTAGATAATAATGTCCTGTTGTGCCATCTTCAACATCTAATGAGCTTTGAAATCATGACATTTTGGGCAAGATTGTATGTTAAAAGCATAAGACTTAAGGTTCACATAAGTTATTGTTAAAAGCCCTGTGACTTAAGGTTCACGTGAGTTATTGTTACAAGCCCTGTGACTTAATGTTCCTGTGAGTTATTGTTAAAAGCCCTGTGATTTAAGGTTCACGTGAGTTATTATTCAAAGACCTGTGACTTAAGGTTCACGTGAGTTATTGTTTCAAGCCCTGTGACTTAATGTTCCTGTGAGTTATTGTTAAAAGACCTGTGACTTAAGGTTTACGTGAGTTATTATTCAAAGACCTGTTACTTAAGGTTTACGTGAGTTATTATTCAAAGACCTGTGACTTAAGGTTCACGTGAGTTATTATTACAAGCCCTGTGATTTAAGGTTCACGTGAGTTATTGTTAAAAGAACTGTGACTTAAGGTTTACGTGAGTTATTATTCAAAGACCTGTTACTTAAGGTTTACGTGAGTTATTATTACAAGACCTGTGATTTAAGGTTCACGTGAGTTATTGTTAAAAGAACTGTGACTTAAGGTTTATGTGAGTTATTATTACAAGCCCTGTGACTTAAGATTCACGTGAGTTATTGTTAAAAGACCTGTGACTTAAGGTTTACGTGAATTATTATTCAAAGACCTGTGACTTAAGGTTCACGTGAGTTATTATTACAAGCCCTGTGATTTAAGGTTCACGTGAGTTATTGTTAAAAGAACTGTGACTTAAGGTTTAAGTGAGTTATTATTCAAAGACCTGTGACTTAAAGTTCACGTGAGTTATTATTACAATCCCTGTGATTTAAGGTTCACGTGAGTTATTGTTAAAAGAACTGTGACTTAAGGTTTACGTGAGTTATTATTCAAAGACCTGTGACTTAAGGTTTACGTGAGTTATTATTCAAAGACCTGTGATTTAAGGTTCACGTGAGTTATTGTTAAAAGAACTGTGACTTAAGGTTTATGTGAGTTATTATTACAAGCCCTGTGACTTAAGGTTCACGTGAGTTATTGTTAAAAGACCTGTGACTTAAGGTTTACGTGAGTTATTATTCAAAGACCTGTTACATAAGGTTTACGTGAGTTATTATTCAAAGACCTGTGACTTAAGGTTTACGTGAGTTATTGTTAAAAGAACTGTGACTTAAGGTTTATGTGAGTTATTGTTAAAAGACCTGTGACTTAAGGTTTATGTGAGTTATTATTACAAGCCCTGTGACTTAAGGTTTACGTGAGTTATTATTCAAAGACCTGTGACTTAAGGTTTACGTGAGTTATTATTCAAAGACCTGTGACTTAAGGTTCACGTGAGTTATTATTCAAAGACCTGTGACTTAAGGTTCACGTGAGTTATTGTTAAAAGACCTGTGACTTAAGGTTTACCTGAGTTATTATTCAAAGACCTGTGATTTAAGGTTCACGTGAGTTATTGTTACAAGCCCTGTGACTTAATGTTCCTGTGAGTTATTGTTAAAAGACCTGTGACTTAAGGTTTACGTGAGTTATTATTCAAAGACCTGTGACTTAAGGTTTACGTGAGTTATTATTCAAAGACCTGTGACTTAAGATTCACGTGAGTTATTGTTAAAAGACCTGTGACTTAAGGTTCACGTGAGTTATTATTCAAAAACCTGTGATTTAAGGTTCACGTGAGTTATTGTTACAAGCCATGTGACTTAAGGTTCACGTGAGTTATTGTTAAAAGCCCTGTGACTTAAGGTTCACGTGAGTTATTATTCAAAGACCTGTGACTTAAGGTTTACGTGAGTTATTGTTAAAATCCTTGTAACTTAAGGTTCACGTGGCTTATTGTTAAAATCCTGTAACTTAAAGTTCACGTGGCTTATTGTTAATATCCTTGTAACTTAAGGTTCACGTGGCTTATTGTTAAAATCCTTGTAACTTAAGGTTCACGTGGCTTATTGTTAAAATCCTTGTGACTTGATGACATAATCCTACCACTGCCATTCGGTTTTACCATATACATCTAATTTAGTGCGCACGATCCGTTTCTGGTAGAACCTTCATCAGGTGTGCTCAAAGACAACAGATTCGGAAATTTACGAGTCTTTTGGAGCAATGAAATAAAACGGCGTAAACAGGATAGCCAACATCAACTATGATTACATATGGTTGAAGGAGATGAAAATTAGTTTTAATGTTGATTTCATCATCAGAAAATGTCTAAGTGAAACTGTTGCATGGGGACGTGATTATATGTTACAGACCACAGGCACTTGTTTCATTCGAAAAAGCCCTGTGATTTAAGGTTCACGTGAGTTATTGTTAAAAGAACTGTGACTTAAGGTTTAAGTGAGTTATTATTCAAAGACCTGTGACTTAAAGTTCACGTGAGTTATTATTACAATCCCTGTGATTTAAGGTTCACGTGAGTTATTGTTAAAAGAACTGTGACTTAAGGTTTACGTGAGTTATTATTCAAAGACCTGTGACTTAAGGTTTACGTGAGTTATTATTCAAAGACCTGTGATTTAAGGTTCACGTGAGTTATTGTTAAAAGAACTGTGACTTAAGGTTTATGTGAGTTATTATTACAAGCCCTGTGACTTAAGGTTCACGTGAGTTATTGTTAAAAGACCTGTGACTTAAGGTTTACGTGAGTTATTATTCAAAGACCTGTTACATAAGGTTTACGTGAGTTATTATTCAAAGACCTGTGACTTAAGGTTTACGTGAGTTATTGTTAAAAGAACTGTGACTTAAGGTTTATGTGAGTTATTGTTAAAAGACCTGTGACTTAAGGTTTATGTGAGTTATTATTACAAGCCCTGTGACTTAAGGTTTACGTGAGTTATTATTCAAAGACCTGTGACTTAAGGTTTACGTGAGTTATTATTCAAAGACCTGTGACTTAAGGTTCACGTGAGTTATTATTCAAAGACCTGTGACTTAAGGTTCACGTGAGTTATTGTTAAAAGACCTGTGACTTAAGGTTTACCTGAGTTATTATTCAAAGACCTGTGATTTAAGGTTCACGTGAGTTATTGTTACAAGCCCTGTGACTTAATGTTCCTGTGAGTTATTGTTAAAAGACCTGTGACTTAAGGTTTACGTGAGTTATTATTCAAAGACCTGTGACTTAAGGTTTACGTGAGTTATTATTCAAAGACCTGTGACTTAAGATTCACGTGAGTTATTGTTAAAAGACCTGTGACTTAAGGTTCACGTGAGTTATTATTCAAAAACCTGTGATTTAAGGTTCACGTGAGTTATTGTTACAAGCCATGTGACTTAAGGTTCACGTGAGTTATTGTTAAAAGCCCTGTGACTTAAGGTTCACGTGAGTTATTATTCAAAGACCTGTGACTTAAGGTTTACGTGAGTTATTGTTAAAATCCTTGTAACTTAAGGTTCACGTGGCTTATTGTTAAAATCCTGTAACTTAAAGTTCACGTGGCTTATTGTTAATATCCTTGTAACTTAAGGTTCACGTGGCTTATTGTTAAAATCCTTGTAACTTAAGGTTCACGTGGCTTATTGTTAAAATCCTTGTGACTTGATGACATAATCCTACCACTGCCATTCGGTTTTACCATATACATCTAATTTAGTGCGCACGATCCGTTTCTGGTAGAACCTTCATCAGGTGTGCTCAAAGACAACAGATTCGGAAATTTACGAGTCTTTTGGAGCAATGAAATAAAACGGCGTAAACAGGATAGCCAACATCAACTATGATTACATATGGTTGAAGGAGATGAAAATTAGTTTTAATGTTGATTTCATCATCAGAAAATGTCTAAGTGAAACTGTTGCATGGGGACGTGATTATATGTTACAGACCACAGGCACTTGTTTCATTCGAAAAATATATGCCCCCTCCTCTTCCTTACTTCACGGTAAACATCTACCCTTTCCCCTTCCACACCTCGCATCAATATTTTTCGCTTATTTGTGATCCTTTCGCTGACCCAATTATATCGCTACACTCCCGAGATATTTCTCTTTTCGACTGCCACATTTAAATATACCTACCGGGCCCCCCTCAAACGAATTTGACAAGAATAGTCAGCGAACGTGGCTTAGTGAAAATTTAATTCATTGAAACGGATACAGCCACTTCCGGTGCGGTTTAAATTGATTTAGAAAAATAAAAAAGTGCTTTAAAAATCAAATGTCAGTAATTTGGAGTTGAACATATTTTTATAATCTGCATTGGAACAATTATCTGTATTTTAAAGGCTTACTTTACATTTGAGAGGAGATGATCATGTGGCATTGCTACACATGGCCGGTCTAGAGAATTCCGAATGCATATGAAAAATCCAGCGCAAACCGGAAGTGGCTGTATCCGTTTCAATGACTGAAATTTTCACTAAGCCACGTTCGCTGACTATTCTTGTCCAATTCGTCTGAGGGGGGCCCGGTAGGTATATTTAAATGTGGCAGTCGAAAAGAGAAATATCTCGGGAGTGTAACGATATAATTGGGTCAGCGAAAGGATCACAAATAAACGAAAAATATTGAGGCGAAGTGGGGAAGGGGAAAAGGGTAGATGTTTACCTTGAAGTAAGGAGAGGAGGGGGCATATATTTTTTAAATGAAACAAGTGCCTGTGTTACAGACGCACATAAAAAATAACATTATACAAATGTATTTCTTTTCTAATAGTCTTTCAACACACCTTAATAACAGCTAAAATAGTTTCCAAAGGCAATGTGAGCTTTTGTCATCACTTGTCGTCCGTTAACTTTTCACATTTTAATTTTCTCCTCTGAAACCCCTCAGTCAAATGAACTGAAACTTAGTAGGAAGCATCTATGGTCCTTTATAAAGATTGTTCATTTTGTCCCGATCCATTTACAAACATGGCCACCACAGGCAATTCTTGTTTCTGATTGGCCGATTTTTAAAATTGTCTCCTCTGCAACCGCTTGGCCAAATGAACCGAAATTTGGTAGGAATCGTCTATGGAAGGTCCTCTATAACGACTGCTCATTTAGTTCCGATCCGTTAACAAACATGGCCGCCACAGGCCATTCTTGTTTTTGATTGGTTGATTTCTAAAAAAATCTTCTGCTCTGTAACCGCTTTCCCAAATGAACTAAGTTTTGGTAGGAAGCATCTATGGAAGGTCCTCTATAAGGATTGCTAATTTCGTCCCGATCCGTTAACAAACATGGCCACCACAGACCATTCTTGTTTCTGATTGGTTGATTTCTAAAAAATCTTCTCTGAAACCGCCTGGCCAAATGAATCAAAACTTGGTAGAAAGCATCCTTGGAAGGTCCTCTATAAAGATTGCTCATTTAGTTCCGATCCGTTAACAAACATTGCCACCACAGGTCATTCTTGTTTCTGATTGGTTGATTTCTAAAAAAATCTTCTCCTCTGAAACCGCCTGACCAAATGAATCAAAACTTGGTAGGAAGCATCCTTGGAAGGTTCTCTATAAAGACTGCTCATTTAATTCCGATCCGTTAACAAACATGGCCGCCACAGGCCATGATTGTTTTTTATTGGTTGATTTCTAAAAAATCTTCTGCTCTGTAACCGCTTTCCCAAATAAACTGAAATTTGGTAGTAAGCATCTATGGACGGTTCTCTGTAAAGATTGGTCATTTTGTCCCGATCCGTTAACAAACATGGCCGCCACAGGCCATTCTTGTTTCTGATTGGTTGATTTATAAAAAAAACTTCTCCTCTGAAACCGCTTGGCCAAATGAATCAAAACTTGGTAGGAAGCATCCTTGGAAGATCCTCTATAAAGATTGCTAATTTAGTTCCAATCCGCTAACAAACATGGCCGCCACAGGCCATCCTTTTTTCTGATTGGTTGATTTCTAACAAAAACTTCTCCTCTGAAACCGCTTTTTCAAATGAACTGAAATTTGGTAGAAAGCATGTATGGAAGGTCCTCTATAGTATAAAAATTGCTAATTTCGTCCCAATTCGTTAACAAACATGGCCGCCACAGGGAATTCTTATTTCTGATTGGTGGATTTCTAAAAATCTTCTCCTCTGAAACCACTTTATCAAATGAACCGAAGCTTGGTAGGGCGCATCTGTGGAAGGTCCTCTAAAAAGATTGCTTATTTCGTCCCGATTCGTTAGTAAGCATGGCTGCCACAGGCAATTCTTATTTCAGATTGGTCGATTTCTAAAAATCTTCTTCCCTGGAACTGATTAGCCAATTGAACCGAAACTTGGTAGGAAGCATCTATGGAAGGTCCTCTATAAAGATTGCTAATTTCATCCCGATCTGTTTACAAACATGGCTGCCATAGGCAATTCTTGTTTCTGGTTGGTTGATTTCTAAAAATCTTCTTCTCTGAAACTGCTTGGCCAAATGAACCTAAATTTGGTGGGAAGCACCTATGGAAGGCTCTGTATTAAGTTTCCTCAAATCAGAATGAAAGGTGAGCGACACAGGCTCAGCCAACTGAGCCTCTAGTTTAAAAATGGCATTCAGGATGTAAAAATATTTAAGGAGCTAATTGCTGCTATCAAGATATTAATAAGATATGATGGGTATTTTTACGCATTGGCATTGGTTAAAGATTTCGCGAGGAAACCAAATAAAATGTTTTATTAAGTTTCACTTTCATTCAAGTTCAAGTGTGGCAAACAATCATAGTAACGTTAGATATTTGTATACTTTTATTGTAGAGTGGCTCTCTAGGCAAAGGTACTGCTGTGAAAGATAAATCTGATGTAGACTTAGTAGTGTACATGAGGGATGATGGAATTGATGGGACAATTGAGGAACAGAGAGAACAGGCAATTGCATTCCTAAAGATCTACATAGTTTCGCATAGCCAATGTTCTTTTGACGGAGAAACTCGGGCAGCTGTCAAAGTCAAACTTCAGGTCGACTTGACACATACTGTTGATGTTGACATACTACCTACGTTCTTATATTATGGTATATATATATTTAGGATAATGTGTCCAAGTATAGCGACATGTCTACCTGCTGACTTTAGTTTCAGTGAACTAGCACTATCAAAACCATCCCAGAGAGCTGTTCTAGTACAAAGCAATGAAATGATATACACCAAATACGAATGACCATAATATTATGAATTTGACTCAGTGTTGTCGGGGTATTTGTTAGACGACATGGTTGCGAATTTGTCGGTATTTGTACAAATGGTGTAAGAATACGTTGTTTGGAATTTGACTTACTGTTGCCGATATTTGTAAGATTATGTTGTTTGGAATTTGATTTAGTGTTGTCAGTATTAAGATTACATGGCTTAAACTTGACTTACTTCTGTGTCACAACAATTTGATATACTATGTATAATGTTCAAGATTAAAGCGTTATATAGCAACACGGTGCGCCTTGTTATATCTGAGGATTTATATTTTACTCACATGTGGAAAACACCAATCTAATTAAATTAGATCTCCGCACTTGCTCCCTATTTTCTATCGGTGTTTTGTAATCGTTGCGTGGACCAGCGGCGACTACAAAACAACCGATAGAAAATAGGGAGTACGCGCGGAGATCTAATTTTAATTTTATTGGGAAAACACTTACATGACTGCATCATTTCACGAAGTGGGAAATGTTTGGGCACATAAAACTAGTTTGACCCCGCCATTTTCAATTGAAGTTCCTGTATCAAATCAGGAAAGTGAGCGGTGATGTATATGTGTGTTACGGGTGTCGATTTTATCTCTGGTTCTACAATTGTTTTTATTGTATATTAGAACTGATCAGACAGTGTGGTATTATTTGAACTTTCTGGTATATATTTGTTTTCAGACAATCCAAGACAAATATATGACAAAATGGAGGACGACAGAAGATTCCGTGAAACTGCGTCAGCAGCCCTCTCTCCTCTGCAGAGGGACTTTGTAAAACCTAAACCAGCAAAGGTCAAACAACTCATCCGACTAGTGAAGTACTGGAAAGGAACATGTTTACAGGTAGTTTTATTATTGTAAGAAGGACGAATTTATCAGAAATAAATAGGAATTTTATAGAAAAACACTTCGCTATTCCCGGAATCTATTATTCATTTGTCATAAAATCCAACAACCATTTGATCGCGGCAATGATATTCTCTAAATAGACTGATTAGAAACAGAACTATTATTTAAATATGTCGATTTCGTCACTGTTCTTTTAAGATGAAAGTTTATTTATTTATTTATTTAGGGACCGGTCATTATTTATCTCCGGGGGGTGGGGGGTAAAATGTAAATTTGGAATGACCAAACATAGCTGGACCCCCCCCCCCCCCCCCCCCCCACCCGCTTTTTAAATTGTGTTGATAAATTTACCCCCCCCCCCTCTTTCAACTACTTCAAGTCTTTTGACCACCCCCCCCCCCCCCCCCCTCCTTTCCTGATTATTGTTGAACGGCTTCTAATTGCATATGATGCTATAAATTCCTTTTAGCAAGGATAGTAGCTCATAGGAAATGGAACTAAAGTTCCTTCTGTGTTCATGAAGGCAACCACAACCACATCTAATGAAAAAGATACCCTTAAGTCACTTTGTTGTAATTTTTTGTCTTTACAGTCATGTTTGAGATGTTGAAAGGAAGCCTATCTTGGCGTTTCCTTTGAAAAGAATATATTATCAAAAACATTTTTTGTCAAGAATATCTAAAACATATCAGTGTTCTCCCAAGGATTTTCAAGTAGTACCATGGAAATTAAGGTAGCACTGGTTTTCTGAAAATTAAAGCACCATTGCCCTACATTCTATTATAAAATTTCACAAAATAGCACCATGGTAGAACATATAGCACCATGGTACCATCGTGCTATATGGGCCTTGAGAGAACACTGCATATCCTATGTTCATGCATTGATCTGTCTCTCTGGATTGACTCTGGAACTGTAATGTAGCGAATCAGAAAGCCTCGTTCCTATGTACTCTATACATATATATTTATTTATATATAGTGACAGTTTGATATTTGGCAAAATATATGACAAGGAGACATTTTTTTCGGCTGAATATATTTATTTCCATTTTACATGCAAATAGATTTTATCTATAGTGTATGTTTAAAAATAATCATGACTCCCCCCCCCTCTCTATCAATTTCCAATTTTTCTCAGGATCCCCCCCTCTACCTTTTTGCACCCCTCCTTGGAGATAAATAATGACCGGTCCCTTATTTATTTATTTATTTACATATTTATTCTGTTTTAAAAGGAAGATCCATCTAAACGTCTACCAACGTCTTATCCACTTGAACTTATAACTATTGGTGAATGGGAAGAAGCTGGAGAACTAGAAGACTTCGATATGAGGAAAGGATTCTATCATGTGATGAATGCAATACAAAATTACAGAAATATCCATCGTGTTTGGTATAGAAATTATAATGAGTCAATGATAGCTAGGTATGTAGTTATAGTACAATGTAAAACTTTCATTCGGAAGTTAAAACACGAAAACTCTAGCTCATCATCCCGAATATACAACTATTTGATACAATAGGTCTGTTGTTGAACTTGTGATTAAGCTAATCATATGATTAGCCATAATTACATGATTCATTCCTAATCACATAATTAGCTAATTCAATGATTAAATATGATTAGTTAATGCATTGATTAAATTTGAGTTCAGCAACAAAATTTAATCATTGCATAAGCCCAGTATGGGATTAGGAATTAATTATGTAATTTTGGCTAATCATCTGGTTAGTTTAATCACAAGTTCAACAACGGATTTTAATTGGAAAAAAATGCATTAACCCATTTTCTTTTCTTTTTTTTTGCATGCAAGAAATGTAATATAAACGTAGATATCGATTTTTTTTATAATCATTGGCGACTTACATGTAGTATAAATGGGGAAATGCTAAATGGTGTCTATTTTTGTATATGTATATTTGAATCTAAATGCATCAAGTGACACTTGGGCCGTGGTGGCCGTAGTCGTATGTTAGTTGGATTTACAACTACCTGTGCAATCAGTGCCTATCACCACTAAAGTTGTGTTTTCGAATCCCGCTCATGGCGAGGTGTACTCGATACTACATTATGTGATCAAGTTTGTCGGTGACTTGTCGCTGGTTTTATCCGGGTTCTCTGGTTTCCTCCACCAATAAAACTGACCGCCATGATATAACTGTGATATTGTTGAAAGTGGCGTTAAACACCACAAACCAAACCAATTGTGTCTATTGAATTTATTTCACCCATTGACACATCCATTAAGGCCTTGTCGTTTACCATATATAAAAACTGTTGATAATACACACAGACACATACCCACACATACAATGTTTATATATATACAAATGTATATTGAAAATGCTTAATCGAATTTGCACAAATTTTGTATGACGATGTTTTTAAACAGTAAAGATGGGTGGATAATTTAATGGGGTTTTTTTTAACTACCCACTAAGTGCAATGCTATCCCACCATTCATGTTAAACTTGCTGAACTGATTAGTTATCATAAGAGCGAGTCATATATTATTATTTGATTTGTACCACAAAAGCAGATTGCACTCCTGTCGGTGGTACTGTACATTGCAATGGAAAACAATTTCCCCATTTCTATACTGTGGGTTTCTCTGTTGTTATAGGAAATAACTGTGACCCATAATGCATTTTTTTTTTCTAATACTCACTTTAATGAACGAACTCCTCGGTGCTTTACAATAACCTAAGCAACTCAAGGTTAAGGTATCCGATTGCATAGACCACAGTGACTCGCAATAATATTTTCACATCACCAGGTATGTGTTAAAAAGAAGAAGGGAGGACGCTTTTTGGGGGGGCCAAAAGTGAAAGTAGAGTTTCGGTACCTTTTTTCGCTTCAAAAACGGTTTAGTCTTTGTTCTTCCCATAAAATTAATGCAAATATCGCTGTTTTTTGCTGATTTACTGGTTTACAGTAGAATAACACTCGTTTTTAAATTCCAAGCGGTCTGGACAACTTCTTATCATACTCAATTCCGGCTTGTACGGACTAAATATTAAGGTGAGTTTTCATTGGTCAAAGGATTTACGTAAATAAACTGGCATTTTTGCGGGAAATTATTTAGTCAATCTTGTCAAGAGATATTCTTAAAATGTTGTCTTCCTATATTTCCAGATTGATTGAAACAAGGAAAAAATATATTACAATTCAAGAAATTTAAGTTGTCTTTTTATCCTACTTTTTTAATTATATTTCGATTTTTTTAATTCTATCAATGAAAACTCACCTTATTATTAAGTCCAAAGAACCGGAATTGAGTATGATAAGAAGTTGTCCGAACCGCTTGGAATTTAAAAACTGAGTGTTATTCCACTGTAAACCAGTCAATCAGCGAAAAACATCGATATTTGCATTAATTTTATTGGAAGACCAAAGACTAAACCGTTTTCGAAGCGAAAAAGGGTGCCGAAACTCTACTTTCACTTTTGGTCCCCAAAAAGTGTCCTCCCTTCTTCTTTTTAACACATATCTGGTGATGTGAAAATATAACTGCGAGCCCCTGTGGCATAGACTGGTTTGGAGGGGTGTGGATAAAATGAGCACATTATATACATAAAAACTCCGTTTTACATCATACATACATATTTTTGGGATTTTTTTAACGATGCATAATTATTTCCAATAGAAAGAACGATTATACACTCACAACAATAACAAAACATACATTTATCACAGAGACGTAGAGTTGGACCGGACAGTGCGTGTGGTGGGGTGGTCAAAACTGTCGAGCTAAAAAAGAGGGCCATTTCGGTTTCGACGTATACCCTTGATTAAGTTGACAATAATAATTTGTTTTGCTTCCATGCAAATAATTCAGCTTATTCTTCAATTTTTGTCAAGGAGACATCTGCCCCTTTCATATTTTTCGTAACACATTTCTAAATACCTTCTCTTCATCTACCTGTATATAAATATTTTATACCTGGTTAAATTTTACTTTCCTGTATTTTAGAGTCACTGAACAAATAAAAAGAAAACAAAATAAAACATTTACCTTTGTTTATACATTTTTTCTATTATTTTGACCTACATTTCATTGTTGGTATATTGGTGTGTGCACAGGCACTTAACGTTTCATTCAAAAAATATATGCCCCCTCCTCTTCCTTACTTCAAGGTAAACATCTACCCTTTTCCCCTTCCCCACTTCGCCTCAATATTTTTCGCTTATTTGTGATCCTTTCTCTGACCCTATTATATCGTTACACTCCCGAGATATTTCTCTTTTCGACTGCCACATTTAAATATACCTACCTGGCCCCCCTCAGACGAATTGGACAAGAATAGTCAGCGAACGTGGCTTAGTGAAAATTTAAGTCATTGAAACGGATTCAAAAGCTCACTAAAGCTTATGTTATGTGTTATAGATATTTCGACTTTAAATAAAACTTATTTGATTTGAAAAACTTATTTGGATACAGCCACTTCCGGTCCGGTTTAAATTGATTTAGAAAAAAAAAGGTGCTTTAAAAATCAAATGTCAGTAATTTGGAGTTGAACATATTTTTATAATCTGCATTGGAACAATTATCTGTATTTTAAAGGCTTACTTTACATTTGAGAGGAGATGATCATGTGGCATTGTTACACATGGCCGGTCTAGAGAATTCCGAATGCATATGAAAAATCCAGCGCAAACCGGAAGTGGCTGTATCCGTTTTAATGACTGAAATTTTCACTAAGCCACGTTCGCTGACTATTCTTGTCCAATTCGTCTGAGGGGTGCCTGGTAGGTATATTTAAATGTGGCAGTCGAAAAGAGAAATATCTCGGGAGTGTAACGATATAATTGGGTTAGCGAAAGGATCACAAATAAGCGAAAAATATTGAGGCGAAGTGGGGAAGGGGAAAAGGATAGATGTTTACCTTGAAGTAAGGAAGAGGAGGGGACATATATATTTTTAATGAAACAAGTGCCTGTGGGTGTGTGACTATTATCCACGTCCGACTTACAATTCAGAATATAACACGGATCTCTTGTGGTGATGGATATTGTTGATAAAAAAATAAACACGGAAAATGTATTAATCAACTAGTATAATAAATGATATTGATGCACACCAGGAACAGTTTTTTCAGTGAATACACACAACTCATTTTACATGAACTAGTTAAACAACAGTATTAAGAAAAAAACTGCTGGAACGTGCTAATCTGGGTCACGGGTCACTGTAATCGGGCGGCTGTATCGAAAAACAGAAACGGTGTTGAAAAAACTGCTGATACTTATAAAATATTGATAAATGCAATAAAAATTTATGTTTGTCTTCAAGAAATATGATAGACAAAACCATGTGTGAAGTTTTATGACGAAATATCTCCGATTTCTATGTAAATTTACGAGTTAAAGTTGCGGCTGTATCGAGAAACAGATACGGTGTTGAAAAAAACTGTTGATACTCATAAAATATTGATAAATGCAATAAAACTTTATGTTTGTCTTCAAGAAATATGATAGACAAAACCATGTGTGAAGTTTTATGGCGAAATATCTCCGATTTCTATGTAAATTTACGAGTTGAAGTAGGGAAATTTTATGTTCTATTACAAAAAATCTTCTTCTCTGAAACCACAGGTAAATTTACTTTAGCGATGTATTTTTATCTTGGACAAGAATAATGAGCGTCCTGATTGGATGACCGATTTAAAACACACCGACTCTGTATGGTAAAAAAATGCATCTAAAAGAAATCTATGTTATATTTATTCATTTGTTTGATTCTGGAATATTGTTGATCATTGATTTAAACAAGAAAAAAGGGAAAAAGGGGGGGGGGGGGGGGGGGGTGAATTTTGTTTGTGAATTTTACAGTTAAATAAATGTTATGTTTCGACAGTTTAAAGAGAAAAATAAAAACTTGTTGCGACTAAAGCTTAAATCAGCGTTAAAAATTGAACAAATATCAGTGGTTTTGTAAATGAGATTTATTTTAAATAGAAAATCTGAATTTATTATTAATGATACAATGTTATATCCCTTGGGAGGGGGAGGGGGCTATGATGAAAATTTGAAATAAAAACACAGGACCGGATTTTAAGCAAAAATAATAATCCAGGATTAGTTTTTTATTAAAAAAAATCCAGGACCCTGTGTCCATGAATTTTTTTTTTTTTTTTAAGTTAATAATATGAAATATTGACATCCACACTTGCCTTTTGGACAGCACATTTCTGTGTCCACACTTGTTGATTAATACATTTTCCGTGATTATTTTTTATCAACAATATCCATCACCAGAAGAGATCCGTGTTATATTCTGAATTATTATACTTCAGTATATTTTTTCAATAGAAAATATAGTGTAATATTTTAACTAATAAATCCTAAATTCCTTGTTTTCTCTATTTCACCGGTCATCAGTTTTTACTGTTTTTACTGATGGACCGGAGAAACAGTGATCTAGATCGCCAAAGCGCTTACGATATTAGTAAAATGACCATGATCTAAAACGTGTACGTGACGTAAGTAGGTATAAAATGGCCACCGCCGGTGTTCCCAATAGAACCATTCTGGCTGTTCATTTACAGAAATGTTCGCATTTATCAATTTGTTTTAGCATCGAGTTTCAGTATAATAAAACAATTAATGCTTGCACTTGCGGTGAACATCATAATTATTCACCGCAAGTGCAGGCATTAATTGTATACTATTTTATGAGTGAGGTGTACATTGAGGTATAACGCGAACATTGATTAATTTTACTGTATACATTCCCTGATGTATCCATGAGATCAAGGTGTACTTGATTTCAACATGGTGAAAAGTTTATCTTCCAGGCGCGCTACTTTTCTCAGGGAAGGTGTGTTCGTTTGTTGTGCGTGACGATCGAACAGAATACTTCGCGTATTGATCCGGAGTGAGTGAGTGAGTGATTGTTGTTTAACACTAACTCAGCAATGTTTCAGCCCCTATATCATGGCGAGAATAAGTTAATATTCAATGAGATGGTGATGAGATCTACTTTGTTCTAGTCCAACACGCTGAGGTTGGATTTTTATAGTGCTCACGATCAGTGGCTCACTGAAACAACAGTCCGAGGATAAACATGTCGCCACACTCGGACACATTATTCTGATTATTCCAACCAGTCTTTGCTTTACTCCTTAATGCTGCGTGCTTAGCGGAGAAGCAGCAAATACCAATTTTGTAGTCTTTAGTTTGAACCGACCGGGGCTCGAACCCACGATCTACCGCACTCGAGGCGAGCTCGCTTAACCATTACACCACCGATGCGGTTCCGCATATTGAGGTAAAGCAAAGCTAAAGAACAGAAGTTCATACAACACGAACTATATAAAAAAATGTGTTAGCGAGACCAGATATTTATATGAATGTTTGACTTGGTCTATTTATAGAGCTGATGTTCTGCATGGACATTACGTCATTGATCCTGCAAATCCTTACAACAACGTCATGGATAGATGTGATGCATGGGATGACGTATCGAGACAAGTTGGGACTTTCCTGCGGCAAGAATTGTTTTCCGGCATAAGTCCTTCTGATGGATGGCAGTGACGACCTTTGTACATGAAAGTCAAATATATTACTATAACATTATAAAAAATATACGAACACAACTTTGATAATTTAACGACTGGTGGCATACATGTTTACGCTTCCGGCTTTTATTTGAATGCTATATTTTATAATATTTAAGTTATAAGTCAGTTGTATTTTTGTCCAGTATACCCAGAGAGTGATTTTTTGTACTGTTTTCCTATGTTGCTACCTGTACCCTACGTGCTTGTTCCAAATAGTTTTCGTTTTTGTGTGTAAATCACATTATAAAGACTGTTTGCAATAACATTTAAACATTTGATTTCTCTACCCTCTTCACAATTATTACCCACTCAAAAATAAAAGTCAGATTAAAAGAATTAGTTCACATATGTTTCATAAAACAGAATGATCAACGTAGATGGGTCATTATCAAAATACACCACACTTTTTTGTTATTACGCAATTAAAAGACAAATATCAACCAAACTGATTGGAGAAAACATGTTTTGCATGAAGGCACATCAGCTTTCTATAGTTTTACCATCTAAATCCAGATTGGTCCAATTGCGAATTCATACTTGCTACACGAAGACCTGTTTTTTCCTTGGTGTTACGTGTTATTTTTTTCCAAAATCACTTACTTCTGGTCAATTGCACTATTCAGATGTAATGATTTTATTCGATCTTTATATTATTTTTGAACTATTCCTAAAACTCTAATAGCACAACATTATTTTTGCTTGATATATATTTAAATTTAAAAAGAAAATCAGCATAAACCAGCTGTTATAGATTTTCATGTCTGTGGTGTTACCCTTCCTATTAAGGTTGGTAAGAGTTATCTGTCTTGTCATATTTGAAGCAAAATTAGTTTCTCTCTTTGCTTAGTTTCATGACATGTGCAGACGACAAATACAAAAGTGATGCATAAACTAATATACAGCCGAAAAAGTACGTGCGATTGGTATAGTATATAAATTTTATGTCTGTGGTGTACTTCTCACTACTTCTTTTTGTTAGAATTGAGCAATATAAAAAAATATACAATACATTACATTTGGTATTCTTCACAGGATATACATATAATATTTTATAATATCATACAAAATATGTATTCCAAAACTGAAGTATGTGTTAAAATTGATAATTATAGAACAGATTTCTTTAACTCAAAATTATGAGTAAAACAAGGGGACAATCTAAGCCTAATCACTTTAATTTATATGTAAATGATCTTCCGTCTTATTTTGATGCCTCATGTGATCCTGTAACAATAAACAAAACACAGATACATTGCCTCATGTATGCAGATGATGTCGTCCTTTTGTCAACCACCGAAAAAGGCATACAGTCATGTGTTGATAAGTTATCAAAATTCGCTACTAATGATTGGAAAATGACTATCAATACTAATAAAACTAAGATGTTAGTGTTTAATAAAGGAGGAAGGCTTAAAAATATAAATATTAAATACAATAATAGTTCTATTGAATGTGTGCAAAAGTATACTTATCTTGGTGTTGTTTTTAATGCATCGGGTAGTTTTACAACCTCTAAACATGAAATTCATAATAAGGGCAATAAAGCTTTATTTAAATTACGAAAACCCTTCTGGGACGATGCTCCCAAAGTTACAACATTATTGCATATTTTTAATCACACTATCAGACCGATACTCTTGTATGGCTCTGAAATTTTGGGATATTTTTCTCCCAGTAAATATATCAACAATTTAGATAGACTTATTAAAAAGGAAACAGATTCTCTAGTCCTTGAAAAGATTCATACAAAAGTTTATTTTAGGTGTTAGGACAAAATCCTCAAATTTGGGGATAACTTCCGTAAGGGGTGACCTTGGAAGCTTCCCCATTTTATTTGATGTTCTATATAATATGGTTAAATATTGGTGTCATATTGTAAAATCTGATGGAAATAATATACTTTTATTAGAATCATTAAAAGAATCAGAACAGTTAGAAAAAGCTAAACATGATTTATGGGTAGGTTGTATAAGAGAAATATTTAAATATTTGAAATTAGATTATATATATGACGATCCTTCAAAGCATAGGATAAATTATATTTTATGTAAAGTTAAATATTGTTTAAAGGATAAATTCAAACAGAACTGGACAGCCTGAATGATGATAAGAATAAATTAAGAACATATAGAAAAATGATAAGAATAAATTAAGAACATATAGAAAATTTAAATCAATTTTTAAATTAGAACCATATTTATTATTTGGAACTAAGCAACAAAGAAAACTATTAACAAAATTTAGAATAAGTGTTCATAATTTGAACATTGAAAAGGGGAAATATATTGGCACAAAAGTTGAAGATCGTATTTGTAATTTATGCAAAAACAACATTGAGGATGAAGTTCATTTCCTTATTACTTGTCCTCTTCTAGAGAAATTTAGAGAATCATATATAAAGAATATAAAAGAGACATATACAAACTTCTCATTATTATCTGATGAAAATAAATTAATTTGGTTTCTATCATCAGAGGACAAACAAATCATTATACATCTATTCGGGTTGTTGTCCACTCTATTCCTAGAAAGAGATAAAATAATCATGAATGGATAATTTATATATTTACTAGTGCTTTTGCATGAAATTGCTATCAGTTACTATATTATCTTATTATCAAACTATATATATATATGTATATATATATATATGTATATATATATATATGTATATATATATATATATATATATATGTAACATGGAGTTGTCTTCCCCCTTGATTCAATCAAAATCTTTAGATCTTTAAATTTATTAAATTTACATGTTTTTATTTTGCAGTCAATTGTGATGGTTAATTTCAATATTTATTTTGCTTATTTTCATTTTGTCTTAGTCTCACTATGTGTATTTAATCAAACTAATCAAATCTAATCAAGTTATTATTATTATGTTATATGTGTATATATATGTATGTGGTTTATTTTGTTCTGTATGATTCTGTATTGATTCTACTGCTCAGCTATGGGCACCATGATTGGTTTAATAAAGTATTCTTATTCTTATTCTTATAAAATATAGTCAGGGAGAAATTGTTTTCCTTTTATCCTGAAAATACTTATCTGTTTTTCTGTGGTGTTACTGTCAATTGTGTAACACCACAGACAATTAGCATTAAAATTGTGAATAAACACATTATTCCATAAACAGTAATATTCAGAACAAAATATTGCTCTTTAACCTATGCAGAGAAATTGTTCAAACATGGTCATTTACTTATAAGATATAGTTTAACAAGCTGATGGGAGTATACTGTTTAGACATGGTAACACCAGGGACTTATCTTCATAACACCATGGACATATCTGCATAACACCATGGACATATCTTCATAACACCATGGACAAAACTGATATCGTTCATGCATTAAACCAATATGTTGAAAAACTGAATATTGTACTGAAAACATTTAAGAAAACAAAAAATATAGGTTGATAGTTGTGTTTTTTTCTTGAATTAAATGTTTACATTCATGAAGATATCTCTGGTGTTACTTTTGTCATCTGTGGTGTTACCTCTTGTCAATGGTGTTACCCCATAATTGAAGTAAATTTATTATAGTTGAATAAAGTTGACTTTGATAACTATGTATAAGTCATCTTTTCTTTATATAAAGTGAAACTAACTACAATTATGAAAACTTGTTTGTTTCATAATGCAGCTTAAATGGGACTCCACAACTACATATCCAAATATTGTGGAAAAAATAATGGTGCTACAAAGAAAATATCCTAAATTATGCATAATTTCCCTGTATATTATGTACGTAACCACATTTTACATACAAATTATTTTTCATTTTCCTAAAAAGAATAATTTTATGTTGGTAACACCACGGACTGGAAGGTATTAGGGGGTGCTACATATCTAGAATTTATTTTTCATGGAGGTTTTCCCCGACTGCATATTATGTGAATATGTCATTGTAATGTAGGAAAAACTAATAGTCTAAAGCAAAACGGGAACGAAAATATTTGATGTCACCAAAATATGAACAGGAAAAGTGCGTGTATTTTGATAATGACCCAGATACTAATACCGAGGAACAAATCTTATTTTGTAAAATATTAAAAATACACTTTGATTCT
Source organism: Bathymodiolus septemdierum (assembly GCA_963383655.1). Classification (NCBI taxonomy): domain Eukaryota; kingdom Metazoa; phylum Mollusca; class Bivalvia; order Mytilida; family Modiolidae; genus Bathymodiolus; species Bathymodiolus septemdierum. The sequence continues at coordinate 67,392,937 of OY726522.1, read as the reverse complement.
ACCAAAACGGTCTCTGAACTTGATATCATTCAAATGCTCGAGTGATTGACAACATATTTGTTATGCTTGGTTTTTTTCAAAACATTCCGTTGGGTACCAACCGTTTCTCCTCTTCTCGCCGACTTGTTCTCTTACTAGTATTCGTATGATACAGACTTCATTCATGGGCTTCTCCAAAAACGAAAAGAAGTCGGCCCGATCATTTAATTTCATTTTCGCCATATAAATGATGCCCCTTAGTTAAATGATATTCTAAGTCATCGCATCTATCCCATTGAGCTGGAAATCAATGATACCACGGATACAGCTAGGTGTGTTTCATGCCTTGACCTATGTATAATATGAGACAGGCACAATCTGTTTGAAGGACGAAGTCCTATAATTTTAAAAGGGAGGCGTGAGAAGGGAATGTATTTTTTTTTTTCAAGTACTTTTTAAAGTTTGTTTTAATTATTTGGCTGGAGTTATCTCTCTTTGACTGTTTAAGTGAAGAATGAAGGCAAAAAAAAAATCGTATAAAATATTTAGATCTTTTAAAAGATCTTATATAGATCGAAACATACTTTACTATAATAAAAATAAGATTCAAATTCAGATGTTTGTTCTCTTTCATAATATATTCGAAACTAAGCAATATGTTACGTATCTTGGCAACAGATGCTTTGCAATTTTGAAAATGAATCTTCATTGCTTTTCGGCTGTTTTGCAATTCTTGTCGAATGAAACTGATAACCGTTTTGTTCAGTAGAATTTTTTATAAGCAATTTGAAATGATTCTGGTGTAGAAGCAAATCCACATTCGACTGAGAGAAGAATTAATATATTCTTCCTTAGTGAAACAGATATTGTTTTGTCCATCTCTTTCCTGTAACCAAATATTTATATTGCTGTGCAAAATTCTAGTAGCTACTGAAATCTCAGTACTTGTAGCTCATTGGTTACCATGAACCATTTTATTTAGATATTCATGCCTTGAAATATTGGTATGGTGACTAAGTTTTAACTGGTCTTCATAAAAATCAAAGTTGTTGTAAATTTCGGAGCAGATCAATGACCTATAAACCAAGCTTTGTGATAAATTGCCAGTGATGGCTAAACTAAGGGCATGAAAGCACTGGCCATCTCCTGGAACATCACAAATAAAAAAAATCTTCATTCTCTATTTTAATTCTTCCAGAGTTTTTGGCATTTAAATTATTTTGTGGGTGTTTAAGTTGTTCATAGCCCATAGGCATAGGTGAACACTGTAAATTTGGTTGTTGTGAGGTTATATTTTGTGAATGGTCATTCTCTATCTTTATTTTCTTAGAGTTATTGGCATTTAAATTACTTGGTGGTGGTTGAAATTGTTCATAGCCCATAGGCATAGCAGGTGTACCTTGAAAATTTGATGGGTGTGTAAAACAGTGGGGTTATATTTTGAAAAGTACGATAGCTCATCTTAATAATTTCAACATAAATTTCTTTAGAGGTACAGTTGGAGGTTTTAGTCTCAGTGTCTAAATTGTTGGGTAGGATTGTTGCAGGCACAGGTTTTGCATGGGTAGGGTTCTTTTAATTTTTATTTTGAGTTTGTGCCATGGACCCCTTTAAAATATCAGCATAGGAATGCTCTTTGGTCACCAGTCTACTCATGATCAAAATATAAGATTTAGGTTGACAAAAAACCACTTACAAATTCAAAAAAGTTGTGAGCGAAGAAAAGCTTCGGCGAGTTAGAAGATATTCGTCTGCTAACAAAGATATTCCATTCAAGACCCCCCCCCCCCCTTTTTTTTTTTTTTTTAGTGTTACTACACCATTTTTTTTTATTACAGTCACACTAAAACAACACGAAAATACAGGAAATAACGATCAACTGGTCAAATGCAAATCCTTCAATGAAATTGCAATAATACGGTGATCCGTACACGTTATTATCTTATTTTGAATGAATTTTGTAGCAGATAATTTTTGTTATGGCTGTTCCGTTCATTTTACCTACGCCGCTCTTCCGCCGAGAATCTCGTAGAAAGAGATTTTTTAATTAAAATTTTATTTCAAGTTTATTTCGATTTTGCATAGAGTAAATAATTAAAGAAATGGGAATTTTTCATTGAAATATATATTTTTTGCGTTTCTAAATATCAAAAACATGTAAATAAGGGTAATAACAATAACTCCGAACAATCTTATAAAGGGAAAGTCAAAACTCATAATTATATAAACAGACAAAATCAGTCAACAACCGGAAAACTGTGAAAACCGTAATGACCCTGACTTGGTACAGGCATTTCTAAAGAAATGGTGGATTGAATCAGATTTTAAAGCGCCAAACCTCTCGCTCTCATTACGGTTCAAAGGTTCTTGGCTGTCACTATAACAGTATTTAAATACAGGAACAAAATAGGTAAAACAGTCGTCAAAGCAGTACCATATTCAGTGACACTTTTACGTCACACATTGATAAAACAAATCGCTAAGATGACCGTAGCTGAAAACTGAGATTACGGTCATCTTTCAAAACAATTGTGATCATCTTAGCGATATTTTAAAATCGGATTTTCTTTTTCATGTACATTTTTCAGTCGTAATTTGTGATTTCCTTGTAGAAAGTTCATAGATTACTATCGTACTAATATGTATGTGTCATTTAAAATACATTATAGAAACAATTTAATCGACAAAAAAAATATTCTTACCTGATTCCACGTCCGCCATCTTGGGATGACCGTAATTGCAGTTACGGTCATCAGCTTTACCCACAGTGACTATTGAAGATGAAGGAAATAACATTGCATACACATGTAAATCTTGTTAGATGATTGTCAGACCAAAAACTAGAGCCCTTAATTTACCAACAATTAAAACCAATAACTGTCAAGAACAAACATTTCCAAAAACATTACTGAATCTGAATGTAATGGATGTGTTGATATTACTAGTGTTGTAGATCATAGATGTGGTAACTGTGACCTTGAATTTCACACAAAATGTCTTGACCAATCTTCAGACCAATGTTACTCTTGTATTGAGCTACAAAAGCAAATTGAAATTAGCGAATCTTCGCATGAGCAACAAACTGCTTCTAAACTATCAAGTGGCACTATACCAATAACTCAAATCAGTAGCTTAACTCAACCCTAAAATGTCAGTGAACAACACAAAATCGTTTCAAATATCGAGATAGAACCTGTACTAAATCAAAAAGAACTGAGCGCAAAATCACAAAAAGTAGTTGATATTAATTAATATGAGCAAAATTACGAACAAACATTGCAATGAAGCCTCGGACACTAATGCCATCAAAATGAAAGAATTACGCCAACTTGAACAAAAACTGAAAAAGAAAGAAGAGCAATTGAAAATCAAAGAGACAATGATCAATGATGAAATGAAGGATCAGTTGAGAATAATGAAAAGATTACACAATGCAGAAACTTGGAACTAGAAAATACAATCAAAACTTTGACTACTCGTTTTGTAAATGACAATCCTAAACATCATGTGAATGATAATACAACCAAACAGAGTAACAATGATACTGATGATATAGTCGTGGGCATGTGAGAAATAGAGTTACTAAATTCGTGCTTAATCGAATTGATAACGAGTTGAACAAGCTTGAGGATGGGTTTACACAAAAGAATGTGAATATTGAATTAATATTATATAAGGGTTTCTGATAGAAAATAAAATCAAATAGCCACGAAACGTGGAAATGTACTGACCCAAAGCTGGAGGGCAAATCCGCTGTTTTCCGTATGTAGAGCTCTCTGACGTCCCACGGCTACAGCAAGTTGAAAAAAGCCATCGGACGGCAGAGGAATCTCGGACTAAGACAAAACGTGATGTCTTACAACGAACGGCAGCCAAGACACAACCGCCCATGGCTCAAAACACTCATAATGTACAGAATATTGACAGTAGAGCTGGTCAGAAAACGAAGGAAGGGCAACCACTTTTCTATCACACAAGTGTGCAAGATGATAACCCGGCAGAGTATTTTTTTTTTATCTCGAACGAGCCTCCACATTTGGAAACAATAGCAAATGATGTACTAAGTGTAAATAAACTAAACATTTTAGATTTTAACTGTAAGAATGTTTTAACCTGTGGGCCATTATTCAAGGAAATCGAAAATCATGTGGATATATGTCTATTACAAGAACATTGGCTCTTTGACTGTCAACGTCATTTATTGAATGAAATAAGTGATAGGTTTTCGGGAGTGGGAAAAGCAGTGGACAGACCCTATTCCTCCGATCCAAATGCCAAGGGGTATGGGGGTACCGCCATTCTATGGAAAAAAGAACTAGACTCGTTCATTACACCGTTATCCGTTGGTACGGACAGAATACAGGGAATTGAAGTATTGGGTGACCAAAATTTAATTATCTTATCCGTTTACATGCCGGGTAAAGGAACTTCAGATCACTTGAACGAACTTAATAACTGTATCGACCAGTTACACGAAATAATGGTGACTTATAAGAATACGCACCAGATCACCATAGGGGGTGACTTTAATGAAGACATTGTCAACGGGAAAAATTCTCATAGAAAACACAGCATTGAATTGTTCATGTTAGAACACGATCTCATTGCATCAGACCTTGGAGCCAATCGTAACTACTCGGCCATTCTCGCTACCCTGCAAATAACCTCGTATGCATTAGGCGTATACATCGCACTACTTTTCACATGTCAGTTACATGAAAGTTTGATAAAGTTATATTTAAAAAACAATTCTATATTTCAATTAAAGTTTTAATTAGTTTTGCATGATTAGATTTTACTTAGTATGTCTTCCATATTGGATTTTCGTGGACTATATTTTTGTGCGGCTTAACTTAACTTAACTTCCGGCAAACAATTTAAGAAGAATTTCTACTATGTACGTACGAGGTTATTTGCAGGGTAGCGAGAATGGCCTAGTGGTAATGATTGACCTTGGAGCAACTTTCATTCACAATAGTGGCCACGACTCAACGTCTATTGACTTCTTTCTGTATCAAAATTTATACAATGACAATATCATCCAATTGGAGAAATTAGATATTACTGGTAATGTGTCCGACCACTACTCTTTGTTATTGACTGTTCTTCACACATGCAAAAGAACTGTACAAAAGAAGAGTTCCGAAAATTGTGTTATTACTCGTAAGATTAATAGATGGGATAAAATCGATAAAGGAAAATATGAGAACAACGTTAAGAGCTATTTGGAAAATCTAACAACTGAAATTGACTCTTTTGTGGACACCACAAAGACTCTTGACAATTTGAATAATATATTGGTGAAATCAGCTGATGATGCTGCTCCAAAAACAAAAAAGGGCAAGAGAAGACCAAAGTTACAAGTAATGCATGATGATATTCGAATAGCATTATCTGAAAAGAAAGCTGCTTTTTTCAAGTGGAAGGAAATGGGAAGACCAAACAACCCTAATAATCACTACTTAAAAGACAAGAAACGAACCACCCGCCTACTTCGCAAGGAATGCAGACTTGAAATCGCAAGAAGGATAATTAATGCACGTACAACAGGAACTAATACAAGCGAGAACATCAGACAGAAATACCTTCTATAAACTCATCAGGAAACAAAGAGGACAATTCATTAGGGAACGACCATTTAACTTGAAGGGGGGGGGGGGGTTATGTTTTTCTTCTAAAAAAATATTCTGATTCCCAATGTTGCTGAAAAAAATATTCTGATTTCTGGACAAAAAATTTCGCGCTTTGCGCTACAAAAAATAATATTCTAACTTGTATTGTCGGAAAAAAAAATTCTGAACGAAGCAAAAAACCATAACCCCCCCCCCCCCCCCCCTTCAAGTTAAATGGTCGGTCCCTTAGGCCAATCGACCATCTCACAGTAGAGGGAGAAAACTACAACAATGAACTGATAATAGAAGGATGGAGAACACATTTTCATAAACTAGCCATGAAAACTCACAATGAAAATTATGATTTGGAATTCTTAGATAATGTGAAAGAGGAAGTCAAAGTAATTTTGGAACTATGCAAATCCAATTTCTTCCATCAGCCAATAAGTGAAGAGGAAATGAAAACTGCAATTATGAGCCTTAACAGAAACAAAGCAGCAGATTTCTACGGAATCAAGGCGGAAAATATAATATATGGTGGAAAAATGTTACATCTATTCCTGCAAAAACGGGGTCCGACCTATAATCCGATAGTCCGACAGTGCGATAGTCCGACGATCCGATAGTCCGACAGTCCGATAGTCCGACAAATGCTATATTTCTTTGAAAGTTAACACTATAACATGTGTAATATGGGGCCAGAAACCGAACCGTTTACTCACCAAAGAAAGGTCCAGAACATCGGAAACACGATATCATAGACGGACAAACAATTGGCAGGGCCACACAAGAGCTAAAAAAAACACATATATGAACAACGCGGACTCCATAAAGACCTGGATCCAATCGTGATGAACCGGTAGTGTAAGTATCCCGTATATTTGTTAGTAGCGACTACTTCAGGCTTTATTTAAGTAGCGTGTAGCCGAGTCCAGTCAAGAAAAGTCACTATTAAAAAGAAAGATGAAATAAATGAATACACAAAAAAAAAGAAATACACAAAAAAAGGAAAAGCCAAAAGGAGAGCGTACCAGTGTCCCCCGCCCTTTATTATGGAATATTTATGTTAAAAAGCAATGTCGACACACCAATAGAGCTGGATACAATAATGTGTGCGAATTGATTGATTGATTGATTGCTTAAGGTCCAGCAAGCAATATTTCAGTCATATCCAGGATGAGAAAAGTTTGTAAGCAAAAAATCAGAAAGAGGGGACTCTGGGATGGGTCAACATGGGCAACGGCTTAACACGGGAACTTGTTTTTCTGTCTCTTCCGACGACAAGTTGGTTCTATTTTTATTCCCCGGGATTCCGACGGGTGACCCTGCTTTAGACGCCTTCTACGACAAACGCATATATAAAAAGTTACGATTGAAGGAATTGTCCCTAAGTGACCCCTTATATCACGGAAAGAAACAGCATCGGAATATGACAAAATAAACAACTGTGCCATGATACGCCCCTCCCCCCCTCTTTTATGACAATTGAAGGTCGGTTGCGCAGCGTGAGAACAGTAATTAATATGCTGCACTTTCTTAAACCAATTAATTGTATATACATGTACCATATGAAAACTGGCGTTTTCCAAACTGACTAAAATCACACCTCTCACTTGCTCCCTTTTTTATCAATACAATGTATGTCACGACGTGACCTATCAGTAAAAGGGGGAACAAGTGAGAGATGTTATCGTACGAGGCGTTGACGGACGGACGAACAGCGGTATGCCATAATAAACTCGTATTTTGACGGGCGTATAAAAATGAATGGCCCAAATCCTGAAATTACGAATATATCATTTTTGGCCAAATTATTTTTCGAAACTTTCATCAGTTTAAAGCATTTGTCGGACTATCGAACTGTCGGATTATAGCTACGGCCCCGCAAAAACTGCTTGATAAAATATTGGAAACTGGTGATATCTCAGACATTCTCAAAATTGGAACATTATTTCCAGTGTATAAAAACAAAGGAGATCACAAAGATGCAAAATTCTATAGAGGGATAACTGTTACACCCATATACTCTAAAATTATTGAGAAAATCATAAAGTCAAGGAAAAATCCAAAGATACTGGAAGTTCAAAATACACTACAGAAAGGGTTTACAGAAGATACAAGTCCGCTTTTATGTGAACTATTAATTGAAGAATTCGAGAGGGAAAATAAAGACCTGAAGCTTCCTACATACATTGCCTTTTTGGACAGTAAATCTGCCTTTGATGTAGTAGTACATGCAAACTTGATAAGAAGATTGTATCAGACTGGTATGTCAAATCAATCCATTTTGCTATTGAACAGCTTATATAGCAATGCCTCTACTTGTGTAAAATGGAATGGAAATATCTCAGAACTTTTTACAATCGAACAAGGAGTTAGACAGAGAGGTGCAATAAGTGCTGATTTATACAAAGTATATGTCAATCCACTTCTGGATATACTTAGTAAAACTGGATTGGGTGGTCATATTGGAGACATAAACTGTTGTGCGCCTACTTGTGCAGACGATGTTGCTCTCGTGTCAAATAATCCACTTGAACTCCAGATGTTGATTGACATTGTTGTGCATTACAACAAGAGAGAAGGATATACTAATACAACCAACTAAAAGTGTAATTTTACCAGTGGAATCACCAAAATTAGTAGATGTGGGTTCCGAATTTTGGACTATTAACAACAATAATATGCAAGTAATGACTACTACAACACACATTGGTATTCACAAGAGTGATCAAGATTCTGCAAAACTATCTGTTAATGAAAACATCAACAAGGCTAGACGAACAACGTACAGTTTAATGGGATCAGGATTTCATGGAAGGAACGGGCTTGATCCAGAAACAATCATCTCTCTGATCAAAACATATGTATTGCCTGTCTTAACTTAGGGACCGACCATTTAACTTGAAGGAGGGTATGGTTTTTTGTTTCGTTCAGAATTTTTTTTTTTGGACAACACAAGAGTTAGAATATTTATTTTTTTTGTCGTCAGCACTAAATTGACATCGAGGATAGTTTAAGAGTGACACTTTACGACCAAAAAGACGATTTCAACTTCCATTTATATGAAGCAAAAATCTGCATATATAATATGTATCTCTCAGTCGATACGAAATTCCAGAGCTTGTGGTTCATATCATGATTCAAATGTCACTGGACCGTCCTCCAGACAGTAATCATTTGCATCTCGTATATCCTAGCTTGAAGTAAAAGATGCTACTGATACTCAGTAGTTTGCTTATTGCCTTCACCTTTATATTGAAATCGACAACAAAGGAAGATTAAAACTAAGTTTACATTTCACAACTCATGCGTCATGTGTCCAGTAGATATTTCTGGACAAAGCTCAGATGTTGACGCAAAGGCTACTCAAACAAGGCTTTGTTGCTGCTAGGTTGAAGTCATCGTTAAAACTAATTCTATGATCTATGAACTGGTTGACCATTATGAAATATCCATTGATTTCTCAAATGGCAATGGCTCTTTTCCCTTTCACGTAAATTTATCTTTCCTCTATCACCAGAATGAATATAACCACATAGGTGGCGTAATGGTTAGCGTGCTCGCCTCGAGTGCGGTAGATCGTGGGTTCGAGCCCCGATCGGGTCAAACCAAAGAGTATAAAATTGGTATTTGTTGTTTCTCCGCTAAGCACGCAGCATTAAGGAGAAAGAGCAAAGACTGATTGGCTCGGAATTAGAATAAAGTCTACCCGCGTACTGCATGTTGTTTCAGTGAGCTAGCACTATAAAACTCCAACTCAGCGTGTTGGTCTAGAACAAAGCAGATCTCATCACCATCTCATTGAAAATTAATTGGCATTAAGCAACAATCACTCACTCACTCACCCCCATAATGGATTTGACAAGGAGTAACACGGCGGGTGTCTCATAAGAAACAGGAACTGGAGTCACACGGCGGGTGTCTCATAATAAAAACAGGAACTGGAGTAACACGGCGGGTGTCTCATAAGAAACAGGAACTGGAGTAACACGGCAGGTGTCTCATAAGAAACAGGAACTGGAGTAACACGGCGGGTGTCTCATAAGAAACAGGAACTGGAGTAACACGGCGGGTGTCTCATAAGAGACAGGAACTGGAGTAACATGGCGGGTGTCTCATAAGAAACAGGAACTGGAGTAACACGGCGGGTGTCTCATAAAAAACAGGAACCGGAGTAACACGGCGGGTGTCTCATAAGAAACAGGAACTGGAGTAACACGGCGGGTGTCTCATAAGAAACAGGAACTGCTTACCCTTCATGAGCACCTGGGTTTAATAGTTGCAGTACCATGACAACTATGTTACTTGTTTGGTATTCAATATAAAAGTTATCCACTGTAAAATAAATAAAGAGAACAATAACTGAAAGTTTTAAAAGAAGCACTTACAGATAAGGGAGGTAATTATATATTTTTATAAATAAAGTGGTCATTATCTTTAATGTCCTTCAAATAATCTTAAATTTTTACAAACTGGTTTTCCGTAAGTTGTAAACAAATAAATTTACATGAAACCATAACTTACATTTAATGAAACTCAACAATCCAAGAGGGAATAACAGGGTTCAGAAATAGTTTCTTTGCTGCAGGATAAAACTCACCCAATAGGTGATTCGCTAGTTGTACAGTATTAACGAAAAATACAACTGACCCTTAGGATATAATGCAAATGAGAGCCTTGAGATCATGTAATACTTCTTCCACATAAAAGCCAATTGCCAGCAGCTCCTAATAAGCAAGTATGCTTGGAGTGATTGTTTATTGGTCTGTTGCCAGGCAAAATTTTCAAATCATATCCATTACATTCTTTTTTTCCTCAGGTAACCTAACATTTTCTCATTCCAGTGCCATTTTTTACTGACAGGATTTATTTTTTGCAAACTTGTTCTCATATTGAATATAGCTCAAATAATGTTGACTTGCTGTTTAACAGCAATCGATCACCAAGCAACAGCTCACACTTAAGTTTATTTAAGCATGACACATAGCCAGTTTGGCCATTTGAAGAATTTCATTTTTGTAACAGGTCCATTTTGCATAGAGCTTTATAGATGTAATTTTCAGTAGTTGCCTTTTTGGCATAAATTGGAAGGAGGTTTCAGATAAAGACTTAAAATGATTTTGGTAACAAAAAAAAAGAAAAAGAAAAAATAAAGACTATTTTGCATAATTGACAAATTCACAAATGTCGCATAAACTCATAAATATACAGTAAATCCTGCCTTAAAAGGCACCTCTATATAACAAATCACTGTCTATAATGGACAGTCTCATTTCCCCCATTAATGAGCGATTGTTGCTCAAGGCTAACTCAGACCTACGTACGTACACGAGGCGAGCACACTAACGATTACACCACCAAAGAACCCACGATCTACGTACGTACACGAGGCGAGCACACTAACCATTACACCACCAATGAACCCACGATCTACGTACGTACACGAGGCGAGCACACTAACCATTACACCACCAATGAACCCACGATCTACGTACGTACACGAGGCGAACACACTAACCATTACACCACCAATGAACCCACGATCTACGTACGTACACGAGGCGAACACACTAACCATTACACCACCAATGAACCCACGATCTACGTACGTACACGAGGCGAACACACTAACCATTACACCACCAATGAACCCACGATCTACGTACGTACACGAGGCGAACACACTAACCATTACACCACCAATGAACCCACGATCTACGTACGTACACGAGGCGAACACACTAACCATTACACCACCAATGAACCCACGATCTACGTACGTACACGAGGCGAACACACTAACCATTACACCACCAATGAACCCACGATCTACGTACGTACACGAGGCGAACACACTAACCATTACACCACCAATGAACCCACGATCTACGTACGTACACGAGGCGAGCACACTAACCATTACACCACCAATGAACCCACGATCTACGTACGTACACGAGGCGAGCACACTAACCATTACACCACCAATGAACCCACGATCTACGTACGTACACGAGGCGAACACACTAACCATTACACCACCAATGAACCCACGATCTACGTACGTACACGAGGCGAACACACTAACCATTACACCACCAATGAACCCACGATCTACGTACGTACACGAGGCGAACACACTAACCATTACACCACCAATGAACCCACGATCTACGTACGTACACGAGGCGAACACACTAACCATTACACCACCAATGAACCCACGATCTACGTACGTACACGAGGCGAACACACTAACCATTACACCACCAATGAACCCACGATCTACGTACGTACACGAGGCGAACACACTAACCATTACACCACCAATGAACCCACGATCTACGTACGTACACGAGGCGAACACACTAACCATTACACCACCAATGAACCCACGATCTACGTACGTACACGAGGCGAACACACTAACCATTACACCACCAATGAACCCACGATCTACGTACGTACACGAGGCGAACACACTAACCATTACACCACCAATGAACCCACGATCTACGTACGTACACGAGGCGAACACACTAACCATTACACCACCAATGAACCCACGATCTACGTACGTACACGAGGCGAACACACTAACCATTACACCACCAATGAACCCACGATCTACGTACGTACACGAGGCGAACACACTAACCATTACACCACCAATGAACCCACGATCTACGTACGTACACGAGGCGAACACACTACCCATTACACCACCAATGAACCCACGATCTACGTACGTACACGAGGCGAACACACTAACCATTACACCACCAATGAACCCACGATCTACGTACGTACACGAGGCGAACACACTAACCATTACACCACCAATGAACCCACGATCTACGTACGTACACGAGGCGAACACACTAACCATTACACCACCAATGAACCCACGATCTACGTACGTACACGAGGCGAACACACTAACCATTACACCACCAATGAACCCACGATCTACGTACGTACACGAGGCGAGCACACTAACCATTACACCACCAATGAACCCACGATCTACGTACGTACACGAGGCGAGCACACTAACCATTACACCACCAATGAACCCACGATCTACGTACGTACACGAGGCGAACACACTAACCATTACACCACCAATGAACCCACGATCTACGTACGTACACGAGGCGAGCACACTAACCATTACACCACCAATGCGGTTTTCCCATTGATGAATAGTGCATATAATTTAAACTGTGTATAAACTGCTCATAAAGGCCACATTTTCAGGTTTCCTTGAGTGGCCTTTATATACAGGTTTGACTTATATTAAACAACTCATTATTTTGTAGTTAAAACTTAAATTTCATTTCAGTCCAGCTTAAAATGTAGAAATTTTATCCATTTTAAGACATTTATTTTTTAGTAAAAGTGGTTATCTTGGATTGTGAGATACATTTCATTTTGACCAACATGTTTCACATCAGAGCTTTGAATGATTTTTGGTCAAAATGGTATATTTTCAACACTTCCAGAACAAAATGCAGGTTGAGCCTTTTAAATAAATTCTATTTTTAGCTACGATGGCCATCTTGGATAGAAGGTTGGGCTGTCAGATATATTTCTGAATGAAAAGCTAATGACCGTGATAACGGATAATACCTGATGACAAAAGTATACGTGTGTATGAGCAATGCATTATTGGATATCTTCATTGATTAGGCACCAAAAGTAGGAGATGTTAATTGTATTTGTAAACATGAGCTATTGAAAATTTAATTGTTTTCATTGCAAACATATGTTCAATATTTAAATAACATGAGGAAAGAATCGAGTTTAAAGTAATATGAAATGCCAAAATCATTATTTTCAGTTTCCTAAAAATTTCTGATATATGTAAAGATTAAATATATAAAGAACGTAAACCATTCACTTTTTGAGAGCTACGATGTATAATTCAGGAGAAAACGTCATTTTATTCTGTCTTCGATAATTCTCGCTACTCGGACAATAATGCAAATCATATGCTATTGACCTCAGATTTGAACTCATTCAGTAGAGATTGTGCGCATGCTCCGTTATAGTCTTGACAGGTAACATCATTTTCGTTTCGATTTACATTCCATTATTTTCCATTCAATCCACATTAAAAATAATTTTCCTTTAGCGAAACGTTAAACAAGGATCTCTTTACCTGGAAAATAAATATATATCACCATCTATGATCTAAACCGCCGTAAATGTCTTTTAACGGCATTATGTGTATAATCGAGGACTATATAGAATCTTGTATTCGTCCTTGGTATAATTCATCAAATTTCGCGGGGCCCAGTAAGGGGACACTGCATACGCAACTTGTAATTATGTTAAAACATTAGTTTTTTTATATATTAAAAATGAATACTACTTTGTTTCAAATCTATTTAAAATTTATTTGGCCTAAGAGACAAGAATGTGAAAGAAAGCACACATTCTTTATCTCATAATAATATATAGGCAAATAATTTGATTCTGAGGGGGCCTGGCAAGATTAGTCAGGTTAGAATATTTGACAGAAAATTCATTCGACACATAGTGCAGGACAGGTTATAACATTGTTTACTCAGTTCAGGCCAGATTTTTTTTTTTTTTCTATGAAGCAAAGGCCAGAATTTTTTTTCCAACTTTCGGTGGCCAGATTATTTATTTTATTTACAAAAATCACAGATGATCGCGATTTCCGTCCTCAAACATGCACGAATGGTTTAGTTTTTAGGGAATGTAAACATATCAAGAATATTTTTGAAGATGTTTATTTCACCAAAAACTCGTTTCATATTACTTTAAATTGACAGTAAAGGTGTTGACCAGATCGCACATTGTGCACAATCAGTAATGTCTGATTGCTGATTGGTTATCTGATAAAGATAACGAGTGACATAAATTTAATGAATGGTGCATGAACGCCCTCGAGAGACGATTGTTGATAGAGGGCAGAGTAATCATTCCAGTAAGAGGGTATGAGAAGTTGACATACATATACATCAATACTGTGTTCCCTACATCAAATATGTTTGATCAATATCAAAATTTTTCAGCTAGGCAATCCTAATTTTAATGCCATTCAAAAATTGCTTAACTACACAAGCTATTGACCTGCCTATCATCCGGGCATCTTTCTACAGTGTTATTTAAGGAATATTTGAAAATTTTGAACAGGTTATATGATATAACCTGGTTTGGTGCAGCTTATGCAGTTTATGAAAAGCGTAAACTGTTCCAAACCAGGTAACCTGTTCAAAAATTTCAAATATTCCTTACAATTTTATTTTTACAACAAAATTTAATGATTTCTCCATTTTAAATATGATTATTTCACGCGACTATTTGAATTTGTTGTTGCCGAATGAATACATTGGTGACGTCACAATACCAACCCAGGTCATCAAGCATAACAAAAAATTTCTCCAGGCGGATCAGCCAATCAGATTGCAGTATTCAAATCAAATTAAACTAGTATTACTGTGAGCTGTGCTCACTAAGATATACCACCCGCTCCCCAACCTATTTCCATAACCAAAACATTACTGATTGTTCCGACCAAAAATGAAAGGGACCCTCCTCTCTTCACCGGTAAGCTGCTGATAAAATTTCAAAACATTCTGAGAAACACTACTCAAGTTATCATATGACATAGGGTAAAAATCCTATTTTCTGTCATATCAAGTCCAATAACTCTGGAATGGCAAAAGTGAAAATCGTCAAAAATGAAAGGGATCCTCCTCTCTTCACCGGTAACCTGCTAATAAAATTTCAAAACATTCTGAGAAACACTACTCAAGTTATCATACGACATAGGGTAAAAATCCTATTTTCCGTCATATCAAGTCCAATAACTCTGGAACGGCAAAAGTGAAAATCGTCAAGAATGAAAGGGATCCTCCTCTCTTCACCGGTAAGCTGCTGATAAAATATCAAAACATTCTGAGAAACACTACTCAAGTTATCATACGACATAGGGTAAAAATTCTATTTTCCGTCATATCAAGTCCAATAACTCTAGAACGGCAAAAGTGAAAATCGGCAAAAATAAAAGGGATCCTCCTCTCTTCACCGGTAAGCTGCTGATAAAATTTCAAAACATTCTGAGAAACACTACTCAGGTTATCATACGACATAGGGTAAAAATCCTATTTTCCGTCATATTAAGTCCAATAACTCTGGAACGGCAAAAGTGAAAATCGTCAAAAAAAAAGGGATCCTCCTCTCTTCACCAGTAAACAGCTGATAAAATTTTAAAAGATTCTAAGAAACACAACTCAAGTTATCGTACGACATAGGATTTGTCTACAGACGGACGGACATGGTGAAACTTCGTTGCGGGGGGTATAATTATTACTATATATTTGTTTCGCAAAGGATAATCAACAATTTGCAAGACTTATATTGTTTGTTGGGTTTTGGTTTATGGTGTTCAACGCTACTTTCAACAATATTTCAGTTATATCGTGGCGGTCAGTTTTAGTGGTGGATGAAACCGGAGTACTGGGAGAAAACCACTGATTTGTCATAAGTCACTGACAAGCTTTATCACATAATGTTGTATCGAGTGTACCTTGCCATGAATGTGGTTCAAATTCACAATTTTAGTGATGATAGGCACTGATTACACAGGTAGTTGTAAATCCATCTATCATACGATCACGACGGCCCCCTATAGTCATGTATATATAACAACAACAACTTCATTTAAACCATTTATTTTCCATGTCTATGATTTTGATGATGGTGAAAAAATATCACTTGTCATTCCAACACCCATCCCATAAGCCCAATCATCCATGACAAATAAAATCTACAAATAAAGCAATGTGGTTTCCAAATAAAAAAAAACATTAAAAAAACCCACAATAATACACAATAAACAAATGTACCTGAATTTTTTTTCCACAAAAGTCTCATAAACAGTGGATATTTTTTCAATTTGTCATTCATGATCTTAACATATATTAATGTTTTATCAATCACTGACATTAATGTTGTTAATCTCTGACATTAATGGTCTGTCAATCACCGACACAAATGTTTTGTCAATCACAAACATCAATGTTCTGTCAATCATTGTCATGCCAGTCACAGATGTTAATGTTCTGTCAATCACTGACATTAATGTTACATCAATCACTGCCATTAATGTTCTGTCAACCACTGAGGTGAATGTTGTGTCAATCATTGACACGTCAGTCACATATGTTAATGTTCTGTCAATCAGACATTAATGTTGTCTGTCACTGATGTTAATGTTCTGTCAATAACTGACATTAATGTTCTGTCAATCAGACATTAATGTTCTGTAAGATGCTGATGTTAATGTTCCATCAATCATTGACATGTCAGTCACAGATGTTAATGTTCTGTAAATCACTGATGTTAATGTTCTGTCAATCATTGACATTAATGTTCTGCCAATAACTGACATGGTACTTTTAAGATAAAAAAATAACCTTTTTTCATATGTTCAACATAAAAAAGAATGTTGCAAATGACAAAAATTTTAAACTTTATATATAAAACTAGAGGCTCCCAGGAGCCTGTAATCGCTCACCTGGTTTTCAATTTGACATCGAAAGTTGATAGAAAATGGGGGTGTTACACATAATCTTGAAAGTGGGCCACCCAAAGATCATTTTAACTCAAATTTCTGAGCAAAAAATTTTGATGTGATTTTTATCTCATAATATTCCTAAACGGAATAAACTGGTTGAAAAAATCTCACAGAAAAACCCAGAATATATGTTAAACTACTCATTGCCATGTAGCTGCAGATAAAATTTGAGCTCATTTTGATTTGTAATAAAGCAGCAATGGACAAGTAAAGACATTTCTATTTTTGGTAACAGCCAAATTGGCTTTAATTTGGTTCAGCAGTTTCAGAGAAGATTTAAATGTGATCTTTTATCAAAATATGCCTAATTTGCATAATCGGTATAAATCGGCTGAAAGAAAAATTTCACAGAAAAACTTGGAATATACGTTAAACTACTCCTTGCCATGTAGCTGCAGTTAAAATTTGAGCCTCATTTTGACTTATACTAAAGCAGCAATGGTCAATTGAAGAAAGTTCTATTTTTAGTAACAGCAGCAATCTTGAATGGAGGGCAGGGCTGTCAGACACAATTTTGAAAGGGACCCACCCAGGGACCATTCCTGCCAGGTTTGGTTTAATTTGGTTCAGCGGTTTCTGAGGAGAAGATTTAAATGTGATCTTTTATCAAAATATGCCTAATTTGCATAATCGGTATAAATCGGCTGAAAGAACAATTTCACAGAAAAAATCAGGAATATATGGTTAAACTACTCCTTGCTATGTAGCTGCAGTTATAATTTGAGCTCATTTTGACTTATACTAAAGCAGCAATGGACAATTGAAGAAATTTCTATTTTTAGTAACAGCAGTCATCTTGAACAGAGGGTGGTCGGAACAAAAGTAACAACACTTGATAATGACCTTGCAAGGAACATTTCTACCAAGTATGGTTCCAATCCATCCAGTGGTTCTTGAGAAGAAGTTTGTTTTACATATTTCCCATATGTTAAATTATGTCCCCCGCTGGTGGCCATCTTGGATTTTCAATTGGTCCAAAAAGTAACAACACTTGGTTAGCAGCTTGCAATGATCATTCATGACAATTTTCAATTCCATCCTCCATGTAGTATCGGAGAAGAAGATCTTTGAAATTTCAGTCTATCAGAGGCTATTATGGCCTCTGGCAGCCATATTGGATAACCGATCGGAACAAAAAGTAACAACAATTGATCAGAACCGTGTCAGGAACATTTCTGCCAAGTATGGTTCCAATCCATCCAGTGGTTCTTGAGAAGAAGTTTGTTTTACATATTTCCTATAGTGTTGCTATATTAAATTATGTCCCCCGCTGGTGGCCATCTTGGATTTTCAATTGGTCCAAAAAGTAACAACACTTGGTTAGCAGCTTGCAATGATCATTCATGACAATTTTCAATTCCATCCTCCATGTAGTATCGGAGAAGAAGATCATTAAAAATTTCAACCAATCCGAGGTTTTTATGGCCCCTGGCAGCCATATTGGATAACTGATCGTAACGAAAGTAACAACACTTCGTTAGACCATGCAAATGAACATTCCTGCCACGTTTGGTCCCATTTGCTTCAGTGGTTCTCTAAAAGAAGATTGAAATGCCTACGGATGGACGACGGACGCCAAGTGATGGCAATAGCTCACCTGACTCAAAGAGTCAGGTGAGCTAAAAAAATGTAAGACTAATTTTTTTTTATTTTAGATATTTAAATAAAATAAAAGTATTTAAAAAATCTATCAAATTTAATCACATCAATTCTGTTGTTTTTAAACTTTGACCTTACAGGACAAGTTGGCATACATTATTCCCTTACATTCAAACAAATGCACAGTTTCTATGGCAACCTTAAGCAAACTAAAAAAACATCAATATCACAGAATATATTTCCAACTATAAAATGTACATGTTTCTGGTTTTGTTGTGAAATAAAATGCAAAAGCATATAAACATATATTTGACAAAATCCATCCTAAAATATCTTCCTAGATTAAGCACAAAAAAAAGAACACCTTATTTGCAGAACTTTGTTATTATACATATAAATGGAAAAAATTACAGAAAAAAATGCTTAACAGCATATTCAAAAATTTAATTTAAAAAATAAAGATTTAATATATTTTTAGTATTTCATTAAAAATCTGCACTCCTATACATCACAAAATTGAAAATTGCAATAAAAATTCCATAATTAATATTTAAACCAAGAAAATAAGAAAAAGTAATAACCGTTGATCAGAGACGTTTAAAACAGTATCATGTTATTTTGGACATCAAGAGATCTTCTTTGACTAGATAATAAGTACTTAATAGTACTTGTCTGACTAATACAAAATATGATTCTTTTTTAACTTGGTTAAATACCAACTGATGCTTAAATGATCTATCTAAATATCAACTGATGTTTAAATGATCCATCTAAATACCAACTGATGCTTAAATGACCCATCTAAATACCAACAGATGTTGAAATGATCCATCTAAATGCTCAACCAAAAAAAAAAAAAATAAATAAAATAACACATAAGCACTAAAAAAATCATTTGTAGCCTTTTCTTTCTTCCAAATAATACCCAATATGAATGACTTTGTGAGAAATAAAATGATAACAAAATGCTAAAGTTTCCTTGTGTCAAATGAACAATATTGTATCGTTTATAAATCACAACACAAATTTTATCTCTTCTCCACATGATCTGTCACATGATGTAGCTATAAATAGTTTTGTATCACAACACTTAAATACAATGTGGTTTATCACAACACTGAAGGAACCCAGATTCCTTTCTTTTGTTCCGAAGCTATCACGGTTTTTATCTGCTGATGCATTTCAGCTATGTTACCACCTTGAATAACAGCTGCAAAAGAGAAAAAATTAAATAAATTATTTATTAATTAATCATTTTAATCAGGTTTTTTTGCAAATTTATCGTCAGCCACATGCAGTTTCCTACTTTACATAATTAGTCATTTGTTGTACTTGTAGGTAGGTGGTGTTATGGCCATGATTCTATGGTATTTAGATTTATCATTTGTTGTACTTGTAGGTGGTGTTGTGGCCATGATTCTATGGTATTTAGATTTATCATTTGTTGTATTTGTAGGTGGCGCTGTGGCCATGATTCTATGGTAGTTAGATTTATCATTTGTTGTATTTGTAGGTGGTGTTATGGCCATGATTCTATGGTATTTAGATTTATCATTTGTTGTAATTGTAGGTGGCGTTGTGGCCATGATTCTATGGTAGTTAGATTTATCATTTGTTGTAATTGTAGGTGGCGTTGTGGCCATGATTCTATGGTATTTAGATTTATCATTTGTTCTAATTGTAGGTGGTGTTGTGGCCATGATTCTATGGTATTTAGATTTATCATTTGTTGTATTTGTAGGTGGTGTTATGGCCATGATTCTATGGTAGTTAGATTTATCATTTGTTGTATTTGTAGGTGGTGTTGTGGCCATGATTTTATGGTAATTAGATTTATCATTTGTTGTATTTGTAGGTGGTGTTGTGGCCATGATTCTATGGTATTTAGATTTATCATTTGTTGTAATTGTAGGTGGCGTTGTGGCCATGATTCTATAGTAGTTAGATTTATCATTTGTTGTACTTGTAGGTGGTGTTGTGGCCATGATTCTATGGTAGTTAGATTTATCATTTGTTGTAATTGTAGGTGGAGTTGTGGCCATGATTCTATGGTATTTAGATTTATCATTTGTTGTATTTGTAGGTGGTGTTGTGGCCATGATTCTATGGTATTTAGATTTATCATTTGTTGTAATTGTAGGTGGCGTTGTGGCCATGATTCTATAGTAGTTAGATTTATCATTTGTTGTAATTGTAGGTGATGTTGTGGCCATGATTCTATGGTAGTTAGATTTATCATTTGTTGTAATTGTAGGTGATGTTGTGGCCATGTTTCTATGGTAATTAGATTTATCATTTGTTGTAATTGTAGGTGGAGTTGTGGCCATGATTCTATGGTAGTTAGATTTATCATTTGTTGTATTTGTAGGTGGAGTTGTGGCCATGATTCTATGGTAGTTAGATTTATCATTTGTTGTAATTGTAGGTGGAGTTGTGGCCATGATTCTATGGTAGTTAGATTTATCATTTGTTGTATTTGTAGGTGGAGTTGTGGCCATGATTCTATGGTAGTTAGATTTATCATTTGTTGTAATTGTAGGTGATGTTGTGGCCATGATTCTATGGTAGTTAGATTTATCATTTGTTATAGTTGTAGGTGGTGTTGTGGCCATGATTCTATGGTAGTTAGATTTATCATTTGTTGTATTTGTAGGTGGTGTTGTGGCCATGATTCTATGGTAGTTAGATTTATCATTTGTTGTAATTGTAGGTGGAGTTGTGGCCATGATTCTATGGTAGTTAGATTTATCATTTGTTGTATTTGTAGGTGGTGTTGTGGCCATGATTCTATGGTAGTTAGATTTATCATTTGTTGTAATTGTAGGTGATGTTGTGGCCATGATTCTATGGTAGTTAGATTTATCATTTGTTGTATTTGTAGGTGGCGTTGTGGCCATGATTCTATGGTAGTTAGATTTATCATTTGTTGTAATTGTAGGTGATGTTGTGGCCATGATTCTATGGTAGTTAGATTTATCATTTGTTATAGTTGTAGGTGGTGTTGTGGCCATGATTCTATGGTAGTTAGATTTATCATTTGTTGTAATTGTAGGTGATGTTGTGGCCATGATTCTATGGTAGTTAGATTTATCATTTGTTATAGTTGTAGGTGGTGTTGTGGCCATGATTCTATGGTAGTTAGATTTATCATTTGTTGTATTTGTAGGTAGTGTTGTGGCCATGATTCTATGGTAGTTAGATTTATCATTTGTTGTAATTGTAGGTGGAGTTGTGGCCATGATTCTATGGTAGTTAGATTTATCATTTGTTGTATTTGTAGGTGGTGTTGTGGCCATGATTCTATGGTAGTTAGATTTATCATTTGTTGTAATTGTAGGTGGAGTTGTGGCCATGATTCTATGGTAGTTAGATTTATCATTTGTTGTATTTGTAGGTGGCGTTGTGGCCATGATTCTATGGTAGTTAGATTTATCATTTGTTGTAATTGTAGGTGGAGTTGTGGCCATGATTCTATGGTAGTTAGATTTATCATTTGTTGTAATTGTAGGTGGAGTTGTGGACATGATTCTATGGTAGTTAGATTTATCATTTGTTGTAATTGTAGGTGGAGTTGTGGCCATGATTCTATGGTATTTAGATTTATCATTTGTTGTAATTGTAGGTGGCGTTGTGGCCATGATTCTATAGTAGTTAGATTTATCATTTGTTGTAATTGTAGGTGGAGTTGTGGCCATGATTCTATGGTAGTTAGATTTATCATTTGTTATAGTTGTAGGTGGTGTTGTGGCCATGATTCTATGGTATTTAGATTTATCATTTGTTGTAATTGTAGGTGGCGTTGTGGCCATGATTCTATAGTAGTTAGATTTATCATTTGTTGTACTTGTAGGTGGTGTTGTGGCCATGATTCTATGGTAGTTAGATTTATCATTTGTTGTACTTGTAGGTGGTGTTGTGGCCATGATTCTATGGTAGTTAGATTTATCATTTGTTGTACTTGTAGGTGGCGTTGTGGCCATGATTCTATGGTAGTTAGATTTATCATTTGTTGTACTTGTAGGTGGCGTTGTGGCCATGATTCTATGGTAGTTAGATTTATCATTTGTTGTAATTGTAGGTGGAGTTGTGGCCATGATTCTATGGTAGTTAGATTTATCATTTGTTGTAATTGTAGGTGGAGTTGTGGCCATGATTCTATGGTAGTTAGATTTATCATTTGTTGTAATTGTAGGTGGAGTTGTGGCCATGATTCTATGGTATTTAGATTTATCATTTGTTGTAATTGTAGGTGGCGTTGTGGCCATGATTCTATAGTAGTTAGATTTATCATTTGTTGTAATTGTAGGTGGAGTTGTGGCCATGATTCTATGGTAGTTAGATTTATCATTTGTTATAGTTGTAGGTGGTGTTGTGGCCATGATTCTATGGTATTTAGATTTATCATTTGTTGTAATTGTAGGTGGCGTTGTGGCCATGATTCTATAGTAGTTAGATTTATCATTTGTTGTACTTGTAGGTGGTGTTGTGGCCATGATTCTATGGTAGTTAGATTTATCATTTGTTGTACTTGTAGGTGGTGTTGTGGCCATGATTCTATGGTAGTTAGATTTATCATTTGTTGTACTTGTAGGTGGTGTTGTGGCCATGATTCTATGGTAGTTAGATTTATCATTTGTTGTAATTGTAGGTGGCGTTGTGGCCATGATTCTATGGTATTTAGATTTATCATTTGTTGTACTTGTAGGTGGCGTTGTGGCCATGATTCTATGGTAGTTAGATTTATCATTTGTTGTATTTGTAGGTGGAGTTGTGGCCATGATTCTATGGTAGTTAGATTTATCATTTGTTGTATTTGTAGGTGGTGTTGTGGCCATGATTCTATGGTAGTTAGATTTATCATTTGTTGTATTTGTAGGTGGAGTTGTGGCCATGATTCTATGGTAGTTAGATTTATCATTTGTTGTATTTGTAGGTAGTGTTGTGGCCATGATTCTATGGTAGTTAGATTTATCATTTGTTGTAATTGTAGGTGGAGTTGTGGCCATGATTCTATGGTAGTTAGATTTATCATTTGTTGTATTTGTAGGTGGCGCTGTGGCCATGATTCTATGGTATTTAGATTTATCATTTGTTGTATTTGTAGGTGGCATTGTGGCCATGATTCTATGGTAGTTAGATTTATCATTTGTTGTAATTGTAGGTAGTGTTGACAACTGGATGTTCACCTCATATGAAGGCAATAACTGCTTTATTATACCGCAACTATTCAAAGATGTTAAAATCTTGACCGTTTTAATTTGTAGTAGACAACAAAATAATTTCCGGTACATAGAAAATACAATTACGCAACCGCACTGAGAAAAACACGGATTTTCAAGACACCTCTCTGCATGTCAGGAGTTGTAGACCGGCGAAGAACATGTGTAGACTGGGCAACAGCCTATTGTCTCCCTCTACATTATAGATGTTTGGGTTGTCCACCTTTTGTTTCTCTCATCAGCAAATTTTCGGTAAAAACATCCAAATTGTCATTACTTTTATAGAGTAAAAAATATCTAAGGTATAATAATAGTTAATTTCATACTAATAATGTTATTCATACATTCATAAAATGGCAACAAAAAAATGCTTGTAATATCTTAAGGCAGAATAAATAATTTTAACATCCTTTGAATACAAAGTGAAAATTAATTCCAATATTTAAATACCGACGAGACTAGTGTTCTGTATTTATAAAAAAAAACCAAGGGCAACGCAAAGCATGGCATATCCCCTGGCCGTTAAACCCCTAAAAAATTCAAAGTTCAACTGTGACCTTGAAAATCAATAGGGTGCCAGATCTTTGTTAGTATTACTTGAGTACCAAGTTTGGTTGAAATCCATTGAGCTATGTTGACTCTAGTGTTCACAAGAAATGTTACGGAAGGACGGACAGACAGTAGCGTTACTATATCCGCTTTGCAACTTTGTCGGCGAGGGGACAACTATGTATAAAGTTTGGTCAAAATCCATTGAAGGATGTTGATTCTAGAGTATTCACAAGGGGGTTACGGGGTAAAAATGTGACCCTGTGACCTTGAAAATCGATAGGGTTCCAGATTTTCTTAAGGACTAAGTATGTACCAAGTTTGGTCAAAATCCACTGAAAGATGTTGATTCTAGAGTGTTCACAAGGATGCTACACGGTAAAAATTAGACCCTGTGACCTTGACCTTGAAAATCAATAGGGTTCCAGACTCTCCTAAGGAATAAGTATGTACCAAGTTTGGTCAAAATCCATTGAAGGATGTTGATTCTAGAGTGTTCACAAGGATGTTATGTGGTAAAAATTTGACCTGGTGACTTTGACCTTTGACCTTGAAAATCAATAGGGTTTCAGATTTTCTTAAGGACTAAGCATGTACCAAGTTTGGTCAAAATCCATTGAAAGATGTTGATTCTAGAGTGTTCACAAGGATGTTACAGGGTAAAAATTAGACCCTATGACCTCGACCATTGACCTATTACCTTGAAAATCAATAAAGTTCCAGACTCTCCTAAGGACTAAGTATGTACCAAGTTTGGTCAAAATCCATTGAAGGATGTTGATTCTAGAGTGTTCACAAGAATGTTACATGGTAACCATTTGACCTGGTGACCTTGACCTTGAAAATCAATAGGGTTCCAGATTCTCTTAAGGACTAAGTATGTACCAAGTTTGGTCAAAATCCATTGAGAGATGTTGATTCTAGAGTGTTCACAAGGATGTTATGGAAGGACAGAAGGAAGGAAGGACGGTAGCGTTACTATATCCCTTCACAACTTCGTTGGCGAGGGGATAACAAACAGGTCTTACCTGAAAACTGGTGGTTGTAGTCTTTTTCAATTTTCTGGAATTTTTCAAATGTATCTTTGGCAGCTTTAGCACTTAACCTTTCTGGTAAAAACTGAGGATCACGGAGCTCCCTTGAAAAAAATGGAAAAAAAACATTACAATAAATGAAAAGACAAAAAAAATACCACATCATCAGTACAGTTCCAAAATCCATGAAAATCGTTGAAAAAGAGGCTAAAAAATAAAACTTTATCACACATTAACATGATCACTCACTCTCCTGGCTTGGTACAGGCACTTCAACATAATGGTGTAAAACTAGTCTTTTGGAACCAAACCTCCCTTTTCAGTGAAATTATGGGGTCATACAAGTGTTTTCTACATGTGTGTAAAATGTTGACCTTCACATATAAATGGGAGAGCAGTGTTGTTGTAAAGATTGCTAAGACATACTCTTGAACTGTATACATAATAAATGTAACTCATTTAATAAAATACTGACAATAAAACATGGAAATCATGAACAAATTACAACATAAAAACTCTTCAAAATATATATTGGGTTTTTGTTTGTTTGTTTGATGGTGTTTAACACCACTTTCAACAATATTTCAGTTATATCATGGAGGTCAGTTTTATTGGTGGAGGAAACCGGAGGACCTGGAGAAAACCACAGACCTGTCGCATGTCATTGACAAACTTCATCACATAATGTTGTACACCTCGCCCTGATCAAGATTCGAACTCACAACATCAGTGGTGATAGGTACTGATTGCATTGGTAGTTGTAAAAGTACATTCAAAGTATATCAATATATATTTATTGGGAGGAGGATTCTTTCTCCGAATTACCAACAGTTTGGTAGTTAATGGAGTCTGACACTCGTTTTTCAGCTTTGTATTAATGACTAGATATTTTACAGGTTAAATATTTTGTATCATATAATCTGCTGTCTCTTAATCTAACTATAAATCTTGGCAAGTCATCAATACCTGCGGACCAAAATTTGAATTAAATTTATTACATTAGTCACTGCTCAATTCTTTTTCCTATTTGTATTATCAATAACTGCTAATATTTTGGTGTACTGGAGGCCTAAAATACATGAATTTCTGAAAAGATTAAGTCCACTTTAGAAAATTATTTTGGACAAAAAATGAAGAAAAAACTGAAATAGAGGGATTGATTCAGTAATTTTGTCATTTGCTAGATTCTCACACTCATTTTTTTCCTAAAGCAAACAAACTGAAATTAGTTTTAAAACTGAAGAAAAACATCTCTACACAGTGCTGAGAAGTCTGTATAACTACACTGGACAACTTTAACATAATTCTACTGGCAATAAATGTGAAGCCAATGTAAGTTGGTATGGTTGATTGTAATAAAATATGTCTTGAAAAAAAAACTTTACCCAGAAAACGATTCAAAAACTTACCTCAACTGCTTGCCTGATTTGTGTCTAGCAAATACGACAATAGGATATATACGTTGTCTGTGAAGTCGTTCTATAGACGATGGACTTCCATTTAGTAGGCAGTGCATGCCCTGCAAAAAAACAAAATGGCTTCTTCAGTTTCTACATTTACAAAATGTGCAGAGCTCCAGATAATTTTCAAGTCCAAAGGGTAATTACCCCCTACTTTTGAAAATGATGCGTATTTGCATATTTCCTTTGCACTGTTGTACTCTCTACTTCAGAAAAGATTGCTTACATGTACACTTTTAAAATTATGTTGGACACAAGTGTTATTCAATAAACACAGGATGCAAGTGAAATGTATATCTCTGTTTAATTTGACACGATTGTGTCATGTTTATTAATAAAATGTTGTAAATATTTTGTTTTTTGCTCGTCGACTTCGGCAGTTTTCACGGCAGTTTTCACAGCCGTGTTGATAATGTCATCAATTATTCCTTTAAATATACTGTCACTAGACACAGATGAAACTGTCAGGAACTTTTAAAAAAGTATATAATTTTCCGTAGCGCGCTTATTCATGTTCTTGCTCATTTTCAACGTGTTCCCAAATTCACTTTCGTTTTAGTTCTTAACTAAACCGCATTTATTTGTAATATTGATCGCGATTGGATGATTTATTCTAAACATCCAATCAGATCTCTTTTGACATCGATGCTTAGAAAGGCAAACATTCAGTACCCCTCGGATGTATACACTTTCTCTTTCGAAAAGTATAAAGAGAAGTAATTACGGGGAATTTCTCAAAGTCAAAAATGTATTGTTTATGTACACGATGTATTATCGTCAACAGCGTACAAGTATGCTCCGAATTTGGAAAGTTTGCTTACACAGCAATATGTATGCGTAAATGTACACTCTGATCTGATAATACATGCGTTTTTACTCGTTTTCATTGCGTAAAAAAACGCAAATACGCAGCTTATCTGGAGCTCTGAATGTGGATTTCTTTTTCTGTTTATTAATATATTTCATCACAATATTTTTCAATTTATATAAGGTCAACCATAAAAAAATATATAGGTTTGCTGTTTTTCTGACCCATCAACCAAAATTAGCCCAAACAAAAACAATTTATAAGGATTTCATTTCTTTTTAGTGTTTTTAAACATGTTCTTATAACAAATTTTTTTTTTCTTTTTTGGACTCTTTAAAGAAACACATTAAATTGCCTTCTTTCCTACTAACTTCTTAAATTGTGGGTAGAGAAACAAAAAACTAACTATTTTTTAAACATGGTCCAAGACTAATAAAATTATTTGAGTGGTATTTATCTATCAGAACAATGTTTTCGAAATTTCCATCTTTTTTCCAACAATCTCACCAAAATGTCCCTTATACAGACAAACCTGCCCATATAGTCATCTTTATCAAACAGTCACCTTTTTAGACCTGTCATGGAAATTTTAATAGGAATTGAACCTCTTTTAAGAGGCCATCTGTCATAAAAGACCACTTTTTCTTTATATTAAAGGTGATCTGTTAATACAGGATTGACTGTATGTTTTTAATTTTGTATCTATATGTGTATGTGAATATACATTGTAACGATACAATCTATTTATACCAAACACAATTTATCACAAATTATAGATTATTTGGCTTTCCAATCTTTTGATTTTGAGCATACCTGATGAAGGTTATTCCAATCTTTTGATTTTGAGCATACCTGATGAAGGTTATTCCAGACACATGTCGTGCACACTAAATTTGATATCTACATTTTTATTATCTCCATAGTAACCAGTTTAGATACTCTTTTTCCTTACCTTGTCACTTATTTCACCAATACTTGTTACACGAATACAAACAAAATGGTCATCTTCCATCCAGTAATCTATATAGGAACCATCGGCTAAACCTTGCTCCATTACCTGAACAGAAGCTTGCATCACAGCTAAAAATAGAATATTTGCTATGATGAAAATAGGAGTGAGTGATTGTTGCTTAATGCCAATTCAGCAATTTTTTTTTTAACAAGTTGATTTTCAATGAGATGATGATGAGGTCCGTTTTGTTCTAGACCAACACGCTGAGTAGCATTTTTATAGTGCTAGCTCACTGAAACAACAGTCCGTGGGTAGACATGTCGCTCCACTCGGACACATTATTCTGATTCCGAGCTGACCAGTCTTTGCTCTTGGTCCTTAGTGCGGCATGCTTAGCGGAGAAACAACAAATACCAATTTCATAGTCTTTGGTTTGACCTGACCCGGGCTCGAACCCACGATATACCGCCCTCGAGGCGAACACACTAACCATTATGCCACCGATGCAGTTATATGATGAAAATAACATTTCTGCACATTATATCTTTAACAAATATAAAATACTGTACTTTTATGTGTATTGGGCTTTATTGCATTATACTATAAACCAATCCATCTTTTAAACAAAAACAATGATTCACATTTGTTCTATACTGAACTGGATTTGAATTTTTTTTTAAAGAAATTAATTTTATTGCAGATTTTTTTTTTTGTGAACTTCAATAAAAATCTTAAGGAAGGATTTTGTGTTCAATTTTTCAAATTTATAAATAAATGACATGATACCTGGTTGACAAGCAAGATATTTATCTGGTGATTCTGAAGCTAGTTTGTTGATCAGTGGATCTGACAAGGGAGCTAATAAAATCACAGGTCGAATCTTCTTATCTGCAAAATAAAAAAAATAATACAAAAAGTGTTAGTCAGGTCTTATTATCATCAACACAATTTTTTGTTTTGTTTTCTTATCAAACTCATCATAGTAAAGATATTGTCTTGTTGAAATAGCTGTTAACAGCTTAATTTATTACATCTAATAATTCAAATATTCCTTGGTTAATTCAAAATAATTTAATTTGATTTGAATACTGTAATCTGATTGGCTGATCTGCCTTGAGAAAATTTTGGTTATACTTGATAACCTGGGTTGGTAATGTGACGTCACCAATGTATTCATTCGCCAACGACAAATTCAAATAGTCACATGAAATAATCGTGATAAAAATCGAGGAATCATTAAATTATAAGGAATATTTGAAATTTTTGAACAGGTTATACTTAACCTGGTTTGGAACAGCTTATGCTTTTCATGAACCACTTTGCGATCTATTAAGCATAAACTGCCCCAAACCAGGTATATCGTATAACCTGTTAAAAAATTTCAAATATTCCTTAAGTAAAATCGGTAGGTTTAAATTTGATACAACTAGATGTGTCGGAATGACACAAATGTCCCCGCCGTGAATATTAAGGTGGCTCGCAAATGTTTCATCCTTTTTTAATTCCCTCAGTTATAGGCTAAGAATAACAAACTATTGTTTAAAATCTGTATCCTCAAGTCTCCTTAAATTCACAAAATTTATTCAAGGAAACAATACTGCCTAAATATTTGGCGAAAATCTCAAATCTTAGTGAAATAAAGTGGTGGCAACTAAATATTTGGCCAAAATTTCAAATCATAGTGAAATAAAGTGGTGACAACTAAATATTTGGCAAAATTTCAAAGTCCAAGGGCCATAACTTGGCCAAATATCATTGGACCAGAACGAAATGTTACCTTGATCTGTAACTCATCATTATACACTCCTAAGCCAAAAATAAAGTCAATATCTCCAAATATAGCAAAAAAAAGGGGTGACAACTAAATATTTGGCCAAATTCCAAAGTCCAAGGGCCATAACTTGGCCAAAATCATTGGACTGGAATGAAACGTAAGCTTGATCTGTAACTTATCATTATACACTCACATACCAAATATCAAGTCAATATCTCCAAGCATAGTGAAAAAAAGTGGTGACAACTGTTTTATTTTGGTATTACGGAATGACGGACATGGGTAACAACACTATATGTCCCGGCCACTATGCCTATATCATTGTTTACATCACAATTGATATATTATATTATATTTATAGATACTTGATTTTTCTGATGAAATACATGTACATTGAATCCTCTCTTAACTCAACCCTGAATTAAACAGAATACCACATAACAGAACTTTACACATAGCCCCAATGTAGGAATTCTTTAATAATTTATCCTGTATAAAACAAACACCTATTTATTCTGAACACAAAAGTAGCTCCCAGGGAGGTTCAGTTTAAACATGTTTCACTATATATGTTGTAATGTATACAATTATCTTATGATATCTTACAGTGGTAAGTATTTTTTTAATATCTGTTAACATGTTACCATAGTAATACTTACATTCAATTCTTTCTATTTTGGTGTAGGTGTAAACAGAAACTTCTGAAAAAATAGATATAAAACATATTGAAAAATTAAAAAATATATACCAGTAATAAAAAAAGATTTCTCTAAATTTAGTCAGACAAACAATTTTATAAGAAAGAATGCAAAAATATGGCAAAATTTTCCTAGAGATTTAATTTGATTACAGCAAGAAATATAAATAATGTTTGTGTGTGTTTCAGCAATTTTTCACAAATATCATAAATATTGGGGAAAGACAAGGAAACCCCAACACATGGGTAGATGTCAAGAAATCTCAACACTCAAGACTGGTATCAGGGGAGGGAACTAATGTCAGTGATGTTAACTTTAGGTTTGTGGTCCGAAAAATAAATGACCATAACCACTCAACAACCCATGCTCTTTAAAAGATAAATAGTCAATCTCAATGTAAAATACCCTTTGTTAATTTTACACTTGGCCTCAAAAAGATAAAAAGTGGACACGACACTGGTTCTAAATGTTGTCAACTACATGGTCCACAAATCAACAGAATTATGGAATAATCAAAATCTTTCTTTAATCTTGACAAATGATATTGTTGCCGATGTACAAAAATGATCTTGTTGCCGATGTACACTCACCATCTAACTGTGGGACCGAGTCACTGTTTAAAGATGCCTCTGAGAATGATGTAAATTCTCTAATTAACTCACCATCTAACTGTGGAACTGAGTCACTGTTTAAAGATGCCCCTGAGAATGATGTAAATTCTCTAATTAACTCACCATCTAACTGTGGGACAGTCACTGTTTAAAGATGCCCCTGAGAATGATGTAAATTCTCTAATTAACTCACCATCTAACTGTGGGACCGAGTCACTGTTTAAAGATGCCTCTGAGAATGATGTAAATTCTCTAATTAACTCACCATCTAACTGTGGGACCGAGTCACTGTTTAAAGATGCCCCTGAGAATGATGTAAATTCTCTAATTAACTCACCATCTAACTGTGGGACCGAGTCACTGTTTAAAGATGCCCCTGAGAATGATGTAAATTCTCTAATTAACTCACCATCTAACTGTGGGACCGAGTCACTGTTTAAAGATGCCTCTGAGAATGATGTAAATTCTCTAATTAACTCACCATCTAACTGTGGGACCGAGTCACTGTTTAAAGATGCCCCTGAGAATGATGTAAATTCTCTAATTAACTCACCATCTAACTGTGGGACCGAGTCACTGTTTAAAGATGCCTCTGAGAATGATGTAAATTCTCTAATTAACTCACCATCTAACTGTGGAACTGAGTCACTGTTTAAAGATGCCTCTGAGAATGATGTAAATTCTCTAATTAACTCACCATCTAACTGTGGGACCGAGTCACTGTTTAAAGATGCCCCTGAGAATGATGTAAATTCTCTAATTAACTCACCATCTAACTGTGGAACTGAGTCACTGTTTAAAGATGCCTCTGAGAATGATGTAAATTCTCTAATTAACTCACCATCTAACTGTGGGACCGAGTCACTGTTTAAAGATGCCCCTGAGAATGATGTAAATTCTCTAATTAACTCACCATCTAACTGTGGGACCGAGTCACTGTTTAAAGATGCCCCTGAGAATGATGTAAATTCTCTAATTAACTCACCATCTAACTGTGGGACCGAGTCACTGTTTAAAGATGCCTCTGAGAATGATGTAAATTCTCTAATTAACTCACCATCTAACTGTGGGACCGAGTCACTGTTTAAAGATGCCCCTGAGAATGATGTAAATTCTCTAATTAACTCACCATCTAACTGTGGGACCGAGTCACTGTTTAAAGATGCCTCTGAGAATGATGTAAATTCTCTAATTAACTCACCATCTAACTGTGGGACCGAGTCACTGTTTAAAGATGCCCCTGAGAATGATGTAAATTCTCTAATTAACTCACCATCTAACTGTGGAACTGAGTCACTGTTTAAAGATGCCTCTGAGAATGATGTAAATTCTCTAATTAACTCACCATCTAACTGTGGAACTGAGTCACTGTTTAAAGATGCCTCTGAGAATGATGTAAATTCTCTAATTAACTCACCATCTAACTGTGGGACCGAGTCACTGTTTAAAGATGCCTCTGAGAATGATGTAAATTCTCTACTGTCTTTGGAATTGTTTCTTTTGTGCTGCTTCCTTCTATGTAGAAAGCTCCGTCTAACATTCCCAGATCCCCGTCTCGTTGATCCCTTCAAATCTTCAAACTCATTCTCTGACTGACTACGTTTTAAATTAAAATTATCCTCTAATCTGAAACAGGTAATAGATAATTTATTAATTTCTCTTTCTTATGTCAAATCATGTATTAAAGCTTATTATATTTATCAGCAACTCTTTATTTGGGGGTTAGGGTTATGGTGTTTAACGTCACTTTCAACAATATTTCATTTATGTTGTGGAGGTCAGTTTCATTGGTGGAGGAAACTAGAATATCCAGAGAAAACCAACAACCTGTCTCAAGTCACTGACAAAATTTATCACATAATGTTGTATCTAGTTCACCTCGCCATGAGCAGGATTCGAACTCACAACTTTATTGGTGATAGGCACTGATTACACAGGTAATTGCAAAACCAACTACCATATGATCACGAAGACCCCTCTTTATTTGGTGTACAAAACAATGTAATTTTGTGTTAGAGTTATTGGTGTTTATCGTCACTGGTAACAATTTTGAAGCTATATCTTGACTACCAGACGTGTTTGTGGAGGAAACGCTGAACCATTGATTATAATGGATGAACTGTCATGACTATTGAAAATTTCAGTAAAATTACACAGCATTCAATCAGGATACCAATAGAAAATATATCTGAATGTGAAGAATTAAATACTGTAAATAATTGCCATTTAATACAAGACATATCTACATGTTAAATATTGTCTTCGGTACAAAACATTTTCTTCAAATGAGACAGATATTACTTTACTGAGAATAATTTATTGGAATCACAAAAAAGTGACGATATTTAAATGAACATATTTTGCGTCATAACCATTGCTACCTGTTTGATAAGTAACATTGTATTATGACAAGTCTACAATTTTTTAGCAACATAAAGGACCCTATATTAGAAAGTGAAAATGTTTTATGTCGACGTGTACAAGACGATCATGATGAACTAGATTTTTATTGCATTAATTCGCAGCCTGCAGGTTTAGCTATAGTGTTTGCAACAATTCCATCTTCATTGTGATACAAAGTTTATGATGATAGAAGAAGATAAGACCAAACCCAATGAATATAGCCCAGAAAACTGAACTTAACCCAACACATGTTTAGGCCTGAACTTAACCCAACACATGTTTAGGTGTCTCGCAACACATGTTTAGGTGTGTCGCAACACATGTTTAGGTGTCTCCCAACACATATTTAGGTGTCTCCCAACACATGTTTAGGTGTCTCCCAACATAACCCAACACATGTTTAGGTGTCTCCAACTTAACCCAACACATGTTTAGGTGTCTCCCAACTTAACCCAACACATGTTTAGGTGTCTCCCAACTTAACCCAACACATGTTTAGGTGTCTCCCAACTTAACCCAACACATGTTTAGGTGTCTCCCAACTTAACCCAACACATGTTTAGGTGTCTCCCAACTTAACCCAACACATGTTTAGGTGTCTCCCAACTTAACACAACACATGTTTAGGTGTCTCCCAACTTAACCCAACACATGTTTAGGTGTCTCCCAACTTAACCCAACACATGTTTAGGTGTCTCCCAACTTAACACAACACATGTTTAGGTGTCTCCCAACTTAACACAACACATGTTTAGGTGTCTCCCAACTTAACCCAACACATGTTTAGGTGTCTCCCAACTTAACCCAACACATGTTTAGGTGTCTCCCAACTTAACACAACACATGTTTAGGTGTCTCCCAACTTAACCCAACACATGTTTAGGTGTCTCCCAACTTAACACAACACATGTTTAGGTGTCTCCCAACTTAACCCAACACATGTTTAGGTGTCTCCCAACTTAACACAACACATGTTTAGGTGTCTCCCAACTTAACACAACACATGTTTAGGTGTCTCCCAACTTAACCCAACACATGTTTAGGTGTCTCCCAACTTAACCCAACACATGTTTAGGTGTCTCCCAACTTAACACAACACATGTTTAGGTGTCTCCCAACTTAACCCAACACATGTTTAGGTGTCTCCCAACTTAACACAACACATGTTTAGGTGTCTCCCAACTTAACCCAACACATGTTTAGGTGTCTCCCAACTTAACACAACACATGTTTAGATGTCTCCCAACTTAACACAACACATGTTTAGGTGTCTCCCAACTTAACACAACACATGTTTAGATGTCTCCCAAGCTAGGACCTGGATTTCCATCTGCAAATATTGTGTTTTTTTTGTGTTCAATGGTTTGAGGCGAGATGTGATTGTACGTTTTGTTAACCATCACTGCTTAGATGTGATTGTACATTTTGTTGACCATCACTGTTTAGATGTGATTGTACGCTTTGTTGACCATCACTGTTTAGATGTGATTGTACGTTTTGTTGACCATCACTGTTTAGATGTGATTGTACGTTTTGTTGACCATCACTGTTTAGATGTGATTGTACGTTTTGTTGACCATCACTGTTTAGATGTGATTGTACATTTTGTTGACCATCACTGTTTAGATGTGATTGTACATTTTGTTGACCATCACTGTTTAGATGTGATTGTACATTTTGTTGACCATCACTGTTTAGATGTGATTGTACATTTTGTTGACCATCACTGTTTAGATGTGATTGTACGCTTTGTTGACCATCACTGTTTAGATGTGATTGTACATTTTGTTGACCATCACTGTTTAGATGTGATTGTACACTTTCTTGACCATCACTGTTTAGATGTGATTGTACGTTTTGTTGACCATCACTGTTTAGATGTGATTGTACGTTTTGTTGACCATCACTGTTTAGATGTGATTGTACGTTTTGTTGACCATCACTGTTTAGATGTGATTGTACGTTTTGTTGACCATCACTGTTTAGATGTGATTGTACGTTTTGTTGACCATCACTGTTTAGATGTGATTGTACGTTTTGTTGACCATCACTGTTTAGATGTGATTGTACGCTTTGTTGACCATCACTGTTTAGATGTGATTGTACATTTTGTTGACCATCACTGTTTAGATGTGATTGTATGCTTTGTTGACCATCACTGTTTAGATGTGATTGCACGCTTTGTTGACCATCACTGTTTAGATGTGATTGTACGTTTTGTTGACCATCACTGTTTAGATGTGATTGTACGTTTTGTTGACCATCACTGTTTAGATGTGATTGTACGTTTTGTTGACCATCACTGTTTAGATGTGATTGTACGTTTTGTTGACCATCACTGTTTAGATGTGATTGTACGTTTTGTTGACCATCACTGTTTAGATGTGATTGTACGTTTTGTTGACCATCACTGTTTTAAACTTTCTTTTCCTAAGTCTACATAGAGAGGCAAACTCAACACTAACAGTATAAATACTAATAAAGTGTTTGGAGGTACTTCAAGTAGGAAGAGTGGGGGGTTTTGTCTAAACTGACATCGTAGTTGGATAGTTTGAGTAGGGGGTCAGTTTTATTGGTGGAGGAAACCAAAGTACCCAGAGAAAACCATCATTTCTATAGACTTTCATTTTCAATACAATTACAGTTCAGCAAGTTTTTCATGTACTATAAAACAGAATAAAAATAATACCTTTCTTTACTTGGAATGGTTCCACATTTTTGTGAATATTTTTTGCCCTCATCATCCACCAGCCAAGCAAACCAGTGTCCTAGTTTACCCTCATGGATTGTACTTTCCACTAGTAAAATGTCATTTTTCTGAAAACTCAATTCTCCGTGATTTTCAGCAGTCCTGTCGAAGTGGACACGTATGTAAAAATGATCTCCTGGGTGGTTGCATACTTTTTTATATTCTAGAAAATAAAATTTAAATCGTTTTTTAATATGACAAACATACTTTTTTATATTCTAGAAAAGAGGTCACCTTTGGGACAAATAAAAAGTGGTCTTTTAAGACAGGTGACCTCTTAAAAGAGGTTCACTATTCATATGTTACTTCCTTTGACAGGACAAGAAAAGGGTGACCTTTAAATACAGGTTTGACTGTAGTTTGTATACTACTTGCTCACTTGAGACCATTCATCAGACCATTCATCAGACCAATATACAAATTTAACTGTATGAAGTACTGTAATGGCATATTCTAATGTAGTTGTTTAATATTCCTGGTTTGTGATTGGACAATGCTGTAATTTTCACGGTATCAATTCCACGGTTGAAATAGCATGAGATATTTTTAGAATTAGGGGTTCAGCTGGAAGGATCCGACATCTTGAAAACGTGAAATCCTACATGTCATATATGTACAACAATACACAAAAATAATTAAAATGCCTACCTTGAAAACTTATTTTCAATTGTATCAAAATTGAAGCGTACACGAAGCCAAATAACGTCTGATCTTTACATTTTAAACTGGAAGGCTTCATATGACGTCACGTTGTTTATGTGCCAAAGTCGTTCAACAATATTTTGCGGAATTTTAATTTGTGTGATTTTTAGAAACAGGGATATGCAAGAATACATTTTTATGTTCAGCACTGCATTACAGTGCCATAAGAATGGAGATAACTGTAATAAATAAATTTGAAAATTTCATGACATCAATTGGAGATTTGATGGTCGCAAATTGAGTTTACTGGCAATGCATCAGCAAAGCCAATAAACGGATATTTGCGACCATTAAATCGACAATTGATGCTTGAAATTTTCAAATACAATACAGTTATCTCCTAAGTGCCAAAAGTCAATAACAAACTTTATAGAGTACACCTGACCTCGTCATGAGCTGAACTCAAACTTACTACTTTTGTGGTGATAGGCACCGATTGTATTCCAATTAGCATATGATCCTTCCCCTCAACAACTTTCCAAGATTCACATGTGCAGAAATACGACAAATTTATCACTATGAAAAGAACTTACTTGCTGGGTTATATTGTACTAACATCCTAACAGAGGGACAGGGTTTTGTTAGCTCTAAGGAAGCTTCTTCTGCAGTTAATTTCCTGAAGTCAACTCCATTATACTGAAAAATTAAACATAATATTATAGGTATTATTAAACATAATATTATAGGTATTATTAAACTTAATATTATAGGTATTATTAAACATAATATTATAGGTATTATTAAACATAATATTATAGGTATTATTAAACTTAATATTATAGGTATTATTAAACTTAATATTATAGGTATTATTAAACATAATATTATAGGTATTATTAAACTTAATATTATAGGTATTATTAAACATAATATTATAGGTTTTATTAAACATAATATTATAGGTATTATTAAACTTAATATTATAGGTATTATTAAACATAATATTATAGGTATTATTAAACTTAATATTATAGGTATTATTAAACATAATATTATAGGTATTATTAAACTTAATATTATAGGTATTATTAAACTTAATATTATAGGTATTATTAAACATAATATTATAGGTATTATTAAACATAATATTATAGGTATTATTAAACTTAATATTATAGGTATTATTAAACATAATATTATAGGTATTATTAAACTTAATATTATAGGTATTATTAAACATAATATTATAGGTATTATTAAACTTAATATTATAGGTATTATTAAACTTAATATTATAGGTATTATTAAACATAATATTATAGGTATTATTAAACATAATATTATAGGCATTATTTTTAGTGATGTTATATTCTTGTTAAACCTCCATTTAAACTGTCACTAATTTTGATTGGTTGAGGAAGCATATGAATACTTGGGGAGAAAACTAGATAAAAATCCCATTTCAGGATGTAAATACACAAAATGCATATATGGAAAAAGGACGAATATTGATGATTTTTGTTGTTGAATACATGGAAATGAGAAATAGAAATGTCAAAGGACTTACTTCTAAAATTTGATCACAACAATGCAGACCATCGTGGGCGAAAGCAAAACTTTGTGGTTGGACTTCATGAACAAATATTCCAACAGCATTACCACCAATTGTGCTGATACCTAGACTGAGGTTTGGAGAGCTTTTCTTAAACGAGAGGACACGAGCAGGTTCACAGGCAGTATCACTAGAACTGTAAGAAGAGAAAATCATTCATTGATACTTGAATTAAGATCAAGAATATTTACAAAACAACTAATCCATTTTGGTTGATCATCACAGTACACGAGTGAGTAAAAACGAGTATTTCGGACACAAGTGGCATATTTTGATAATGAAACAGAAGAATTATTTATCCTATAGACACATATAGTCAATTTCATTTGAATTTAAGGCAAAACCTAATTCGAAAAATAATAACAAAATCTATTTCATTTTTTTGTATTTGCATGCAAAGATATTCTTCAGCAACAATGTAGATAGCATGCATTGTGATATCATTTCCAATTGTGAAATTATCCTTTTATTTTAAAATTAGAATTTGTTGTTCTTTTCCTCATGGTAGTAATGTTAAGTTTTTATGAAACATTTGAAAGAAATATTGACCAAGGCTAACAAGAAACCAGGAAGCATATCAATAATATCAGTATTTTTTAAAGAGGTGGATGTGCATTGTACAAAATGTGTACTATACATGGCCAATTATGGTAAACAAACTTACTCAATAATCGAGGATCCATAAGGTCGATTTCTATAGAGGTTGATATGTACTTTTACAACCAATTACCATAAAAAACTTACTTAACAACAGAGGCTGTAGGAGTTTTATTTCTAGAGGTTGATGTGTACTATATAAAAGCAATTACAATAAAAAAGCTTACTCTAACAATAAAGGCTCTAGAACTTTTTATAGAGGTTGATGTGAACTATATACAACCTATTACGGTAAAAATCTTACTTAACAATAAAGGCTCTAGAACTTTCTACAGGGGTTGATGTGTACTATATACAAGCAATTACGGTAACAAAACTTACAAGAGGCTCTAGGAGTTTTATTTCTATAGAGGTTGATGTATACTATATACAGCCAATAATGGTAAAAATCTTACTTAACAATAAGGGCAACGCAAAGCGTGGCGTATCCCCTCGCCTAAAAATTAGACCCTGTGACCTTGACAATCAATAGGGTTCTAGATTCTCTTAAGGTCTAAGTATGTACCAAGTTTGGTCAAAATCCATTGAAGGATGTTGATTCTAGAGTGTTCACAAGGATGTTATGCGGTAAAATTTGACCAGGTGACATTGACCTTTGACCTATGACCTTGAAAATCAATAGGGTTCCAGACTCTCCTATGGACTGCATATGTACCAAGTTTGGTCAAAATCCATTGAAGGATGTTGATTCTAGAGTGTTCACAAGGATGTTATGTGGTAAAAATTTGACCCAGTGACCTTGACCTTTGACCTTGAAAATCGATAGGGTTCCAGACTCTCGAAAGGACTAAGTATGTACCAAGTTTGGTCAAAATCCATTGAAGGATGTCGATTCTAGAGTGTTCACAAGGATGTTGTGGTAAAAATTTGACCCCTTGACCTTTGACCTTGAAAATCAATAGGGTTCCAGACTCTCCTAAGGAATATGTATGTACCAAGTTTGGTCAAAATCCATTGAAGGATGTTGATTCTAGTGTTCACAAGGATGTTATGCGGTAAATATTTGACCCGGTGACATTGACCGTTGACCTATGACCTGGAAAATCAATAGGGTTCCAGATTCTCCTAAGGACTAAGTATGTACCAAGTTTAGTCAAAATCCATTGAAGGATGTTGATTCTAGTGTTCACAAGGATGCTATGCGGTAAAAATTTGACCCGGTGACCTTGACCTTTGACCTTGAAAATCAATAGGGTTCCAGATTCTCTTAAGAACTAAATATGTACCCAGTTTGGTCAAAATCCATTGAAGGATGTTGATCCTAGAGTGTTCACAAGGATGTGATGGAAGGAAGGACGGACGGTAGCGTTACTATATCTCTTCGCAACTTCGTTGGCGAGGGGATAATAAAGGCTCTAGAACTTTCTAAAGGGATT
The DNA here is from genome assembly GCA_963383655.1 of Bathymodiolus septemdierum. Lineage (NCBI taxonomy): Eukaryota > Metazoa > Mollusca > Bivalvia > Mytilida > Modiolidae > Bathymodiolus > Bathymodiolus septemdierum. The sequence continues at coordinate 67,351,586 of OY726522.1, read as the reverse complement.
GATGTGTACTATATACAAGCAATTACGGTAAAAAAAACTTACTTAACAATAGAGGCTCTAGAACTTTCTACAGAGGTTGATGTGTACTATATACAACCAATAACAGTAAAAAAATCTTACTTAACAATAGTGGATCTAGGAGTTTTATTTTTATAGAGGTTGATGTGTACTATATACAACCAATAACAGTAAAAAAATCTTACTTAACAATAGTGGATCTAGGAGTTTTATTTTTATAGAGGTTGATGTGTACTATATACAACCAATAACAGTAAAAAAAACTTACTTAACAATAGAGGCTCTAGGAGTTTTATTTCTCCCACTGGAGCCTGTACCATTGTGGTTACGTTTAAATGTTCCTAGACCAGGAGAATTTTTGGGAGATGTGTTAGCACTATCTTCTCCTGATGAATCACCATTCTTACTGTAGTATTCTGAAAATGACATGTTTAAGATAAAAAGCTATGATTCAATTTAAGATTAAGATCAAATGTTTCTTATTTACTGGTAACATAACATCAGTATTGTGTACTTTCTTTACGATATCATCCTTAGTATGTACAGTGGAACCAGTCTAATCCGACACACCAAGAGACCAAGGAAATGTGTTGGATTGTACAGGTTGTCTTATTTCAGTTAACAGAAATACTTTGGGACCATAAAGTTTTGTCGGATATCACAGGATGTCGGAAAACCCAGGTGCTGGATTGCATACAAGTTCCACTGTACTAATATTTATAGATCACAAATGACATGAGAAATGGAAGGTAATTAAAGTACTATGAGATGTGACGTCAAAAATCTATCTTCATGACAAGAATTGGCAAATTTGAGGAAAAAAAACTATTATGTTATTTGAAAACATTTTATGAAATAATGTAAATATTAAAATGAAAGAATGTAATATATGGGTGCCACTAGTGGAGCAGGAACTGCCTACCCTTCTGGAGCACCTGAGTTCACCCTCGATTTTAAGTGTGGTTCGTGTTACTGGATCTTTAGTTTTATGTGTAGTGTTTTGTAGATCGTTGTTTGTCCTTTTGTTCTTTTTCTTTTGGTCATTGTAATATCTGTCCTTCTTTACAGATTCTGATTACCCCTTAGGTATCTTCACACTCCTCTAACACAAAGAACAATAGACATATGATGTACTCCTAATCCAGGTATTAGACAAATATACTTACCATCAGGATTATACTGTACCAGGAGACTCAGCGAGTTTCCGACCTGTTTTAAAATCTGTGATGCTATTTCTTGTGAGGCTGTTCTCATGTTTATTCCACAAATCTGGAGCACAAAAATACATATATTTAATTTCTGTGACAAAAAAATGATGTTATTTTAATTTATAGCCAGTACTCAACATGTATTTATCGTCCAGAATAAAAGGTGTTCACCTTCACTTGTTTAGGTTAGGGTCATTGGTGCTTAACATTACTTTTAACATATTTCATTTATATAGTCGCAGTCAGTTTCATTGGAGGAGGGAAGAGGAACCAAAGTACCTCAAGGAAACCACCCACCTGACAACTTCTTTTCAAGTAGGAGGTGATAATGCTAAAGTAGAAAGGGGGTCTGGGAGAGGGGGTGCTAAACCAGTATGCAAAACAAAGCCGTCTTTTACTTTCACTTTGACATTTTCATTTTTGAAAACAAAGCAGCCTGGGAAAAAATGTAATTAGACTGGCAATTTGCCCGCTTGCTGTGGAATGCCCTGTCATGGGTGGGAATGCTCACAACTTGAGCAGTGACAGGAAGATGTCAATCAAACTACAGTGGTCTCCCTCTTGTTAAGCCCACTCTCCACTGAGATAGTAAACTAAATTACCCTCTCAAGTGAACACACATCTCTTATAAGGCTACTTTTCTTTATTGCAGAAGGTATGGTCTTATAAGAAGTGGGAAAACTGTACTAATTGACTAATTTTAACTACGTACATGTATGTCATTTTGATACCTACCTCTAAAAATTGATCCCCTATTACAAGACCTGCTTTAGCTGCCAAACTATTTTCATTGACACTTGAGACAAATGTTCCCCCTTTAGGTCCACTCTCTATTTGGAATCCTACTGGTTGGGAGGTTCTTTCTATAAATATGGTTCTGGTCTGACCTCTATTTAGTCTAAAAATAAAACAAACCATATCAATATTTACCATTGTATCTCAGTAATGATGAAATTTGAACCCATCCCTTTCTTTTAATAGAGCTTGGCATTATACAATATAACCCCCCCCCCCCCCCCCCCCCCGTGGAAAACCAGGGTACAAAAATAGGACCTAGTTTCTTTGGTACTGTGAACAACTCTGAAAGGAAGGGGCATCCACTTATATTTTGGGTCAAATCAAATACACAACTTGCTTTTTTTCTTTTTTTTCAATATTCAGGAATTTACCTATGAAAACACTGCATTACCACCTGACATGGATGTACGAGGTTTTACAACATACAAATATCTTTTGACTATTACTATTATTTCCTGTTTTTTTCCCTTAGGACAGGATGTAAATGGAGTGTCTCGTGTTTGGAAAAGATCATTATTTTTCTCAATTGCAATACATTAAAATGAACGTATACATGTTTGGTTGGCAAACAGGAAGTAATTTAGCACCTGCTCTGCAAAATTCAATGAATGACATGGCTGGGAGACCTAGATCAAATATGGTCCAAAGTATAATGATGCTATTATTTCTATTTGCTGATAAACACGCTATTGACAAAAAAATATGACAAGTCATGACTGGATAGCCAAACCAGTCTAGGAGGTTTTCTTCTACTTCCTTTTGAGTAGGATATAAAAGTCTTTGTGCTAACCCACTTGCCCGAAGCCCAGGACTAGTAAGACTGAAGTTGTTGTAAGTGAAAATTATGAAAGAATTTGTTTGAATAAATATAATTTCTTTTCTAAATTTGGCTTTCGGGCAAGTAGGTGAACAAAATAAAGGCAGACAGATATAACTAGAACTGTGAGTGACCTCATTGAGTGATACCCCCCGCTTGCAATACTATGATGTTCAAACTTTGGAATACAGGTATATTAGCAAGTTACCTATGAAAAATGAACGGATATGGAGTTATGTCAAGGAGACAACATCCCATCTCCAAAATAAACTAACCAAGAACATACATCTAGGGGTCGCCACAAGTACACAACCCCCCTTTCCGTGAAAGTATAAGTTGAATTATCTCCCCTTCTAAATTTTAGACAGCAACGGTATTCCTTTATGCACATCTGCAGGTTGTGACTACAACTGTGTAAAGTTTCATAAAAATTCAATAAGCAGTTTAGTAGGAGTTGCGCTTACAAGGTACATGCCCCACCTCCTTTTCGTGAAAGCATAAGTCGAATTATCTCCCCTTGTAAATTTTGGACAGCAACCATATTCCTTCATGCATATCTGCAGGTAGTGTACTACAAATGTGTAAAGTTTCATAAAAATCCAATAAGCGGCTTAGGAGGAGTTGCGCTTACAAGGTACATGGACGGACGGACAGACTGACGGATGGACGGACAGGGTGATTCCTATATACCCCCCAAACTTTGTTTTCGGGTGTATAATAAGTTAAAAAAATGCTAACCTCAGCCATGACCCTAAATTTCTATTCAAATTTTAACTCTGTCGAAAGAAATGTCAAATACAAAATAAAATCATTGAGAAGAGAATAACTAGTGTACATGTATATAGGGTTTTAGGCTATGCATGCCTAATGCCACTTCAGTGTTACTTCAAATAAATGGTGGCAGTTGGCAGAGAAAACAGGAGTACCTGAATAAAAGTACCTCAAGCACCAATATACTTTATCACATAATGATGTATCAAGTACACCTCAGGATGTGTGGGGATCAAACTCTCTAACTCAAGCAATGATGTATCAATTACACCTCAGGATGTGTGGGGATCAAACTCTCTAACTCAAGCAATGATGTATCAAGTACATCTCAGGATGTGTGGGGATCAAATTCTCTAACTCAAGCAATGATGTATCAAGTACACCTCAGGATGTGTGGGGATCAAACTCTCTAACTCAAGCAATGATGTATCAAGTACATCTCAGGATGTGTGGGGATCAAACTCTCTAACTCAAGCAATGATGTATCAAGTACACCTCAGGATGTGTGGGGATCAAACTCTCTAACTCAAGCAATGATGTATCAAGTACACCTCAGGATGTGTGGGGATCAAAGTCTCTAACTCATGCAATGATGTATCAAGTACACCTCAGGATGTGTGGGGATCAAACTCTCTAACTCAAGCAATGATGTATCAAGTACACCTCAGGATGTGTGGGGATCAAACTCTCTAACTCAAGCAATGATGTATCAAGTACACCTCAGGATGTGTGGGGATCAAACTCTCTAACTCAAGCAATGATGTATCAAGTACACCTCAGGATGTGTGGGGATCAAACTCTCTAACTCAAGCAATGATGTATCAAGTACACCTCAGGATGTGTGGGGATCAAAGTCTCTAACTCAAGCAATGATGTATCAAGTACACCTCAGGATGTGTGGGGATCAAACTCTCTAACTCAAGCAATGATGTATCAAGTACACCTCAGGATGTGTGGGGATCAAACTCTCTAACTCAAGCAATGATGTATCAAGTACACCTCAGGATGTGTGGGGATCAAATTCTCTAACTCAAGCAATGATGTATCAAGTACACCTCAGGATGTGTGGGGATCAAACTCTCTAACTCAAGCAATGATGTATCAAGTACACCTCAGGATGTGTGGGGATCAAACTCTCTAACTCAAGCAATGATGTATCAAGTACACCTCAGGATGTGTGGGGATCAAACTCTCTAACTCAAGCAATGATGTATCAAGTACACCTCAGGATGTGTGGGGATCAAATTCTCTAACTCAAGCAATGATGTATCAAGTACACCTCAGGATGTGTGGGGATCAAACTCTCTAACTCAAGCAATGATGTATCAAGTACACCTCAGGATGTGTGGGGATCAAACTCTCTAACTCAAGCAATGATGTATCAAGTACACCTCAGGATGTGTGGGGATCAAACTCTCTAACTCAAGCAATGATGTATCAAGTACACCTCAGGATGTGTGGGGATCAAACTCTCTAACTCAAGCAATGGTGTATCAAGTACACCTCAGGATGTGTGGGGATCAAACTCTCTAACTCAAGCAATGATGTATCAAGTACACCTCAGGATGTGTGGGGATCAAACTCTCTAACTCGAGCAATGATGTATCAAGTACACCTCAGGATGTGTGGGGATCAAACTCTCTAACTCGAGCAATGATGTATCAAGTACACCTCAGGATGTGTGGGGATCAAACTCTCTAACTCAAGCAATGATGGGCATTGATTGCATAAGTAGAAAGAGGTAAATTAAAACAAAAAATATGAACATGGCCATGACTGCACCTTCTAGTGCATGTGTTCCTGTTCATGATAAACAATTCAAAAACTAAAACAACTAATCAGTCATACCTTCTTTTGGCGGGCTCAGAGTCAACAATGTTTTCTGATTCTAACATTGGAGATCCTGGACTACTTCTAGCAGACACTGTAACAAAATTAAAAAAAAAATTAATTACAACTACAGTTGAACCTTGACTCCTTGAAGTAAACATTTATTTTGTAGCATTTGTTATATAACCTGAATACTCTGATATGTTGAAGTAAAATAATTGCTCCCTTCGACTTTAATACAAGACATGACTGTACATCAGTATTTATATATTTAAAAAATTTCTCAATAAAAATAATAAAATCTCACACCAAACTAGCAAATTTAGATGGTTCACAGATCACAATATTTCTAAAACATTTTGCTGACATATATGTAATGCACCTTATCTGAAGTCATTCTGCACTAATATAGCTTCTCAAAGTTTCCACAAAATAAATCACTCAATAAAGAATCTTAGTTGTTCACATGTTGTATCTTTATATTTACAACTTACCAACTTCGACAGAACCTGTGGAAGCTACACTCTGATTGGATGACGGAATCCAGATTCGGTTGGATTGGTGAACTTTTCTGGGAAATGTGCTGTGATCATAGTCACCAGATTTCCGTGATCCCTGATGACTTGGGTATAACATGTTTTCACTGGGCGTGGAGCTGATCTGTGACGGACTAGGAGAGCTACACCAGTCTGGAAAGGACGGGGAAGGGCGTCTGTATTCCTGATCTGAATATGGCATTAGTGGACTTGGAAATGGTTTCGGCGCAACTGGAGACATTCCTGCACTTCTATAATAATAATAAAAAAGAAGATTTGTTTATCATCATTATATTACCAAAGGTTTAAACTAACACAAGTTTTATATATAAAAGGTAAAAGGTCAAATATATTTAGGTAAAAAATATATCAACAAACCACATAAGTGATTAAAAATTTCTAATTCATCTAAAAATAAAACTTAAAATTTAATTATCAAATGAAATTTTCATGCCACTTAATTAAATGTTGATAACTGTCAACCAAGGATAACACATGCCATGAAAGTGAATAGATAATGAAAACTCCATCAGGACTATTTTTTTTATATAATATTATTTTCATATCTAACTGCAGTTTTACTTAAAAGCATGTTAAACAATGATAACAGTTGCATTGTAAACTTAAAATATTGCCTCTTAACAAGAGAAAAGTAACAGTAGTTTTTTTCCTTTGTGAACATCAGTCATTGATTTGATGATCCCAAATTTGAAGTTGACTGTTTGTGACCATAGAATAAATAGATTTAAATCTACCTGCAATCAGTGTGACATCACCATTAAAATTGCAAGCTCAATTCTCAACTGAGGAAATGTGCACTCATCAAAGTTTGTCAGTGACTTGAGACAGGTCAGCAGTTTTCTATGGGTACTACTATGCTTTCTTTCTTCAATAAAACTGATCACTTAAGCTATAATTTTTTTGTCCAGATATTCAGATCTGGCTATTAGTATTTCCCCCAGATATTCAGTAAGCCTATTAGTGTTTTCCCAAGATATTCAGTAAGGCAAGGTATTTATGCAATCAGAGGATAGTTATGCATCATTTTAAGAATTTAGAAAGGAAGATAAATGAAGGACTGAGAACATTTTTTATTAATCATGTTAATTGTCAGATATTAACATGTTAAAACTAATACAATGATTTCAATACTATTGTTTTTTCATAATAATAATGGAAGTGCTTTTAAGGTGAAATGATGCTATAAATTCACAAATTGGACAACAGCAAATACACTTTCATTGTGAGTGAAGCATGGGGCTACATCATGCTAAACTAGCCTTAAATCAAGCACTATATATAACTGATATATTGTTTAAAATGATACATAACACCAGTAACCCAAACCTTAGTTGTAACATGGGTATATCTTTTCTGAATCACCTAAAAAAATGTATTTAATAAAAATCATTCACTTGTACCCAATGGCATCCATGTTAACTTGTTAAATTTTCTACATTGTCCAATCATAACCAATTTTACATATAATCATGTTAAATTTTCTACATCGTCCAATCATAACCAATCTATCATTTACACTATTTAAGAATTATTAATTATGGTCTATTCAAGTAATCTCCTTGGTTTCTGTGTTTTCCAGCTTCTTTACAGATTTATCAAAACCAATTAAAACATTTATTCTGTACCAAGAATCACTGCTATAAGTTCAGAAGAATCAGTCATATCAAACTTAAGTTATTGTGAAAAAACATGGTTTACCAATGGAAAGTTTTCATTGATTGATTGATTGCTTTTAACGTCCAGCGACCATTATTTCAGCTATAAATTCAGGACGAGAACAAGTTCAGCAATATATTAAAAATGATGGACAAACGGGGCATCACCTTTTGTCTGCCACCGGAAAAGTATGGATATTTGGGTAGAGATGAAAAATTTAGTCTACTGTAGTGTCTATAATGTGCCTTCTCTTTCTACTGAAATCTACAAAAGAGGTCTTTAACATGCAGGGAGCATGATAGTCTTCAAAAATATTATCTATTAAGATCCATGGTCAGGCTTATCGTATTACAGTGGAACCTGTCTAATCCGACACACAAAGGGACCAGGGAAATGTGTCAGATTGTACAAGGTGTCGGAATACTCAGGTTTAATTTTAGATAACAGAAATACTTTGGGACCATAAATTTTTGTCCGATGTCACAGGATGTCAGAAAACTCAGGTGTCGGATTGTACAAAATCTACTGTATAACCTGACAAACCCCCATCACGATCAATTGAAAGCAACAACGATGACACACCCATAACATAATACGACCACAGCAAGAACAAAACATCAAGCTGATTCCTATATTAGTTCTTGAAATACATCTAGCTTTCTTATTGGTAACATTCAACGACGTGCAAGAACAAAATATTTATAAAAACTGCCAGGAAAAAAAATTGTATTCTATAAAAAAAGAAAAAAAAGAAAGACTAACCCATAATGGCTGCCTCGACTTGACGGGAATGAACTTGTTGATGGTATCCTTTCTGATAAATATGGAGGTGAATGTAATGAATCAAATGTTGACGTGTCACTAGACCATCGCGGACTTGATGTCGACATCCGACTATTTTGAGAATCTGATGAAGTGTTAAATGGGTGACTAGATTTAGAATGCGGTCCTGAAAAATGATGACGTCGTTCCCTATCACGGTCACGCTCAACGGGACGACGTCTTTGAGGTTTGTTTACCCCTGGTTCACGAGTAATGTCCCTTGAACAGGGTGAGATTAATGGCACATCATAATGTCTTCCAGTGTGAAGATATGGTTTTTGTGGAACATGTGGCGAGTTCCGACTCGGATAAATTGTTTTTGGTTGTAGATAACTGTCTGGAAGATAAGAATATGGAGTCATACTTGTACTCATGGTAGAATTTGTTTGTAGAAAAGGAGAAGATTTTGTCCGTGGCTTTGGCGAACTAACTGGAGAGTAAGAAGGAAAACGACGCACAGTAGAATCGCTACTTTGTGGACTGTGATGATATTTCACTGTGGAATCGGAACTTTGTGGACTATGACGCACAGCTTCAAAAGAAGAAATTGAACGTTCCGGAGGTGCTGGAGGTATTTTTTGTGTGCCGTCTAAAGAGTGCAAAATACTTGGTCTCTCAGGCTTTTTACGAGGTGAAGGTAACATAACTGTTCCATTGACTTGAGGAGGTATAATTCTGTTACATTTAGGCCATGTGCCATTGTTCTCAACCTCATATTCACGTTTTCTACTTGACTTTTGAATATGATCATTCTTTTTATCCATAGTACTTGGATGGAGACCTAAATCCTTCCAAATGTCATCATCTGTCGTCTGCTGAGAAATGCAGGAAGTGGCCATTGAACTCACATGGTTTTCATCCAAATCATGTGGCTTATCATGATTTTTTGAAACACGAGTATTCCCACCAAAAAACTTTTTTAACAAGCCTTGTTTATGCTCTGATTCTTTGTGTCGACTGTTACCATGGTGAAATTTTGAATCATGTTTTACTGAATCAGTTTGTGATTCACTAGTTTTTAGGTTTTTATTACTATCAGGTGAACTATTGTTTTCCCATGCATTCCTTTTCACAACCATAGTTTCTGGTTTAGAATAAGACATTTGTTCAGATTTTGTAGACATTGTAGTTTGTGTGATTGGTATAGGAGAAGAGGCAGCTGAATTAAATGTCGTCTGCCTCCAAATGTCCAGAGATACAGGATCTTTACAATCTTCTAAAACTTTCATCAACTCCTTTGGTGTTAGATTTTCAACTGAGCGTCCATTTACCTACAAATAATAAAATAATATATAACTTCAGATTTAACCAAAAAATATGTTTTATGTGTTCAACATTTAAATAAATTCACAACAATAAATGTTTGGATGTTTTTAGCATCAACAATAATTTTTCAATGATTTTCTGGTTTTATTACATTTACTATTGAGATGAAACATTTTCATTTGTTTATTTTCTTTCGCTTCCTTTCCATTTGGTTTCATCAGATTATTAGATGTTTCTCTATTTTCAATCTCTTCCACAGAGTTATCTGTCCTTACAACTCTGTAGAAGAGATTGCAGACGACAGTGACAGAGTGTTTCTATTTTATCATTGATATGTATGTAAAATCTAGAGAGAATCCGGAAGACCAATATTAGCCGGATCAAAGTCGGCCAATATGAGAAAAAAATCTGTATTGGCCGAGTTGTATTATCTGTATCACACGTCCACTTTTCATCTTATTTATGTAAATATAACAGTAGTTAATTAATAATATGGAATAATACTGTGCTAAAAAAATATAAGATCTTGCACATGATTCTTTTTAAATATAACATAATATTTAATCTGATGATGTCTGGTGTTAAATACAGTTTAAATGTTGATCCTGTTGTAATGACCAACACAAATACAAAATCATGTTGCTAGTAATTTAAAATTGCAAATAAAACAAGTTTTAATATTTGTTATAAATATAATAGAAAAAATTAAATTATACTTTACTAATTGTTTTAAATATAATAGAAAAAATAATATCATACTTAAATATTTCCTGACGTAAATCTAGGGTTTCATTGAAGTAAATATCTATTTTAGACTGTCTTTTATAATACAATGCCAGAAAAATTGAATTAGTGAACGTAAAATTACCAATTGTCATTCCATGTAATTCTGTAAATTCTTTACAAATCTGTTGGCACCAGAGTATGAAAGTTTTGTTTTTCATACATTTCATAATTTAGTTATGCTACTCAAACGTATGTCTATATGCATTGCAAAATTAGTTTGTGCACTTACAAAAATTCCTTTGGTTTCTCTATTTAAAAGGAATTTCTTTTTTAGTTTCTGTCCCCCTCCCCCATTGTCTATTAAATAGAGTAATCATGCATGTTTGAACCTTGTAAGGTGTATTTTTTTCTGCTTTGGTGAATTTGTAAACAATATAAACCCCTTTTACATGGGCATTGTTTTCAATTTTTTATTCTTTCCAACACTAGTGTCAGTTACAAACTTACACAAACGATTCTATCTCCTGTGGTCAGAATTCCTTCCTTAGCAACAGTAGAACCAGGGGTAATCCTACTGATGTACAGACCTTGTTCTATGTATAAACCTATTTCTGAAAATAAATACATTTAAACTTCATTGTGTGAAAGTTGAAGGCTCATTTTTACAATAGTTGAGAATTTGAGTTATTCCAGATCAACTAGCTTTCAACAAGTTCTTACAAACATAAACTAGAGGCTCAGCACTGAGCTGAGCCTGTGTCGCTCACCTTTCATTCTGCTCTGAGGAAACTTAATACAGAACCTTCCATAGCTTATAAGTGCTTCCCACCAAATTTTAGTCCGTTTTGGCAAAGCAGTTTCAGAGAAAAAGATTTTTAGGAAGCGACCAATCTAAAACAAGAATTGCCTGTGGCAGCCATGCTTGTTAATGGATCAAAACGAAATGAGCAATCTCTATAGAGGACCTTCCATAGATGCTTCTTACCAAGTTTCATATCATTTGGCAAAGCGGTTTCAGAGAAAAAGCCGTTTTAGAAATCGAACAATAAGAAACAAGAATTGTCTATGACGGCCATGTTTGTTAACGGATTAAAACGGAATGAGTAATCTTTATAGAGAACCTTCCATAGATGCTTCCTACCAAGTTTCGGTCTATTTGGCCAAGCTATGTCAGAGTAGAATATTTTCAGAAATCGACCAATCAGAAACAAGAATTGCCTGTGGCAGCCATGATAGTTAATGGATCGGGACAAAATGAGCAATCTTTATAGAAAACCTTCCATAGATGCTTCCTACCAAGTTTTGGTTCATTTGCCAAAGCGGTTTCAGAGAAGATTTTTTATAAATCAACCAATCAGAAACAAGAATTGTCTGTGGTGGCCATGTTTGTTACCAGATTGGGACAAAATGACCAATCTTTATAAGAGGACTTTCCATAGATGCTTCCTACCAAGTTTCGGATCATTTGGCCAAGCGGTTTCAGAGAAGAAGAATTTTAAAAATCAGCCAATCAGAAACAAGAATCGCCTGTGGTGGCCAAATTTGTTAATGGATCGGGACGGAATGAGCAATCTTTATAGATGACCTTCCATAGATGCTTCCTACTAAGTTTCGGATCATTTGGCTAAGTGGTTTCAGAGAAGAAGATTTTTAGAAATCGACCAATCAGAAATAAGAATTGCCTGTGGCGGTCATGTTTGTAAATGGATCGGAACGAAATGAGCACTCTTTATAGAGAACCGCCCATAGATGCTTCCTACCAAGTTTTGGTTCATTTAGTCAAGCGGTTTCAGAAGAGAAGAATTTTTTAAATCGGCCAATCAGAAACAAGAGTCGCCTGTGGAGGCCATGTTTGTTAACGGATTGGGACGAAATGAGCAATCTTTATAGAGGACCTTCCATAGATGGTTCCTACCAAGTTTCAGTTCATTTGGTTGAGGGGTATTAGAGGCATATTTATCTGTAATTCAATTCATAGAGATAACTGCATTTTGAATACAGATATCTATATTCAAACTAGAATTATCCCCCTTTTAACAGAATTTTTTTTTTTTTAGAAATCAATCAATCAGAAACAAGAATCGCCTGTGGCGGCCATGTTTGTTAACAGATCGGGATGAAATTAGCAATCTTTATAGTTTTTCCAGGAAAAAATACCAGGTAGTGTCGGAACGCCATTGATTTTTTTTTTATCTAGGTGGGGGGTGTAAAACGTATTTCTTTTCTGGGGGTTGTTGTCAAATTTCTATTTAATTAATCGCTGTTGTCGGTATTTTTACCATTTCGGTATATTAAAATAAACCTACTTGCCGGAAAGTCGTGTCACTGTGTTGTTCGTTAAACAGTGTATACTATTCGGTTGCTTGTTCCGCGATTTCGCTTCTTTTGCGTGATTTTTAAGCCAAAATGTCTCCCTTTATCTTCCGAAATATTCCGAATGATATGTTATGCAAAAGATGGAGAAATATGAATGATGAACTGGTACCTGGTTCTTTTATTTTCGTTCCTGGGTTGCAAGATAAAAAGTACCAGTCGAAAATGAAACGTGGTCAAATGCCGAAATGGACTGGGAAAATGAACAAATTTGCCACTGGTTAACAGCCGTGGGTCTGGGAGAATATGTTCAGGTGTTTAGAGGTATGTTTGTCAAACTAGGTATCACAGGAAAGGAATCGTCTGCTTTCGGTGGTTTACAGATTTGATCAGTCTGTTTCAAATCTAATTTCTATTTTCCAGGTGGGGGTCATTTTAAGTATTTATATTTATGAGGTGGTACCCCAAAAATAATTAAAATTCTGGTGGTAGTACCCCAAATTATTGACGGAGTTCCGACCCCCCCCCCCCCCCCCCCAGGTATTTTTTCCTGGAAAAGCCCTAAGCGTTTTCAGAGGAGAAGATTTTTTAAAATAGGCCAATCAGAAACAAGAATTGCTTGTGGTGGCCATGTTTGTTAATGGATCGGGACAAAATGAGCAATCTTTATAGAGGACCTTCCATAGATGCTTCCTACCAAGTTTCAGTTCATTTGGCTGAGGGGTTTCAGAGGATGTGAAAAGTTAACGGATGACGGACGACAAGTGATGGCAAAAGCTCACTTTGCCTTTGGCAAGGTGAGCTAAAAAATGATTACTTCAAGCTGAAAGTTGAAAACATGATTCCTGGAATTACAGCATACAGGATGTCGTTAGATGTTAGTGTATCACCAAAATAATAACTAAGAAAAGATCCAACAAGCATCTAATCTTAATTAGTCAGTACTCAATCTCCTCATCCATGAAAATCATTAATAAATATTCTTTTTTATACAATTTCATCCTAGAATTGTGAAATTACTGTTTTATGTGCATTAAATTTCACGATCACTTCAGTACCAAAGGTAAATGGAAACAGTGAGATTGGGTTTCAACCCTTATAGGGTCTAAGCCAAATAGCCCATACTGACTTATCATAATCAAAATGTATGGTATATTACAGAAATTTACCACACCTAAATTTTCATATAGAAGTTAAAAATTCAAAATTAGGAAAAATCTAATCTGGTGTTCTCGATCGAAAACTCAAGGCCAGATTTTAATACTTACCCTTTCCCAACATGACACTGAGTTGCAATGGCTGCCAAGTCCTTGGGGTGATACATCTCCTTCTTTTCACCAACTGAAATTATATTAGTGAGCAAACAATTGTTGTTAAACGACAAGTCAAAATTGTTTCAGCTATATCATGACAAGAACAAGTCATTTTTAGTGAGATGATGATGATGTCTGTTTTGTACTCGACCAAACGGATGAGTTAGATTTTTTAGTGAAAGAAAAGTCCACAGTTTAAAATATTGTTCAACTCAAAGAGACATTATCCCAACTCCAAAGGCAACCAGTCCTTGCTCTTATTCTTTATTGATGCATGCTTAGCAGAGAAGCAACAAATACCCATTTTATATTCTGGTTTGACTCGAACTGGGATCGAACACATAATCTACCTCAAGTTCAACACACTAACAATTACTTCACTGAGGAGGTTAAATTTAGATTAAGAATTATAATTAACACTGTAACTGGATGTAATAGCAAAATAATGTTTGTTATGTTTAGTAATTATTCTATAATCTTTTTCATTTTAAATTATTTGTTCATTTTTTGGTTTGGACAAAAAAAAAACAGTTAAATTTGAAATGAGTTCTCCTATTTACATGTAGAAACTTAATACAGTCAAATCTTGATATGACTGACTTTTATTGGGATAGCTCAAAGTAAAAATTCATTAAACAAATAAAATAAACCAAAAAATATATAGAAAAAACCTGTAATTTTGATAAAAGTTATTCCACAATGCCTTAAATGCATATTGCAAACAAACATTAAAAAACAGGAATAGTCAAAAATATATTTTGTAATATAAAAACTGTAATTTGATGAAATAATTTCTCAATAATTACTTATATGTTCATTTCATTTAGATTGGTCAAAACATCGACATGTGACATCTGAATTGAAACTTCATCAATCAATGAAGTGCACAACCATTCAATCATGACCACATCCAGGTACTATTTTCAAACTTTCATGAAAACTAATAAACATATGCAATAACAGTTGAAAATGTGGAATATTAAAACAAACATTGATAGTAATCTGTTTTGATATGATTAGATTTATGGCGCTTAATGCCATTTTCAACAATATTTCAGTTATATCATGGTGGCCAATTTTATTGGTGGAGGAAACCGGAGTATCTGGAGAAATCCCCTGACCTGTTGCAAGTCACTGACAAACTTTATCACATAATGTTGTATCGAGTACATCTCGCCATGAACAGGGTTCGAACTCACAACTTTAGTGGTCATAGGCACTGATTGCATAGGTAGTTATAAATCCAACTACCATACGATCTCGGCCATGACCACGACGTGAACGGGGTAATCTGTTTTATACACTTACAAAAGAAGCTACACTAGAAGAAGAATTCCTCAGAACTTGTAAAGCTGATCTTTTGTCAAAGTTAGTTACATCTATGTTGTTTATCTGAACAATTACATCGTTAACTCTGTAAACAAAAACAAAGAAATCATTAATTCTGTATTAAAATCAGTCTTCCAATAATGAAGGTCTGGGGGAGCACGGTGATTTATTGTTTCATGTGATACAATTGTTTTCCATCATTGGTAACCATCATCCTATACCTATAAGGTAAAGGTTTGATATAGTTCACTTCAACGTTTGCTTGTGAGAAAGTTTGCATAGGTACTTACTGACATTTGGAATATTTCACTGGGAACTCAGGCTTCCTGCATTAATTTATTTAATTTTGTTACTATGATACAGCTGAAACATTGTGGAAAGAGGTGTAAACAAAGATACAAACAATCTACAAATAAAGATGACTGCTTGATACAATCACTAGTCCATTTTTACACCTTGTTTGGAAATTAGTAAAGATATAATCTCTTAAACCAACATGAACATTTGTTCTGTGCCATGGGTCATTGTCTAAAAAAAATCAGAGAAATTGGTCAAATAGATATTAAGTTATTCTGAAAAAAATATTGTATCTACACGGAAAACAACAACACACCTGTACCATGATACAACCATAAAAATGTTCAGTTGTATGAAAGCAGATAACTCAATTAACTACAATAAATATGACTTCTGGAGTTATCTCCATCTTTGTGGGATCTTTCCCTCCCCCCCTTTTATAAAAAATAATTTTCATAATTGATAAATGGTTATAAATTTTGTACTATTATTGGTTCAACGAAAATTTGAAACGTCGATTTTTTTTTTACAGAAAGTAAAGTTGTTCTTATCTACAACTACTTGACCCTATCATTTCTGTTGTTCCTATCTACAACTGCTTGACCCTATCATTGCTGTTGTTCCTATCTACAACTGCTTGACCCTATCATTTCTGTTGTTCCTATCTACAACTACTTGACCCTATCATTTCTGTTGTTCCTATCTACAACTACTTGACCCTATCATTTCTGTTGTTTCTATCTACAACTGCTTGACCCTATCATTTCTGTTGTTCCTATCTACAACTACTTGACCCTATCATTTCTGTTGTTCCTATCTACAACTACTTGACCCTATCATTTCTCTCTTCTACTAAATAGAATTGTATATAATCTTGGTTCTCTTCTTTATTTATCTTTATTTTACTACAATATATCTACTAAATAACTTTATATCATGACACCATAATATTACAGGTATCTGTTGTATTACCTGAGTTTACCATCGGCAGGACTTGATGGTTTCACATAGCTAACATATATAGAATTATCACTGGGACATTGTGGGTCATCTTTGCCTCCACACAAATCAAAACCAAGATTTTCTGGATTCAGTCCTCCCTGTTGTGAAAAGAAAAGATTTTAATCATTTCACAAGTTATATAATTTTACATGAACAGTGTTATGGAAAAATTTGTTGTGTAATATCGAAACTTATTGTCGAATACATTGTTGCAAAATCTGCAGCATAAAGAGACAAAAATTACACAAATCACAACTAAAAATTGGATTTTACTTCAATTTCTACATGAATAATTTGATCATTGTCAACAATCTTAGCAACCACAACATGAACAACACTTCTGGGTCATTCCCCAACTACATAACACAAAGAGCACATAACAGCAGATGGCGAGAGAAATCAATGGACTTGTGTATGTACCAGGGTTAAATCAAACCAATGGATCCCCATTAGTTTACAACCATGCATGCTTTCAAACTAAATATATTGTAAAACCTGCTTTAGTGACCACCTCTATTAAGTTAACAGTAAAACCTGCTTTAGTGACCACCTCTATTAAGTTACAGTCAAACCTGCTTTAGTGACCACCTCTATTAAGTTACAGTCAAACCTGCTTTAGTGACCACCTCTATTAAGTTACAGTCAAACCTACTTTAGTGACCACCTCTATTAAGCAGTAACTTGTATTATGTGACTTTAATTTCAATTTCCATTCACAGTGTATTTCATATTAATTAAATCGGTCTTATGTGACTATATTTCAATGTTCCCTTGGAAGGTCACATAAGACAGATTTCACTGTAATTATGTGACTCTATTTCAATGTTCCCTTGGAAGGCCACATAAGACAGGTTTTACTGTAATTATGTGACTATATTTCAATGTTCTCTTGGAAGGCCACATAAGACAGATTTCACTGTAATTATGTGACTCTATTTCAATGTTCTCTTGGAAGGTCACATAAGACAGATTTCACTGTAATTATGTGACTCTATTTCAATGTTCCCTTGGAAGGCCACATAAGACAGATTTCACTGTAATTATGTGACTCTATTTCAATGTTCTCTTGGAAGGTCACATAAGACAGATTTCACTGTAATTATGTGACTCTATTTCAATGTTCTCTTGGAAGGTCACATAAGACAGATTTCACTGTAATTATGTGACTCTATTTCAATGTTCCCTTGGAAGGCCACATAAGACAGATTTCACTGTAATTATGTGACTCTATTTCAATTTTCCTTTGGAAGGTCACATAAGACAGATTTCACTGTAATTATGTGACTCTATTTCAATGTTCTCTTGGAAGGTCACATAAGACAGATTTCACTGTAATTATGTGACTCTATTTCAATGTTCCCTTGGAAGGCCACATAAGACAGATTTCACTGTAATTATGTGACTCTATTTCAATTTTCCTTTGGAAGGTCACATAAGACAGATTTCACTGTAATTATGTGACTCTATTTCAATGTTCCCTTGGAAGGTCACATAAGACAGATTTCACTGTAATTATGTGACTCTATTTCAATATTCCCTTGGAAGGCCACATAAGACAGATTTCACTGTAATTATGTGACTATATTTCAATGTTCCTTTGGAAGGTCACATAAGACAGATTTCACTGTAATTATGTGACTCTATTTCAATGTTCCTTTGGAAGGTCACATAAGACAGATTTCACTGTAATTATGTGACTCTATTTCAATGTTCCCTTGGAAGGTCACATAAGACAGATTTCACTGTAATTATGTGACTCTATTTCAATGTTCCTTTGGAAGGTCACATAAGACAGATTTCACTGTAATTATGTGACTCTATTTCAATGTTCTCTTGGAAGGTCACATAAGACAGATTTCACTGTAATTATGTGACTCTATTTCAATGTTCTCTTGGAAGGCCACATAAGACAGGTTTTACTGTAATTATGTGACTCTATTTCAATGTTCCCTTGGAAGGCCACATAAAGACAGGTTTTACTGTAATTATGTGACTCTATTTCAATGTTCTCTTGGAAGGTCACATAAGACAGATTTCACTGTAATTATGTGACTCTATTTCAATGTTCTCTTGGAAGGCCACATAAGACAGGTTTTACTGTAATTATGTGACTCTATTTCAATGTTCCCTTGGAAGGCCACATAAGACAGGTTTTACTGTAATTATGTGACTCTATTTCAATGTTACCTTGGGAGGCCACATAAGACAGGTTTGACAGTATTTATAAAGTTAAGACCTGTCTGATTATCCTCCTTAAGACCCTGATGGCAGATATAACAGATCATAAAATACTTCTGAACCATGGTTTTGTCAAAAAAAAGTAGAAAGGACCGATCATGTTAATTCAAAATTGGCAAAGTCTCTCACCACCATTATACACTTACACGTAATAAAGGTGGAATATATTCATAGATATTCCTAATATCTTAAAACAATTATTATAATATCTAGATCTGGTGAAAACAAACCAAACCAGACTGACATTTTCATTTAATTTTTCACAACTTTTTTTTCAATTATTGATCAAAACAACTGTATGTATATTGATAGTATTTTTTGGTTTTTTTGCTTCTATTTATTTTGTTAATTTTCCATAATTGTTTACAGTAGCTTGACATAAATCAACAAGAGATAACTATTTTATTGTATGAATGGTAAGTTGACAATTTGTGGACTGTATGTCATTAGCATATATCATACTATTGGTTATTTATGATAGTAATATAATTGCTAGTAGTATATACCTACAGTGTAATTTTTCTATAAAGTAATATAACCTTAATGTATTTCAATTGAAATAGTTCCTTTTCATAGTTAAACCTGATACTCGATACAACATTATGTGATAAAGTTTGTCAGTGACTTGTGGCAGGTCGGTGGCTTTCTCCGGGTATTCCGGTTTCCTCCACTAATTAAAATGACCACCACAATATAACTGAAATATTGTTGAAAGTGGAGTTAAACACTATAACCCCCCCTAATTGAACCTTAAATTATTTTGTGTATCGTAGATATTTCAGAATATGGCGTTTTCATTGAAAAAGATTTCTTGACTGGAAAAATACAAATTAGTTTAAAAATTTCTGAACATTGATAATTTTGAACATTGTAATAAATGTAGTATCTTTAACTTAATGGATGAACATACAATTTCAATTTCATGTGATTCTGTCTCCCACTCCTGTAAATCAGCATCAATGGCAGAGTCACGACTGTGATTATGTCCAACACCATTCAATTGACTTTTTCTTGCCTCTTTTTCTACCAATGCTTCATACTTCTCTCTGAAATTTGCATAATTTTATATTGAATTAGACAGTTTTCTTTTTTTATATATTTTTTTAATTTGCATTCAATCACAGTGCAAAGTTAGGATGTTGTTCAATGAAAACTTTTGCAGTCACAGATTTTGCAAACAATGGAATTCAACAACATGCAATGATAAAAATGTTAAGGTTCAAAGTTAAACATTGAATTTTATTAAAATTTTAATTAAATCTGTCTAAAATAGTATAGGATGAGAACATCTTCAATGTGTGTGCAAGATTTAAAAATAATGTTAAATTAAAATTTGCAGTTACAGATTACACAAACTAGGTACTCTCTACAACATGTGAGAACAAAAATGACCAAGTTCAACACATCAAAATTGTTATTTGAAAAATTGTTCAAATTTGTCCAAAATAGGAGATGTCCATCTTCTATGTGTATGCAATAACTCTTCAAACTTTGAACAAAAACTGTTAGTTATTATACATATTACCATACACAAATTAGCTACCCTCTCAGTGTTTTGGACAGAGGGAAGGGCAGACATACAGAGTAAGCCATGCACAACCTGTGTTCAACACAGGTAAAAAAAAAAAAAAATTTAATTACATTGTTTAATTTACCTGAGTTCTTTCAATTCTCTGACAGCTTCATCCTTTTGTTTCTTCAAATTATCATAGTCTCTGAGAGCCTGGGCCTTCTCACTGTCTGCCCTGTCTCTCTGCCGTCGTAAATTCTCTCCTAGAGTTCTGATACTATCACATTCCTGTAAACTCTTCTCCCTACAACTCAGTGCCCAGTCCCTACTCTTTTTGTACTTCTCTACTTCACCTAAGGAATCTACAATAACAGTATTTTTATTAATGTAAATTGTACAAAGTTACATGAACTAGACATGCTATATAACTAACAAGCAAAATTTCTTCCACAATTTATGAGAATTTTAGATTCAAACTACATAGTGCATGTATTTGCATCAAGATTTGGGCCTATATCAGATTCACAGTTTGAAAACGCATAAAGGGGCTGTCATGGTTGTGATCGTATGGTAGTTGGATTTACAACTACCTGTGCAGTCAGTGTTATCACCACTAAAGTTGTGAGCTTGAATCCCGCTCATGGTGAGGTGTACTCGATACAACATTATGTAATAAAGTCTGTCAGTGACTTGTGGCAGGTCTGTGGTTTTATCCAGTACTTCGGTTTCCTCCACCAATAAAATTGAGCGAATTGATATAACTGAAATATTGTTGAAAGTGGTATTAAACACCATAACCCCTAACCCTAATAATTGTATCCACTAAATTATTTGGTATATAAAATACAATGTACATTAATTTTGGGCATGTACAGAAATCAATGACACCAACCACTCGGCCATCCATGCCCTATTTTTAATAAATGAGAAAAATATTGGAACAGATATTGTTGGTCAACAATTAATATTTGTATGTTAATAATTTCCAAATCTTTGTTAAATACAGATCAAAGTAGAGTATGTCTTCAACATGCTTCTCCCAAAGTAGATAAAAAATCTTTCAAAAAAGCAAAAAAAAATTTAAGCTTTAGATACAATAGCAAACATGTATCATTATCTGTCCTGAAATAATACACCAAATTAAAACACCATATTGAGGTACCAGTATAAATCATCATTTATGATAGAAAGAAATGCCCAAAGGTCTAATTTAACTAGAGGCTCAGTGGGCACAGTCTGTGTCGCTCACCTTTCATTCTGCTTTGAGGAAACTTAATACAGAACCTTCCATACATGTTTGTTAACCGATCAGGACGAAATGAGCAACCGTCACAGAGGACATTTCATAGATGCTTCCTACTAAGCTTCAGATCATTTGGCTGATGGGTTTCAGAGGAGAAGATTAAAATGTGAAAAGTTAAAAGATGACAGACAACAAACGACGGACGCCAAGTGAAGCCAAAAGCCCACAATGCCTTTGGCAAGGTGAGCTCAAAAGAATATTAAAATGTGAATACCTACATGTAATGTATAGTATAAACATGTTACACTATATCAGCATTAGTTAATTTCTAAGGGAGATAATGGCAAGAGTTATCTTTCTTTTAACAGTTTAAAGGCAAGAGTTATCTCTCTTTTAACAGTTTACTATAATAGAGAAGATTTTTAGAAATGAACCAATCAGAAACAAAAATTGCCTGTGGTGGCCATGTTTGTTAACGGTTCGGCATGAAATTAGCAATCTTTATAGAGGACCTTCCATAGATGCTTCCTACAAGCCTGTGGTGGCCATGCTTGTTAATAGATCGGGACAAAATGAGCAATCTTTAGAGAGGACCTTCCATAGATGCTTCCTACCAAGTTTCAGTTCATTTGGCCGAGAGGTTTCAGAGGAGAAGATTAAAATGTGAAAAGTTAACAGACGACGGACGCCAAGTGATGGCAAAAGCTCACATTGCCTTTGTCAAGGTGAGCTAAAAAGGAAGTTTAAACAGCAACAAAACAAACAACCACCTCTCACTTCAAATCATTTAACACAAAAAAGTTCATATTTGTCAATCCAGGTCCTGGTTTGGGACAGAGAGACCCCTTACACATGTAAATTTATCTAGATATCAAGACTTGAAAATAGGTATCCACGAATTAAGGTTATTCTAAAGTAAAAGAACGTGAAAAATAATCACCTTGTCTGAACTGATTAAATAAATCAATAGGATCAGTCAACTATATTTCTTGTCAATAAATAAGTAATGTAGAGCATTAACTGATCAGAGATCACTGACTTTTAACTCTAGCTATATCATACTGCATACAGTCAAACCTGCTTTAGTGACCACCTCTGATAAGCAATAACTTGTATTATGTGACCTTAATTTGCATTGCCCTTCACAGTGCATTTCATATCAAGTAAACCTGTATTAAGTGACCACCTGTCTTATGTGACCCTATTTCTCTGTTCCCTTTGAAGGTCACACAAGACATGTTTGACTGTATATACAAAAAGGGAAAGTTAACCCTTGCACACTGTTATAGTGCCAAACCTTATCATGAATGAAAAAGCTTCCTGTTTTTTCCCAAACAATAGGAAAGCTCATAAGCTCCTCTATAGGAAACGTTATATATAGTGTACTTAGAACTTGACAAATGTTGTGACGGATAATTACAGAAGTACTTCCTTCATGAGCTGTTTATAGATAATAGACCATAATAACATACTTAATGTAAGTGTCTGGGAAACACTGTGTCTTATCGCTAACTTTAGGAAGGGACAACCATGTACATGTATAGGGTGTGAAAGTGACTTTCTTTATAAACCATATTATACTTTAGGAAGGGAAAACCATGTACATGTATAGGGTGTGAAAGTGACCTTCTTTATAAACCATATTATACTTTAGGAAGGGACAACCATGTACATGTATAGGGTGTGAAAGTGACCTTCTTTATAAACCATATTATACTTTAGGAAGGGAAAACCATGTACATGTATAGGGTGTGAAAGTGACCTTCTTTATAAACCATATTATACTTTAGGAAGGGACAACCATGTACATGTATAGGGTGTGAAAGTGACCTTCTTTATAAACCATATTATACTTTAGGAAGGAACAACCATGTACATGTATATGGTGTGAAAGTGACCTTCTTTATAAACCATATTATACTTTAGGAAGGGACAACCATGTACATGTATAGGGTGTGAAAGTGACCTTCTTTATAAACCATATCATACTTTAGGAAGGGACAACCATGTACATGTATATGGTGTGAAAGTGACCTTCTTTATAAACCATATTATACTTTAGGAAGGGACAACCATGTACATGTATAGGGTGTGAAAGTGACCTTCTTTATAAACCATATTATACTTTAGGAAGGGGCAACCATGTACATGTATAGGGTGTGAAATTGACCTTCTTATAAACCATATTATACTTTAGGAAGGGGCAACCATGTACATGTATAGGGTGTGAAAGTGACCTTCTTATAAACCATATTATACTTTAGGAAGGGGCAACCATGTGCATGTATATGGTGTGAAAGTGACCTTCTTTATAAACCATATTATACTTTAGGAAGGGACAACCATGTACATGTATAGGGTGTGAAAGTGACCTTCTTTATAAACCATATTATACTTTAGGAAGGGACAACCATGTACATGTATAGGGTGTGAAAGTGACCTTCTTTATAAACCATATTATACTTTAGGAAGGAACAACCATGTACATGTATATGGTGTGAAAGTGACCTTCTTTATAAACCATATTATACTTTAGGAAGGGACAACCATGTACATGTATAGGGTGTGAAAGTGACCTTCTTTATAAACCATATCATACTTTAGGAAGGGACAACCATGTACATGTATATGGTGTGAAAGTGACCTTCTTTATAAACCATATTATACTTTAGGAAGGGACAACCATGTACATGTATAGGGTGTGAAAGTGACCTTCTTTATAAACCATATTATACTTTAGGAAGGGGCAACCATGTACATGTATAGGGTGTGAAATTGACCTTCTTATAAACCATATTATACTTTAGGAAGGGACAACCATGTACATGTATAGGGTGTGAAAGTGACCTTCTTTATAAACCATATTATACTTTAGGAAGGGGCAACCATGTACATGTATAGGGTGTGAAAGTGACCTTCTTATAAACCATATTATACTTTAGGAAGGGGCAACCATGTGCATGTATATGGTGTGAAAGTGACCTTCTTTATAAACCATATTATACTTTAGGAAGGGACAACCATGTACATGTATAGGGTGTGAAAGTGACCTTCTTTATAAACCATATTATACTTTAGGAAGGGACAACCATGTACATGTATAGGGTGTGAAATTGACCTTCTTATAAACCATATTATACTTTAGGAAGGGACAACCATGTACATGTATAGGGTGTGAAAGTGACCTTCTTTATAAACCATATTATACTTTAGGGACAACCATGTACATGTATAGGGTGTGAAAGTGACCTTCTTATAAATCATATTATACTTTAGGAAGGGACAACCATGTACATGTATAGGGTGTGAAAGTGACCTTCTTTATAAACCATATTATACTTTAGGAAGGGACAATCATGTACATGTATAGGGTGTGAAAGTGACCTTCTTTATAAACCATATTATACTTTAGGAAGGGACAACCATGTACATGTATAGGGTGTGAAATTGACCTTCTTTATAAACCATATTATACTTTAGGAAGGGACAACCATGTACATGTATAGGGTGTGAAAGTGACCTTCTTTATAAACCATATTATACTTTAGGAAGGGACAACCATGTACATGTATAGGGTGTGAAATTAACCTTCTTTATAAACCATATCATACTTTAGGAAGGGACAACCATGTACATGTATAGGGTGTGAAAGTGACCTTCTTTATAAACCATATCATACTTTAGGAAGGGACAACCATGTACATGTATAGGGTGTGAAAGTGACCTTCTTTATAAACCATATTATACTTTAGGAAGGGACAATCATGTACATGTATAGGGTGTGAAAGTGACCTTCTTATAAACCATATTATACATTAGGAAGGGAAAACCATGTACATGTATAGGGTGTGAAAGTGACCTTCTTTATAAACCATATTATACTTTAGGAAGGGACAACCATGTACATGTATAGGGTGTGAAAATGACCTTCTTTATAAACCATATTATACTTTAGGAAGGGACAACCATGTACATGTATAGGGTGTGAAAGTGACCTTCTTATAAACCATATTATACTTTAGGAAGGGACAACCATGTACATGTATAGGGTGTGAAAGTGACCTTCTTTATATACCATATTATACTTTAGGAAGGGACAACCATGTATATGTATATGGTGTGAAAGTAACCAACTTTAATTCAAATATATGTGTTAATGTCCTTTTTAAAAATGATATACAATGTACATGTACCTTTTTGTACATTATGTATACATGTATACAGGGGTTAACAAATCTTGGACCACCTCACTAGCCCAGGGATAGCATACTCCTAAATATTACTAGCCCGAATCTATGAACCACTAGTCCTGGTCAATACCGCGATTTCATGAATCCGACTTGCAGACTTGAACTCTTGTACAACATGTACAATGTATATTAGTTTAACTATCTTTCTTTTCAGATCTGGTATTGCGTTTTATTTTCACTTATTTTCCACAGTTCAGGTCACTGTAAGGTCAAAAAAAAAATATGTGTGTTTATGGTCATATGTCAAAAAAATCTAATTATTTAATAAAAAAAAAATTTAAAAAAAAAACGAAAATAGTCGTTCCCGGTTCCGGAATCCGATTCCGGTATTTTCGAAATTTCTGGTAAGCCGTCGTTTGTTGAAGCTGTTTCATGACGAGAATACGCAGTTTTTCTACCTTCTTTGCTCTCAATTTCGACAAAAAGCTAGCGGTTGAATAAATAAAACATTGCTGCTGATTAAACAACATATAACATATATGAATATAACTTTTAAGTAGATACGCGAATATTGACAAGTTTGTCAATATCCGATATATATTTTTACTAGCATGTCGGGCATACAGCTGATTATTTCAGCTAGCCCAAATGCGGAAATTACTAGCCCCGGGCGTCGGGCTAGGAGATTTGTTAACCCCTGTGTATATATATAAATGTATGTCCATCAAAAGGTCTTATGAAAGGGTTAAGTCCATGTTGTAATGTATTAATTAATATAAGCTGGCATTAACACCAGATGGGACAGGATGGTTTTGTCCACATTGAACAGGTTTGAAAAAAAACCACCCTGTCTATAAATAAATACAGTGCATCAAATTAAGAATATTGTTAGTTTGCCTTGCTTCAATAATCTTGCAAGTTTTCATTGAATTTGGTTGTGATGGTCAATTGAGTGATACATCATTACATGTTCACTGTATCGATGGTCAATTGAGTGATACATCTTTACATGTTCACTGTATCGATGGTCAATTGAGTGATACATCCTTACATGTTCACTGTATCGATGGTAAATTGAGTGATACATCATTACATGTTTACTGTATCGATGGTCAATTGAGTGATACATCATTACATGTTCACTGTATCGATGGTCAATTGAGTGATACATCCTTACATGTTCACTGTATCGATGGTCAATTGAGTGATACATCATTACATGTTCACTGTATCGATGGTCAATTGAGTGATACATCATTACATGTTCACTGTATCGATGGTCAATTGAGTGATACATCATTACATGTTTACTGTATCATAGTTAATAGTTGTCTGTAACAAATTCTAGGTGTCCATTTTATACAATATTCAGTTTTTTGTTTTGCTTTGATTTCTATTCTTTTATTTAATGACAAGTTATCATGTTTTAGATCTGAGGATACAGAAAGTTCACAACTTTCTGAGAAAGGCATCATGTAACTTAGTATCCATTAGGCTAAAAATCTAATTCATGTCAATATTTTTTTGTTTATAGTTTGGTTTTATTGTAAATAACTCTCCCCTGATCTTTTTTTTAAGATTATGTATGACAAAAGAATGTAGTTAAGCAGTCTGCACGCTAACTCACTTGACCGAAGTCTGAGACAAGTAAAACTGGATTCGGACAAGTGAAAATTCTGAAAGAATTTGTTTAAATAAATAGAAATTTTTTCTAAATTTAGCTTTCGGGCAAGTAGGTGAAAATAATTAAGGCAAAGACTGTAGAAGGACAATCATAAACCCCTTCTGACATTTGTGGTACCATATATACACTTTTTTGTTTTTACAGTTTATGGTGACTAATGGTCAAATTGCCCTTTTCTTCATAGGGTTAATTATTTGACTTATAATTATGAAAAGAAAGTTAAATCAGTGATGGTGGACATAGAATACGGTACTAATATATCACTGTATGTATATTGTATAATATATAATTTCTAACTTGATTAATCCAACATCATTCTCGGGGTCATCGTGGTAGTGATCGTATGGTATTTGGATTTACAACTACCTGTGCAATCAGTGCCTATCACCACTAAAGTTGTGAGTTTGAACCCCGTTCATGGCGAGGTGTACTCGATAGAACATTATGTGATAAAGTTTGTCAGTGACTTGTGACAGATTGGTGGTTTTCTCCAGGTATTCAGGTTTCCTTCACCAATAAAACTGACCGCCACGAAATAACTGAAATATTGTTGAAAGTGGCATTAAACACTATAAACCTATCAACATCAATCTACACATGTGAAAAACAAATGAAACCCATCCAAGTACATCTTCTTGAATTCTCTAAGGAGTAGGGAAGTACTTGTTATTTGTAAGTAACAGATACAATGTAAGTATACATTATAAACACTTCTGAGCTTCACTGGTAAATATCAATTGCTACTTATAAACAACCGTACCCATAGCATCACAAATCAATGAGATATACATGTATATCTTTTAAGTCGGTCAATCACCGTTCCTGGTCATATTTACAAAATTACAAATGCCTGATCAACATATGCATGATCAAAGAAACGTTTTATGGAAAACTGAACAAATACCTGGTATATTTGACCATGATCATAGTCATGCACTAATGACCTTGTACATAATATATATAAACAATTTATTCTGAAATAATTGCTTGTCCCAGATGTTACATTTTGTATGTATAATTAATTCAGTAACTATGTTGGTGTAAATGAATATTTGATGATGTCTAATAGTACGTCAAATGGGTTTCCTCCTATATCAGCTTTACTGCAATCAAATTTAACTCAAAATCAAAGAAAACAAAAACAAAATGCTCCAAATATGTCAAAATTAATTGAAAAATATAAATTATGTATGTCTTCCAAAAAAATTAAATTTCACAATTTGGACCCAATTTGGCAATTAGGCCATTTATGGCAAATATTGTACTGACTCAAAGATAACTCCTGTTGGCCCCTTTAGGTTGAGTTCACCTTGAAAACTGTATAAATTAGAAGAAACCTATTGACATACCAGGAGTGTGGAAATACTAAATACTAAAATACTATCTGAAAAAAGTTACTTGTCCAGACAAAATCCTATTTGTCCTGTTTTTTGTATAAACATTTGATATAATTTGCAAGCACAGTTGCTAAATTGAACTGTTTAAATTATCTATTACATCGTTTTTCCTCAAATTATGTGTCCTTTTCCGCTAGAGTTTTGCGCTTTTTAACTTTCTTGTGATGTTCAATGTGGCAGGAACCTTTCCCAGTATTTTTTTATTATTAAATATTTGTTCATTGCAACGACTGCAACTTGATTTGTATTATATGTTCACAGATGTTAGGCCCTGTTACGAAAAGCCAAGCAAGGCAACGTCACATTCGGAAATCCAATAAAAACCTGTAACACATACTCAGTTATCATTGCAACCGGGTCGTAATAGTCAACTTAGAACTTGTACAATTCTGGTTATTTTTAGCGACGACAGACGTGATCGTTTCCAATAAAAAAAAAACACAAAACATTTATCTATATAGCCGTCAATATTTACGATATAATATCATTTGAGGAATTGTCTTTCCAGAGTATCTTAATCAGAAATAATTTTGATTTGTTGATCTTTACTTGTCCCTGAACAAGCTAGCCAGGAAAATCTACTTGTCCGGCAGGTTCTATGTACGAGTCGAACGAGTCGAGCATGGCAATTCCACACCCCTGCATACTATCCGAAGCTCCCAGCAGAATCAGCCCTCAATACCAGAAATTGGTACGGGTACATACATGTACAATCTACATGTACCGGGTATGTACCCTCAAATTAACATTTTTTTTTTCAAATTTTCTACTTACCATGTAAATCTTGTTGTAATTTTTCAATATGTTTCTTTAATTTCTCAGTTTCTTTAGAATCATAATCTCTGTCTTCTGCTTGTTCTTTCCGAGACCTTTCCCTTGTCTCACGTATTATTCGTTCCTTCTCTATCATCGCGTCATGCCTTTCCTTTAATGCCATATCCCTTTCTTGTGTGGCAAGCTGGAAATCTTTCCTATAGTCATTTCGCTGATTTTCAATTTGGTCTTTCTTAGAAAGTAAATCAACATATTTTTCGTAAAAATCGTTACGATCTTTCAAAAACTGATCTCTTTCTTTTTTAGTTTGTGACATTTCAAGTTTTATCTTTTCCATTTCTTCAAGAGAAGATTTTTTGTCTTTTTCAAAACTTTCGATTTTTCGTCTCGATTCGTTACACTCATCTTGAAGTTGATTTATTTCTTTCAAAACATTGTCCCTTTCTGATAAAACAAGATACTGGTCTTGCTTTGCCTCTTCACACTCCTTGTGTAGTTTTAACACTTTCTGAGTATATTCTGAATTAAATTTATGAGCTTCTTTAATCATTTCGTCTCTTTGTTGAGTAACTTTTGCAAGATCGCGTATAGCAGCTGTGCACTGCTGCTTAAGACCGTTTCGTTCAGCATATGCAGACTCCTTTTCAAGAGCAACAGAATCAAATTGTTTCCTTATTTTCATATTATCTTCCACTAATAATCGAACCTTTGCCTCCGACTCTTTGAATTTTGACAATATATTTGCATATCGTTCTGTTTGATTTTCAAAAATATCACTACCAGACGAATCATTTCCCGACACATCTCTAAAACTTCGTAAGTCTTCACATTGTGATTTCCAATTATCAGTTTCGTCCCTTGAATGTTGCAACTGCAATAGCACAGATTTATATTTTTGCTGGTAATTATCGGTCTCTTTCAAAGCATGGTTGTATCGTTTGACTGTTTCTTCTTGTTGACGTTTTAACGACTGCACTTCTGCCATTGCATTTTCACATTCCGCTTTTAGACGGTCATACTCTCTTTGTCGGTCCAGCGAACTCCTGTCTTCATTCATGCTTGATCGACCGTTCAGTTCTTTCCTGTGTTTGTGTTTACTAGCTTTAGGATCTTTTGACGATATGGATGGGTAGGTTTCGGGTAGTTCATACTCATGGGAAGGAATAATGCGTGTGTAGGTTTTGGGGCCATCTAATGAACGAGTATCTGAAATTATAAAGAGATACATCTTACACCACAAGACCTCGATACGCATACTCGTTACATGTTGTGTATCATTTCAGTAAACCTCAATGTCCTGTTATAATTTCTATACTTGTTAAAGGTGTTCTAAATACTAACATTTCTATACTACATGTACATATACTTAATGTACTGAAAACAAAATAAGGTTTTCAAAAACCAAATGATTCTCAGTCACATATTGTTTTTAATATACTGACCACCATGGGAATCAATATACTGACCACCATGGGAATCAATATACTGACCACCTTGGGAATCAATATACTGACCACCATGGGAATCAATATACTGATCACCATGGGAATCAAT
Organism: Bathymodiolus septemdierum; assembly: GCA_963383655.1. Lineage (NCBI taxonomy): Eukaryota > Metazoa > Mollusca > Bivalvia > Mytilida > Modiolidae > Bathymodiolus > Bathymodiolus septemdierum. The sequence continues at coordinate 67,320,273 of OY726522.1, read as the reverse complement.
ATACTGACCACCATGGGAATCAATATACTGACCACCATGGGAATCAATATACTGACCACCATGGGAATCAATATACTGACCACCTTGGGAATCAATATACTGACCACCATGGGAATCAATATACTGATCACCATGGGAATCAATATACTGACCACCATGGGAATCAATATACTGACCACCATGGGAATCAATATACTGATCACCATGGGAATCAATATACTGACCACCATGGGAATCAATATACTGACCACCATGGGAATCAATATACTGACCACCATGGGAATCAATATACTGACCACCTTGGGAATCAATATACTGACCACCATGGGAATCAATATACTGACCACCATGGGAATCAATATACTGATCACCATGGGAATCAATATACTGACCACCATGGGAATCAATATACTGACCACCATGGGAATCAATATACTGATCACCATGGGAATCAATATACTGACCACCATGGGAATCAATATACTGACCACCATGGGAATCAATAATGTAAAATATACAATATATGTAGAATGTACGTATCATTTTAAATATTTTCCCTGATCGTGATCGTATGGTAGTTGGATTTACAGCTACCAGCACCTATCACCACTAAAGTTGTGAGTTTGAATCCCGTTCATGGTGAGGTGTACTTGAGACAACATTATGTGATAAAGTTTGTCAGTGACTTTCGACAGGCCAGTGGTTTTTTCCGGGAACTCCAGTTTCCTCCACCAATAAAACTGACTGCCACAATATAACTGAAATACTGAAATATCCAAAAATGGGGTATATATATAATAAAATATATAAAAGTACACATAGTAAAATTACATAAAAACTACATTTTGCCCCCCAAAAAATGATGTTACCCCGGTAATTGTCGACTGTTACTGCTAATATACATGTAAATATAATCTACCATAGTAATCTATAATGTGTAACTCATATCTTTACCAATAAACTTAGATATACATGCAAGTTAAATCAATAACATGAAAACTAAATGTGCTCTATTTACTATTTACCACTATAAAAGGCTACTTAGCTATCTACTTGACTTCTCCAAATGTGTAGCCTACAATGGCGTGGAAACACTATCAAAATTTACCCACATTGCATTGTCACCAATGACAATATGGATGTATTATATTCATCAAGTTTTATTAATCTGTCTATAATTTTAACACTGGTTATAAAATAGACATTACAATCTGATAAATTATAATTTGTTTAAATATATTTACATACATTATAACAGGCACTTAAAACTTAAGTTAATTGATATTTTGATAAAGTGAAAAATGAAGAAGCCAAATGATAGTTCTTCTAAATTCATGGTCATTGTTCCTTTAACAGTATGTGCCTTTATTATTTTCACCTACTAGCCTGAAAGCCAAATTTAGAAACATTTTCTATTTATTCAAACAATTCTTTCATAATTTTCACTTGTCCGAATCCAGTTTTACTTGTCCCGGGCTTCAGGCAAGTGGGTTAGCGCGAAAACTGCTTTTAAGGAAACAAGATATTGTAGTCGAGTAATCTAAAGACAGAATGTGACACACTCGAATATGCAGCTTATTAAACTAAAAGGTTCAACTACATGTAAAAGTATCTTAAATCCTAATGGAGGTTTAACTCTAATTTCAACAATTTTTCACTTCAGAGGTAGAGATCGGCCACCGTTTGTGAGAAACAATGGAGCAGACATTTTTTGGCTCTAAAAAAAAAGGGGGGGTGAGAGTCAAATTACATGGTATCTGCTCTTACATTTAACTTGTATGTGAATTACATGGTATCTGCTCTTACATTTAACTTCTATGTGAATTACATGGTATCTGCTCTTACATTTAACTTCTATGTGAATTACATGGTATCTGCTCTTACATTTAACTTCTATGTGAATTACATGTTATCTGCTCTTACATTTAACTTCTATGTGAATTACATGGCATCTGCTCTTACATTTAATTTGTATGTGAATTACATGGCATCTGCTCTTACATTTAATTTGTATGTGAATTACATGGTATCTGCTCTTACATTTAACTTCTATGTGAATTACATGGTATCTGCTCTTACATTTAACTTCTATGTGAATTACATGGCATCTGCTCTTACATTTAACTTCTATGTGAATTACATGGCATCTGCTCTTACATTTAATTTGTATGTGAATTACATGTTATCTGCTCTTACATTTAACTTCTATGTGAATTACATGGTATCTGCTCTTACATTTAACTTCTATGTGAATTACATGGTATCTGCTCTTACATTTAACTTCTATGCGAATTACATGGTATCTGCTCTTACATTTAACTTCTATGTGAATTACATGGTATCTGCTCTTACATTTAACTTCTATGTGAATTACATGGTATCTGCTCTGCTCTTACATTTAACTTCTATGTGAATTACATGTTATCTGCTCTTACATTTAACTTCTATGTGAATTACATGGTATCTGCTCTTACATTTAACTTCTATGTGAATTACATGGTATCTGCTCTTACATTTAACTTCTATGTGAATTACATGTTATCTGCTCTTACATTTAACTTCTATGTGAATTACATGGTATCTGCTCTTACATTTAACTTCTATGTGAATTACATGGTATCTGCTCTTACATTTAACTTCTATGTGAATTACATGGTATCTGCTCTTGCATTTAACTTCTATGTGAATTACATGGTATCTGCTCTTACATTTAACTTCTATGTGAATTACATGGTATCTGCTCTTACATTTAACTTCTATGTGAATTACATGGTATCTGCTCTTACATTTAACTTCTATGTGAATTACATGGTATCTGCTCTTACATTTAACTTCTATGTGAATTACATGGTATCTGCTCTTACATTTAATTTCTATGTGAATTACATGGTATCTGCTCTTACATTTAACTTCTATGTGAATTACATGTTATCTGCTCTTACATTTAACTTCTATGTGAATTACATGGTATCTGCTCTGCTCTTACATTTAACTTCTATGTGAATTACATGTTATCTGCTCTTACATTTAACTTCTATGTGAATTACATGGTATCTGCTCTTACATTTAACTTCTATGTGAATTACATGTTATCTGCTCTTACATTTAACTTCTATGTGAATTACATGGTATCTGCTCTTACATTTAACTTCTATGTGAATTACATGTTATCTGCTCTTACATTTAACTTCTATGTGAATTACATGGTATCTGCTCTTACATTTAACTTCTATGTGAATTACATGGTATCTGCTCTTACATTTAACTTCTATGTGAATTACATGGTATCTGCTCTTACATTTAACTTCTATGTGAATTACATGGTATCTGCTCTTACATTTAACTTCTATGTGAATTACATGGTATCTGCTCTTACATTTAACTTCTATGTGAATTACATGTTATCTGCTCTTACATTTAACTTTTATGTGAATTACATGGTATCTGCTCTTACATTTAACTTCTATGTGAATTACATGTTATCTGCTCTTACATTTAATTTCTATGTGAATTACATGTTATCTGCTCTTACATTTAACTTCTATGTGAATTACATGGTATCTGCTCTTACATTTAACTTCTATGTGAATTACATGTTATCTGCTCTTACATTTAACTTCTATGTGAATTACATGTTATCTGCTCTTACATTTAACTTCTATGTGAATTACATGTTATCTGCTCTTACATTTAACTTCTTGGTAGAATTTTCATACTAATTTTTTCAATCAAATCATTTTGCATTAAATTGGAAACTCTTTCCTTGAAAAAAAAAAGGTTAATTTTTTGTGTTGGTCAATTAGTGTTTATCATCAACTTCTGCAATTTCCCAGCTATACAATGTATCATGACTACCAAACCTACTTGGGGATGATATTGTGGACATTTTTAATGAAATGATCTGTGAAAAGCCAGAACTTTGGTCAATGTCTGGTAAACCTTTAACATTTGAGATGGGTATTGAGGTACAAACTCACTTCAGCCGTGTAAGGCTTGAGGTCAGAGGTCACTGACCTAAACCATTCAGACACTCAGATCCCTAAAAATTTGCTACTTTCCAAGTAAACCTTAAATCTCCACAAAGTCACATAAAGAGCCCTGAGTTTTTTCTTCACAATATCAGCCGGTGACTCACTTTGCAGAATTATAAAGATGACAGCTCATGTTACATGTACATCATGTAGTCTTAAGATTGTTTTTTTCAGAATGTAACACCTATATTGTGTATATATTATTGGTGTCAGATGTGGCCTATTGATATCTAATTCTTGTCTCATTCTTAAAAGCTGAACCTCTATTGTTATTATCTTTGTATATTTTTCTAGAAAGACTTAATACATATAATAATAAAGTATTTTGGCCCTAACTTTATCAATAAAATATACATGTAAGAATAAAAATGTTGACAAATCTTGATATTTCTATTTCATGTCGATACCGATAAAGGGGCCATCGTGGTTATGATCGTATGGTAGTTAGATTTCCAACTACCTATGGATTCAGTACCTATCACCATTAATGTTGTGAGTTCAAATCCCACTAAGGTGATGTAACATTATGTGATAAAGTTAGTCAGTGACTTATGACAGGTCGGTGGTTTTCTCCGGTTTCCTCCACTAATAAGACTGACCGCCACGATATTACTGAAATATTGTCACCCACAAAATAGTATATGGACCTCAGCTTCGCTTCGGTCCATATAACATTTTGTGGGCAACATCCAGGTCCATAAACTGCCAAATGGTCCTCAGTGCCATGAACTATTTGTTAATTATTACATATGAATATGAGTAAATCACCCCCCCCCCCCTAAAATTGGAAAAAAAAATTCACACAAAATACCCCAAACATTTTCGCACCTTCCTCCGCTTGGCGCAATTTTTTTAAGTGCAACCCCCCCAACTTGAAATCCTGGATCCGCCCCCGATATGTACATATACATGCATACCTTTTTTTTTCAATAGTTTTTTTTATGGAACCTTATTGCTGTAACATCCAGTCTAGGTTGGTTCAAAAAAAGATATATATAGTCAAACCTGCTTTAGTGACCACCTCTATTAAGCTACAGTCAAACCTGCTTTAGTGACCACCTCTATTAAGTTACAGTCAAACCTGCTTTAGTGACCACCTCTATTAAGTTACAGTCAAACCTGCTTTAGTGACCACCTCTATTAAGTTACAGTCAAACCTGCTTTAGTGACCACCTCTATTAAGCAATAACTTGTAGTATGTCACCTTAATCTTTATATCCTTTCACAGTGCATTTCTTATCAATTAAACCTGTATTAAGCGGCAATCCGTCTTATGTGACGGTTTACAGATTACATCCGATCACATGAAAAAATGTAATCGATTACAATTGATTACGATTGGCAGGTCACATAAGACAGGTTCGACTGTATATCGGTATATACAAAACAACTATGCCTGCCAAAATTTCTGTAGTAGAGTTTTTTATGATTGACCTGTATTAGATGGTGGTGTTAAAAACACATTAACAGGTTTCAAGCTCTTTCTAAATTGGATATCAATGTGTTAATTATTGTACTATGTCTACAGAAGTTCTGCAAAACCAATACAAAATGGACAGATATTGAGAAAAACATTAAACATTGGCTCTTGTCCAATATCATCAATATGTTAGCTGTATCAGAGTGATAATGAGGGTATAGATGGAACATTTTTTTCAATGGCTACAAAATTGATCTTACCAATCATAAAGATCATTAGAACATGGGTTAATTAGAATATATATAATATATATATCATATATATATATATATCAATAAGTTTGTAGATCATGTACACTTTATAACTTCAGACTATTGACCCAGAAAACAAAGTTTAGGTGTAAAACCACTAATTCACCAATCAGAGCTTAGAACATATACGAAAGTAGTCCCTTTTAAAAAAAAAAGTTCATTTCACTTTGTAGTATTGTGAAAACTACTGAATGGAATGGAATGATTAAAACTGATAATTGAAGTTAAATATATAGGGATTATTTTGAGCCCAAATTTGATGGACTTAGTTGTATTTTAATACCTCTATGGAGGATTTGATGCATGACCTATAAATATTGAATTTTTGGGGGATGACCGACCTATTTTTAGAGTAGGTGTTTTCCGTAGCCTGTCATTTCACTGCAAGATTTTAAACATGCCCTGATAATTTGACAGAACGTAGAGGAATCATGTACGTTTCAGAAAATATATGGTCTTGGAAAGGTTAAACTTAAGATTAAAATGGCCAGGTAGGCTCGAAAAAACACAAATTTAGTAGAAAACCTTAAAGAAATTAATTAGTGGTTTCACACCTTAAAGGTATACATTTGTATTCAGGGATGAATCTGGTTAGAAAATAAAATGACTGAAAATTGATTAAAAAAAAATAGCTGAAGCCATCTAGACCTTCTTTTCACAAAAGGTCCATTTTGACCTGTTTTGACAATTTCACACTTAATCTTAAAAGTCATCTGAATTTTCGCATGTCATTATGAATACTAGGAAATGTGACACACTGAATTTTAAAAGGTAAATTATCTAAAATTAAGGCTGTGCCTGGGAAATTATAATTTGATTCTTCTAATGATACTCATGTCCATAGAAGAAGTAGAAGGTAACAGAATTACAGACCCTCAAAACCTCCTCTTACAGATGCTAAGATAACCTATTACATCAAACTTAAATCTCATTACTGGGAAATCAACATCGTGTTTTCCAGTAAAATCAAATCTTTTCCATCAAAAAGCAGGGTTTATACATAATTCAAACGCATTTAATTTGGGTGTCTGAAGTGTATCTTTGTATACTTGTATCAGAACTCAAAATATAAACATTGAATCTATTTAATCAAGGTACTGTCCCCTACCCAGCACACTCCCAGTATTAATGGTAAAACACATGGGGTGTGGGGTGGTATTGTATAGAAACAATAACATACAACCACAGGCTCTCAAGAGCCTGTATCGTTCACCTGGTAATAAAAAAAAACAATTGGTCCTATGTAAAAACTATGTCCTGCAGTGGTAGTCATCTTGGAATTACGATCAACATCAAAAACACAAAGTTTGTAAAGGACCTTCCAATGATTGATGCACAGTTTAGGTTCAATCAGTGCAATAGCTTCAGAGAAGAATATATTTCTGTATTTTCCCCATATGGTCCTGTGTTAATACTATGACCTGTGGTGGCAGCCATCTTGGATTTCCGATCGGCATAAAAAACAGAGGACCTTCCAATGATCATTCCTGGGCAGTTTGGTTTCAACTGTCCAAGTGGTTTCAGAGAAGAAGCATTTTGAAACATTTTTCCCATAGGGTCCAATGTTAAACTAAGTCCTGCCGTAGCCGCCATTTTGAATTTCATATCAGAACAAAAAACGTAAAGTTTGTAGAGGACCATTCAATGAACATTCATGTACAGTTTGGCTTTAATAATATTTGTAGTTTCTGAGAAGAAGGCATTTGAACATTTTCCCATAGGGTCCAATGTTAATCTATGTATTGCGGTGGTGGCCATCTTGGATTTCCGATCGGCATAAAAAAACAGAAACTTTGTAGAGAACCTTCCAATGATCATTCCTGGGCAGTTTGGATTCAATTGTCCAAGTGGTTTCAGAGAAGAAGCGTTTTGAAACATTTTCCCCATAGGGTCCAATGTTAAACTAAGTCCTGTCGTAGCCGCCATTTTGAATTTCATATCGGAACAAAAAACCTAAAGTTTGTAGAGGACCATCCAATGAACATTCATGTACAGTTTGGCTTTAATAATATTTGTAGTTTCTGAGAAGAAGGCATTTGAACATTTTCTCATAGGGTCCAATGTTAATCTATGTATTGCGGTGGTGGCCACCTTGGATTTCCGATCGGCATAAAAAAACAAAAAATTTGTAGAGGACCTTCCAATGATCATTCCTGGGCAGTTTGGTTTCAACTGTCCTAGTGGTTTCAGAGAAGAAGCGTTTTGAAACATTTCCCCCATAGGGTCCAATGTTAAACTAAGTCCTGCCGTAGCCGCCATTTTGAATTTCATATCGGAACAAAAAACCTAAAGTTTGTAGAGGACCATCCAATGAACATTCATGTACAGTTTGGCTTTAATCATATTTGTAGTTTCTGAGAAGAAGGCATTTGAACATTTTCCCATAGGGTCCAATGTTAATCTATGTATTGCGGTGGCGGCCATCTTGGATTTCTGATCGGCATAAAAAAAACATAAAATTTGTAGAGGACCTTCCAATGATCATTCCTGGGCAGTTTGGTTTCAACTGTCCTAGTGGTTTCAGAGAAGAAGCGTTTTGAAACATTTCCCCCATAGGGTCCAATGTTAAACTAAGTCCTGCCGTAGCCGCCATTTTGAATTTCATATCGGAACAAAAAACCTAAAGTTTGTAGAGGACCATCCAATGAACATTCATGTACAGTTTGGCTTTAATAATATTTGTAGTTTCTGAGAAGAAGGCATTTGAACATTTTCCCATAGGGTCCAATGTTAATCTATGTATTGCGGTGGCGGCCATCTTGGATTTCTGATCGGCATAAAAAAACATAAAATTTGTAGAGGACCTTCCAATGATCATTCCTGGGCAGTTTGGTTTCAACTGTCCTAGTGGTTTCAGAGAAGAAGCGTTTTGAAACATTTCCCCCATAGGGTCCAATGTTAAACTAAGTCCTGCCGTAGCCGCCATTTTGAATTTCATATCGGAACAAAAAACCCAAAGTTTGTAGAGGACCATCCAATGAACATTCATGTACAGTTTAGCTTTAATCATATTTGTAGTTTCTGAGAAGAAGCCATTTGAACATTTTCCCATAGGGTCCAATGTTAATCTGTATCCTGGGGTGGTGTCCATCTTGGATTTTCGATCGGCATAAAAAACACACACCTTGTAGAGGACCTTCCAATGATCATTCCTGGGCAGTTTGGTTTCAATTATCCAAGTGGTTTCAGAGAAGAAGCGTTTTGAAACATTTTTCCCATAGGGTCCAATGTTAAACTAAATCCTGCCGTAGCCGCCATTTTGAATTTCATATCGGAACAAAAAACCTAAAGTTTGTAGAGGACCATCTAATGAACATTCATGTACAGTTTGGCTTTAATCATATTTGTAGTTTCTGAGAAGAAGGCATTTGAATATTTTCCCATAGGGTCCAATGTTAATCTATGTCCTGCGGTGGTGGTCATCTTGGATTTCCGATCGGCATAAAAAACTGAAACTTTGTACAGGATCTTCCAATGATCATTCCTGGGCAGTTTGGTTTCAACTGTCCAAGTGGTTTCAGAGAAGAAGCATTTTGAAACATTTTTCCCATAGGGTCCAATGTTAAACTAAGTCCTGTCGTAGCCGCCATTTTGAATTTCATATCGGAACAAAAAACCTTAAGATTGTAGAGGACCATCCAATGAACATTCATGTACAGTTTGGCTTCAATCATATTTGTAGTTTCTGAGAAGAAGGCATTTGAACATTTTCCCATAGGGTTCAATGTTAATCTATGTCCTGCGATGGGACCATCTTGGATTTCCGATCGGCATAAAAAACAGTAACTTGGTAAAGGACATTCCAATGATCATTCATTTACAGTTTGGGTTCAGTCAGTTCATTAGTTTCAGAGAAGAAGATCTTTGAAATTTCAGCCAATCAGAGCATATTATTGGCCCTGGCAGCCATATTGAATATCCGACTGGAACGAAAAACAGTAACTTTGTAGAGGACCATCCAAGGAACATTCCTGCTAAGTTCGGTTCCAATCGGCCAAGTGGTTTCAGAGAAGAAGCTTGAAATGTGAAAAGTTTACAGACGACAGACAACGGACGCCAAGTGATGGCAATAGTTCACCTGAACCTTTGGTCCAGGTGAACTAAAAATTTAAGAGTTTGCACTATTAACTGTGATCATTTTTTTCTGGGTACTCCGGTTTTGTCCATCAATAAAACTGACCCCAGAGATATAACTGAAAAATGTTGTTGAAAGTGGCAATAAACATGCTTCACCCATAATACAACTCTTTAAAAACATAAAATAATGGATAAAATGGAGAGAAAAATTCAAGATCGATAGAAATGTATTTGTTTAAAGATTGTGTTGTAACCGTTTTTTATTCAAAATACACTAAATGCAAGTTTCAATCAGTTGATCTACAGATTAACCTATAAACCTACAGATCGTTATTATTACACCATCTGACTTATGTTAGGACATACATAACAGACTGTGTGTCTTCCTCTATATATTAGTTTGTTTATCATGAGGACAGTTACCTCCAATAACCCTCCAGAAAGAAACTAACACCAGCAATATTTTTTTTTTCATGTAGGTAGTTTTCCTCTCTACTTTTATGATTGTATTCATTGTCATCTATATATAATAGTCAGCTCTCATGATCTATATCTTGATTGGATATACATGTATGTACATAGTATGGTTTCCTTGGTTAACTCCCAGCAAAAATTTAGTCTGCTAGTAGAAGTTTATAGTTTAATTAACCCTATCAGTGGTGTAATGGCTAGCGTGCTCGCCTCAAGTGTGGTAAATTGTGAGCCTCGGTCATGTCAAACCAAAGACAATAAAACTGGTACATTTTGTTGTTTCTCCACTAAGCATGCATCATTAAGGAGATGATATAGCTGAAAAATTACTGAGTTGGCATTGAACAACAATCACTTACTATAGTTTAATCTACAATTTATAACTCTAATACTTGGTTGTATTGTTTCAAAGTGAAATTATCAGTCCATCTCCATTGACACAATGTTCAACTCTAAGGAGGTTGCGGTCATAAGACTTTTCGAGTCTGAGAACGTCCTCCGATTTGAAATTAAACCAATCAAAATGTTGGATTTTGATTTTTTACAAGCTCTGAGTAAAGCTTAATGACTGCTAGGCTTGGTATATCTTGGGGTTGCATAAATAAAATTATATGGAGCAAATATGGCCATGATATAAATACACGTTGTACAATAACTTTTTGGGAGAGACAACATACGTGTACATTTCATAAAATTTTGCAAAAACAAACAAAAATTGTTGGTGTAACACATGATCAATGCTATAACCATTTCCCTCCATCATCTTACTTTCAATAAACCGAGCCATGTGGTTCAAACCTGTTAATTTCTGAAACTGATTTTGTAACTGGCATGATAGGGGAAAGTGATTATTCTTCTTAGGTGGTAATGGGAATCTTACTATCTGGTAATGTACATCTGGGAGACTTATCTATTTCAACATCTCTCTCCAGGATAACGTGTGTATCACTTTCATGTAACATAGACCTATATTTTGTTACTAGAAATAATATTTGTAATCAACATCACAAAGGGGTCGTCATGATCGTATGGTAGTTGGATTTACAACTACATATGCAATCAGTGCCTATCATGACTAACATTGTAAATTTGAATCCCGGTCAGGCAGGGGGATGTACTCGATACAACATTATGTGATAAAGTTTGTCAGTGACTTGTGGCAGGTCGATGGTTATCTCCGGTTTCCTCCACCAATAAATTAAAACTGACCGCCATGATATAATTGAAATATTGTTGAAAGTGGCGTTAAACACCATAACCCTAATCCTCAACATCACAATAGCAAACAATGAACTGCTCATCAAGTAACAACTCATGAATGCAATCTAGTCAATTTCATGTAAATACACACTAGTCAAACAAATGTTTGTGTTATATTTGTCTAAGTGCCGTAGTATATTCTTTGGGTTATGGAGTATGATTGCTGGGCAATCGGAAGGTCGGTGGTCAATTGAAATAAACACATACCGGTATTTGACCAGCGATCTTCTCATTGCTAAGCAATCTTACCCCATAACCAAATGGATAAAATTTCAGACTTCTGTTGTAATATTCATAAACGTAAATTTGAGCTATTACTCGTGTCCCATATGAATTGTACTGACCTAATACCAATCCCGGTAGCCACGTTTGTTATTTGTAAAGTTATAAGGACGTGAAAGATAACGAATCAATAACAATACACGGTAGATTGTAAAATGAATTCCGTTTTGTTTGTTCAGCGTTCAAAATCCAGGAATTTATCAGGAAAGCTCATACCGTTTGATTGTTAAGATTGAACTGTCTGAATAAAATTTGAAATTTTGAATCCAATGAGACGTGGAGTAGAAATGGATCAATGGTTTCAAAACTGAATGGTTTCTCTACTAATTTGTTCAATCCCTTTACTTGGTTAAAATGATCAATATTTCAATTAAAAACGTTCATGTTTTTGTAGTAAACATCTTAATTGAACATCTAGTCTACTAATTTCTTTTAATGTACGAAATCTAAATTGAAATCTAACTTGAAACTAAGTAACCTTTCTGTCACAATTTGAGAAGCTGTGTTGTTGAAATATTGATTAATTTTGTGAAGCTTTTTTTCTATTTAAATCTGTTGATCATTTTAAAGGAATACAACTTTTATTTTATTGGCAGAATTATAATTGCATATTCTTTTACCACAAATCTAACCAAGAGAATATGCTTACATGTATTGTATTGCCCTCCCCCCCCCCCCCTCCCCCCAAAAAAAACCTACAATATTGTAAACAATTTTACAAAGCTTAGCTAAATAACCAATATAATTATTTGCAACATCGACCAGACTCTTTGACCTTTTAATATGTCTATTTATATTTCCATCCTGCTGAGGTCATATATTCTACCCCATCTCCTGTTGGGGCATTGTCATATTCTGTGTTTAGAAGTTAAAGGTTTACCAGAGGATTGGTTTGTTGTTGTGGGGTATGTATTTTCGATTATTATTGTTTCAGCAATTGTTGAAAATATAATACTTATATACAGTCAAACCTACTTTAGTGACCACCTCTATTAAGGTACAGTCAAACTTACTTTAGTGACCACATCTATTAAGTTACAGTCAAACCTACTTTAGCGACCACCTCTATTAAGTTACAGTCAAACCTACTTTAGCGACCACCTCTATTAAGTTACAGTCAAACCTACTTTAGTGACCACCTCTATTAAATTACAGTCAAACCTACTTTAGTGACCACCTCTATTAAGCTACAGTCAAACCTACTTTAATGACCACTTCTATTAAGTTAGTCAAACCTACTTTAGTGACCACCTCTATTAAGTTAATCAAACCTACATTAGTGACCACCTCTATTAAGTTAGTCAAACCTACTTTAGTGACCACCTCTATTAAGGTACAGTCAAAATTACTTTAGTGACCACCTCTATTAAGTTACAGTCAAACCTACTTTAGTGACCACATCTATTAAGTTACAGTCAAACCTACTTTAGCGACCACCTCTATTAAGTTACAGTCAAACCTACTTTAGCGACCACCTCTATTAAGTTACAGTCAAACCTACTTTAGTGACCACCTCTATTAAATTACAGTCAAACCTACTTTAGTGACCACCTCTATTAAGTTAGTCAAACCTACATTAGTGACCACCTCTATTAAGTTAGTCAAACCTACTTTAGTGACCACCTCTATTAAGGTACAGTCAAAATTACTTTAGTGACCACCTCTATTAAGTTACAGTCAAACCTACTTTAGTGACCACCTCTATTAAGCTACAGTCAAACCTACTTTAGTGACCACCTCTATTAAGCAACAACTTGTATTTCTGTGACTTTAATTCAAATTCTCTTCAAAGTACATTTCATATTAATTGAATTAATCCTGTATTTAGTGACCATCTGTGACTCTATTTTCATGTTCCCTTGGAAGATCACATAAGACAGGCTTAACTGTATTAACATTCTCCATCTTTGAATAATCAGATGTCTTGGCTTAATTTCCTGGATATCACTATCGAATATTCTGGCCTCTTCTGTTTCGTAGATTAAAACTGACCCAAGATTATCTTGTTATAAAAAGGAGATTTACCAGAAATCTGATCAATCATTACCAATAAAAACATTAATCAAAATTTGTTTATTTATAAAAGTTAGTCTGATAAAAATGACACCTCCTCAGGCTTAACTTTACATTTTGTTTGATTTTTATTACTGTGATTCACAACTTTTTGACATTAACGCCCATCAGCAATATATTTACTACTTCAAATATAATATTAAAAATAAACATAAATGTATACATTTTGCACATGTAGTATTAGTTCAATAATTCATAAATAGAAACTCATATTCTATCAGATCCCTTAAAGTACACAACTTGACAACTCAGTCTCATCTTCTATTAGATTATTGCTTATGCCCCACGACCAGTAATTCAGCTATATACAGAACGAGAACAAGTTCAATAATATTTATTCCTATATAGAAATGAAGGAAAGGATGGGTCAACTGGGTCAACGAATGTCACTTAAAAAGTATGTAGAGTTGGGTAGGGAAGGAACATTTAGTCTTTTGTAGCAGATACAATGCTACATGGTACTCTCCGAACACATTACCCACTCACTGACAGACTTTCTGTATTATCATCTGACAACCCCCCTTACCCCTCATCAAGAGGGTTCCCACTTTCTGCCTCCCAGGGATGCGATGGCCAGGTCTATGGGTTTGAGTCCTGGGAACCTTCAACAGAACCCAGAATTCCATTAGATGCTTAAAAGAACACAAATTGATAACTCATATTCTGTCAGATGCTATACTGTATATAAACTGCTTAATTCACATTCTGTTATATTTTAAAATACATGTACATGTATGTATATGATATATATTGCTGATCTTATATATTCCATCTGTTGTACAAAAAAATATTCAAGACAGTTTTACAAAAAACAAATTGTTTTTTTTAGACAATGTTGTTACTTTGTAAATTTGCTTACACTTAATATCAAGTAAAAGACTTACCCCTAAAACATTGACAAAATTAAATGTATGATGATGACAAGCTGTCCAGGTGATTATCATGATTATTTAAGAAAGAGATAAGATGATGCATCAATTTGTTAAAAAAAAAATAATGCTAAAGCTACAGACACAAAGTCAAGGACAACTTTCTTATTACAACAAATCTCTACAAAACAAATATATATCATCTAGAGGAGACAGTAACATATCTTATATGTCATATCAATTATAACTAGTCAGGTTTCTTTTTATCAGATTCTCCCAACCTCCAGACAGGAAATAGAGAAAAATCCATGCCTGAACTCATTTAAACAAAAAAACATAAAGAAAAATTTACTATAACAAAAATTAAGAAATAGTTTTAAATCCTAAATTTGAAGTTGTGTGTATATTGTTTGTGACTTAATAAAACAGTGCATTATTTATAGTACTGAGAAAATAGGGTCCATGTCTGACAAAATATGTTCCTACACGAATTTTACTGTTCCATGTCTGACAAATTAAGTTCCTACATGAATTTTACTGTTCCATGTCTAGCAAATTAAGTTACTACAGGAATATTACTGTTCCATGTCTGACAAATTAAGTTCCTTCAGGAATATTACTGTTCCATGTCTGACAAATTAAGTTCCTACAGGAATATTACTGTTCCATGTCTGACAAATTAAGTTCCTACAGAAATCTTAATGTTCCATGTCTGACAAATTAAGTTCCTACAGGAATCTTAATATTCCACGTCTGACAAATTAAGTTCCTACAGGAATCTTAATGTTCCATGTCTGACAAATTAAGTTCCTACAGGAATTTTACTGTTCCATGTCTGACAAATTGAGTTCCTACAGGAATTTTACTGTTCCATGTCTGACAAATTAAGTTCCTACATGATTTTTACTGTTCCATGTCTGACAAATTAAGTTCCTACAGGAATTTTACTGTTCCATGTCTGACAAATTAAGTTCCTACAGGAATTTTACTGTTCCATGTCTGGCAAATTAAGTTCCATGAATTTTACTGTTCCATGTCTGACAAATTAAGTTCCTACAGGAATCTTAATGTTCCATGTCTGACAAATTAAGTTCCTACAGGAATTTTACTGTTCCATGTCTGACAAATTAAGTTCCTACAGGAATTGTACTGTTCCATGTCTGACAAATTAAGTTCCTACAGGAATTTTACTGTTCCATGTCTGACAAATTAAGTTCCTACAGGAATTTTACTGTTCCATGTCTGGCAAATTAAGTTCTTACAGGAATTTTACTATTCCATGTCTGGCAAATTAAGTTCCTACAGGAATTTTACTGTTCCATGTCTGACAAATTAAGTTCCTACAGGAATTTAACTTTTATACAGTTTATTCTGTTTGTATTGTTTGATTTTCTTGTGATGTTTACCATATTTACTTGGCCCGTTACAGGTGTATTAATGCAAATAAAACAAGATGTTGCACGCTACGTCGTGCTAAGAATACCCCCACTCGTTCATTTGTAAGTCGCATGGTAAACAGGAAGTAGATGTGCGGTAAACCTGGAAAGGGGAGACACGGTACAAATCACCATGCCAAAGCCATATATCAAATATAAAATCATTTCTTCCAGTAGAAGCTGAGATAACTGTTGCGAAAGTTTTTATTACGGCAAACATGAAAAATTCTAAGTCGCACTGTAAACAGGAAGTAGATGTGCGGTAAACCTGGAAAGGGGACACACGGTACAAGTCACCATGCCAAAGCCATATATCAAATATAAAATCATTTCTTCCAGTAGAAGCTGAGATATCTGTTACGAAAGTGTGAACGGACGGACAGACAAGGCGATTGCAATATAGCCCCCACTCTATGAGTGGGGGTATAATATATACATGTACAGTAAAAACTGTTTAAACCCATGATCATAATTGGGATAACGCTTTGTTTGTTCGAGATAGACAGGTGTTCAGTTTCTACAGGTTAAATTAGACAGGTGTTCGGTTTATACAGGTTAAATTAACAAAAATGTCCTACACTGGGACTTTAAAATAAGACAGGTTTTACTGTATCTACATCATTTATTACCATAAAAACTGAAAACAAAATAATATGAAACGTTTCATACTACTTTTATTAATAAAAACAGACATATCTTCTTTTTTCATAAATTATGAAAAAGTACTACTTAGTACCTCAACTCCCCACCCCCTCCCTGTCTTTAATACTGGCTGTTTTTGTTTTTCTTTGTTCAAATTCATTACACACTACAGTATAAAACAAAGTTCTTTGAATAAGTAATTAATATAAACTACATGTATGGCAAACACATGTAACCTCATTTTGAAATGACCCTTACACATCCACAAATGAAGATTATCACATCTCTGTTTTTTCTCTACAAAATTAAACAGTAATAGAGATAATCATGGATATGGTTAGAAATGTACATTTCTGTCAATCATCATGTCAATTTGTATTTTTGACTTACCCCTATGATATCCTACCATTAATCCATAATTCCTTGTATTTTGAGAATCCATTGCTACACTCAGCAGCAGCCAGGTGGGGTAACAAGGTTGTTTTGTGCAATAAACATCTGTCTGAGTGTGCAAGCTATTAGCTGTATTTAGATTTGGTCGACCTAGATAACTCTCCCCAAATTACACAAAACACACATCAAAATCCATCAATATCCTAGCTAACACTCATCAAATCTTTTGATAACAAAACATCAAGTGCTTCAAGCTAAATTATCATCATGATAAATATCCTTGATCAGACAATCTCTTTAGGTTAAAAAAAGATCTTTTGTCTAATTTCACTGCTCTTTTAACAATATTCCTATTAATCCATAAAGTATACTTTGTATGAATAATATATTACTTTGTCACAATATATAAATAGAAAATCTTATAATCTGTTTCATTTAAATTATTATTTGTTTTTCCTTTATCCATTCCTTTAAAGGTATAGAGTCATATACATGTAGTTAAGTGTATTTTACAAATCTTTGTTTATTAAGTTTGTAAATGCAAAAGATATATATACAGGTACATGTATATATATATTGCATGTGCATGTAGTGTCACTGCACAAATTCTAGTCGTAAATGTCCCATAGATATTGATTACTGCATATAAAGTCAACATATCCTGGAGACTGTTGAACCAAGTTACTCATAAAATAGAATTTCCTCCAAGTCTACATATGTAACACATATGATATGATCAGGTTATGAAACTTAATCATCTATACCTCCTAACCACTTTGACATTTTATGATACACTGTCAATCAAATCGTCATATATTTATGAATGATTTCTATATTATGTCCCTTTGAACCTCAATTCTTATGGATAAATCAATGTCTTTGTCAATTAATTACAAAGAACTAGTAATTATTTCTTTTAATCATCTCCATGGAAAAACCTGTTATGCAAAATTAGACCGTAAATACATGAATATTTTTATTTCAAATTTCCATTTAAATCCAGTCATTGCTATAAAAATAATTTCTTACGTGTATGTGGAACAGTCACAAATAATATACCAATTGCCTGCAGTCAATTTAAACTAAAAACTCTAGGAAATTACATTTGTGTTTGTAATTCTGTCACATTGTCATGACGACATCCAAAGAAATCCAAACTCTCTCTCATATAGTTTTATTAAGGTAGATCCAAGCTAAGCAACAACAGGCAGTTGTCTGGATTAACGAATCTTTACTGTCCACACAAATAAAGACATACATTGATCGTTACAAGTGCCTGTGTAAACTACACACAAACATTTTGTTATATTCAAAGTAGTACGTCCACCAATGTTCCTCATTTTCATTTATTTAGAATTAAAAGCTTCTTTCCGGGAGTTCATGCATGTGTAACGGTGTCGATGCACTCACAAACTGAATCAACTTTCGAAGGACGTGTATGTAAAGTTCAGGAGTTCATGCATGTGTAAAGGGTGCTGATGCACTCACTTACTGAATAAATGTCCAAAGGACATCTATGTAAAGTTTATGAGTGCATCGGCACTGGTTACACATGAAAAGAACTGTTTAATTCTTATGATTCTTCAATGTGATTCTTTTCCCTACTTTTGTCATTTCTCACCATTACCACAAGACCATTATATTCCAGAGTTGTGTATATCGCGAAGTTATATATACACAAAAAGTGGTCCTGGCACGCAAAAATTCATTGAATTATGAACGGATCAAACACAAACAGGTGACAGTGCTCTTGTCCAAGCAAAAAGGCACACAAGCGATATACATTAATTCTATAAGAATTATATAATGATAAACATAAACCAGAGGCTCTCAAGAGCCTGTATCGTTCACCTGGTAATAAAAAAAAACAATTGGTCCTATGTAAAAACTATGTCCTGCAGTGGTAGTCATCTTGGAATTACGATCAACATAAAAAACACAAAGTTTGTAAAGGACCTTCCAATGATTGATGCACAGTTTAGGTTCAATCAGTGCAGTAGCTTCAGAGAAGAATATATTTCTGTATTTTCCCCATATGGTCCTGTGTTAATACTATGACCTGTGGTGGCAGCCATCTTGGATTTCCGATCGGCATAAAAAATAGAGGACCTTCCAATGATCATTCCTGGGCAGTTTGGTTTCAACTGTCCAAGTGGTTTCAGAGAAGAAGCATTTTGAAACATTTTTCCC
Organism: Bathymodiolus septemdierum; assembly: GCA_963383655.1. Lineage (NCBI taxonomy): Eukaryota > Metazoa > Mollusca > Bivalvia > Mytilida > Modiolidae > Bathymodiolus > Bathymodiolus septemdierum. The sequence goes on along the minus strand of OY726522.1, from coordinate 67,300,818 downwards.
ATAGGGTCCAATGTTAAACTAAGTCCTGCCGTAGCCACCATTTTGAATTTCATATCAGAACAAAAAACGTAAAATTTGTAGAGGACCATCCAATGAACATTCATGTACAGTTTGGCTTTAATCATATTTGTAGTTTCTGAGAAGAAGGCATTTGAACATTTTCCCATAGGGTCCAATGTTAATCTATGTCCTGCGGTGGTGGCCATCTTGAATTTTCGATCGGCATAAAAAAACAGAAACTTTGTAGAGGACCTTCCAATGATCATTCCTGGGCAGCTTGGTTTCAACTGTCCTAGTGGTTTCAGAGAAGAAGCATTTTGAAACATTTCCCCCATAGGGTCCAATGTTGCATTTTGAAACATTTCCCCCATAGGGTCCAATGTTAAACTAAGTCCTGCCGTAGCCGCCATTTTGAATTTCATATCGGAACAAAAAACCTAAAGTTTGTAGAGGACCATCCAATGAACATTCATGTAGAGTTTGGCTTTAATCATATTTGTAGTTTCTGAGAAGAAGGCATTTGAACATTTTCCCATAGGGTCCAATGTTAATCTATGTCCTGCGGTGGTGGCCATCTTGGATTTCCGATCGGCATAAAAAACAGAAACTTTGTAGAGGACCTTCCAATGATCATTCCTGGGCAGTTTGGTTTCAACTGTCCAAGTGGTTTCAGAGAAGAAGCATTTTGAAACATTTTTCCCATAGGGTCCAATGTTAAACTAAGTCCTGCCGTAGCCGCCATTTTGAATTTCATATCGGAACAAAAAACCTTAAGATTGTAGAGGACCATCCAATGAACATTCATGTACAGTTTGGCTTTAATCATATTTGTAGTTTCTGAGAAGAAGGCATTTGAATATTTTCCCATAGGGTCCAATGTTAATCTATGTCCTGCCGTAGCCGCCATTTTTAATTTCATACCGGAACAAAAAACGTAAAGTTTGTAGAGGACCATCTAATGAACATTCATGTACAGTTTGGCTTTAATCATATTTGTAGTTTCTGAGAAGAAGGCATTTGAATATTTTCCCATAGGGTCCAATGTTAATCTTTGCCCTGCGGTGGCGGCCATCTTGGATTTCCGATCGGCATAAAAAACAGAAACTTTGTACAGGACCTTCCAATGATCATTCCTGGGCAGTTTGGTTTCAACTGTCCAAGTGGTTTCAGAGAAGAAGCATTTTGAAACATTTTTCCCATAGGGTCCAATGTTAAACTAAGTCCTGTCGTAGCCGCCATTTTGAATTTCATATCGGAACAAAAAACCTTAAGATTGTAGAGGACCATCCAATGAACATTCATGTACAGTTTGGCTTTAATCATATTTGTAGTTTCTGAGAAGAAGGCATTTGAACATTTTCCCATAGGGTCCAATGTTAATCTATGTCCTGCAATGGCGGCCATCTTGGATTTCTGATCGGCATAAAAAACAGTAACTTGGTAAAGGACATTCCAATGATCATTCATTTACAGTTTGGGTTCAGTCAGTTCATTAGTTTCAGAGAAGAAGATCTTTGAAATTTCAGCCAATCAGAGCATATTATTGGCCCTGGCAGCCATATTGAATATCCGACTGGAACGAAAAACAGTAACTTTGTAGAGGACCATTCAAGGAACATTCCTGCTAAGTTCGGTTCCAATCGGCCAAGTGGTTTCGGAGAAGAAACTTGAAATGTGAAAAGTTTACAGACGACGGACGCCAAGTGAACTAAAAACATTAAATTTCTAAGGACTATCTCATGAGTACATAAAACACAGACTTGTTAAAGGACTATCCAGAAAGAGTTTTAGCATATACAATTCCTTCAACCAGAGAAAATTTCTGCCGAGATTGGTTCAATTTAGTTCAGCAGTTTCAGAGAATTTGAAATGTATATTTTTGACAGGTCAACTAAATTCCTGCCAAGTTTGATTAAATTTAGTTCAGCAGTTTCGAGGAGTTTAAAATGAGAAAATTTTACGGATCAGGAAAATTCCTGCGAAGATTGGTTCAATTTACAGCTTAACAGTTTCAGAGAGTTTTAAATGCAAAAAGTTTACAGGTTGAGAAAATTCCTGACAAGAATGGTTCAATTTATAGTTTAACAGTTTCAGAGAATTTGAAATGCTAAAATTTTACAGGTTGAGAAAATTTTTGATAAGATTGGTTCAATTTAGTTTAGCAGTTTAAGAGAGTTTGAAATATAAAATTTTTCCAGTTGATTAAGTCAGGTGATATATATTACAACAATAATTAAATACATTATCTCTATTATTCTAAGGCCTGTTGTAAGTTCCCCAAATCTATCTGTATCCAATTGTAAACAGCCTTTCTTATCAATAATATAAACCTTCTTGATTGGATTCTGTTTTTGTTTTGACTGATCTATTTTGAACATTTGATATTTATAACTCAAGTTCTTTGATCAGGAATTTATTTAAGGTCAGAGTCAAATAGTACAAATATAGGTCACAGAGTCAAATAATACAAATATGGGTTACAGTCAAATAATACAAATATAGGTCACCGAGTCAAATAATACAAATATAGGTCACTGAGTCAAATAATACAAATATAGGTCAACGAGTCATATAATACAAATATAGGTCACCCAGTCAAATACAAATACAGGTTACCATGTCAGAATAATCCAATCGTATCTATACATTTATTTCTAATAGTCGGTCAAAACATAACAAAGATCCAGGGGTCCTTCAAAATTATTTTGTTATACATAATTTGCTATGTCAATTTTACAAGTATTTTATATATATAGAAATAAGAATATTCTTTACTGAAAGCATTCAAAAATTATTTTTTAACACAAAAATTTTCCTTTATCATTGTTTGCTAACCGAGTTTGATTGCCGGTCTTTGGATCCTCACCTACATGTATAATATTCCTGTCAAACATAATAAAATTCTCAAGGTCGAACATTTAAATGCCAACCTTCATGGCAATTTTAGTTGATTTTAGATTTGTAGATTTAGCATCCTTGAAACATTAACTATATGTTAGTTAATTGTCACAAACCTTTTGCATTTCATTTTTCTGGCATAAAATCTCTCAATTTTGATGAAATGCCATCAAATTAAGTAATGAAGCATTCACAACAAATATCAAAAAGCCATACCATGACTGAAAGCACTTCCTGTTTATAATCAAGGTGTAACTAAACCTGTCCAGAATATTACTGTACATATTTTTGTATCTGTTGAAAAAGATTTGGGTTTTTAGACTTGACTAAGATATATCATATTGTTGATATAAAACTTAGTTAAGCACACATGTATACTTGGTAAGATCTAATCTATTGAGGACTTAAAAGTACTAATGTACTTATATCTCAACAATGAAACACGCCCACCCACAACTCATCAAAACATATGTCATATATATATATAATGATGATAAAGTTGCTACACTGCTAACAATGCTTGGAGGGTCATGGCAGTAACCCTGACTCCTGTCTTCCCATCATGCTTCTTTGCAGCTTAATCATATAATAATTTATGACATTAATTATGGTATTTGTCAAACTTTTGCAGAAAACCAGACATATAAAACATTCGTGACCTTGACAATGGTATGGTTATTATTTTAATTCTGCAAATTTCTTAACAAATTTTATTTGCAGAAGGTTGTCAATGTTTAAATACGATAAATATATTACAAATAGCATTATCATTACAAAATATATCAATAAAACATATCCATATAAAAATAAATGTCAGGTTTCCAAAAAGGAGATAATTTAACACAAATCGAACACACCTGTTACACAATCTCCCCGAAAGAGTTCAAATCTTGGGTCACACGCATATCATTTGCATTACTGTTGTGCACAACAGAGTTATCTGCTGTCAAATATTTTGCGATTTGCTCATAAATTCTGCTTTTGAGAGGATTTTTAATGTTATGCAGTTGATTTTAGTTAAATTAAGTGGCATATTAAGTAAAAATATTTAATCTAAAAATTCCACGATATTTGCTTTTCATATTACTTTAAATAAAATAACCCAGAGAGCCACTGACATCTACCGATACTCAGGCAAAAACATCCTGTAATGTCAGAGGTCAAATATCTACTTTTAAACAACAAATCAGTGACAAGTCTACAAAACCTTCATCTATCTCAGGGCTCTACAATTCATACCAGCACCCACTAGTCCTTGGCTAGTAGGGAAAAATGTTTTACTCACCAACAAAAGAATGTTACTTACCATAATTCGTACTATATATCTCCAATATGTATTTATTTGTACATTATTATTAATGCCCTCAATGAGGCAGAAGATACTTAGCTGAGGAAAGGGTTTTTCCTGATACCACACTGAAACATTTTTCATGTTTCAGACTTTTAGTTTTATTATGATAAACAGGACTTTCACGTTTTAACTTTTTTCCAGTGACAAATTCGGCTTTGCCAGCAATATCTGGGCCTGCCTTTCTGCAAACATAACAATACATAACGCAGTTTTTGGAATCATCAATGAGCCACGAAAACTCCGACTTCGAGACATCTTGGAATTTACGCTTTTCAGCTTTAGAACCCGAACTTTCATCAGTATTTTGGCTTATGCTTCCGTCAATGTTGCATCAGGCAGGCCAGTTTCGTAATCAGTTGATTCAACCGGTTTATTTTTAGCGAAACATTTTGTGAGAAGATTTTGTTTTTTGCTAATCGTGGTCACTTGCAAGTGTTAAAAGTACTTAATTTAAGAGTTTTATGTCTGAGTCAATTGTATGGCTTAAAAGAGCAGAAAATCAAAAGTCGAAATTTAAATTGAAAAAAAATATCTGCAAGGGAATGAAAATGTTCCGGAAATATCAACTCGCCGTCTGGCTATCAATACAGAATTTTTACTCGCATATTACAAAAGTAACTCGCAAATGCGAGTGTTTTGGTCGCATTGTAGAGCCCTGTATCCTATTACAGGTGTTTTATGAGGGAGTAGAACTTCAGAATGTAAGGTTATCTGACATGCCCTGTATAGGATGTTAACAAGACATTAGTGGATCCAAGTAAAAAAGAATATACATTTCGGGTATAAAATATATCAAACAAGGCCATAATTAATTTATTGTCCAAACAGTCTAGCAGGAAAAAGGAGCCCTACTCGAAATCTATTTTTTCTTAAAAAACAAATGTATTTTTTTCATTTCTGGATATTTCAAAGTTCTATAGACATATCTTATTCCAAATTTTAACACATTTTAAAAGAAAAAACAAATTTCCTATCTACCTACCCATGTCCAACACCCATAGGTCAAGTTTGGGAAAACTAACATTTTGCTAAGAGCATCCCAAATCTTATTTTAACTACATTGTAGACTAAGACAAATTGAGACAGAAGATCATATATAGGTTAATTAGCCTTGTTGTGTTTGAGATCAGTGCTCCACCAGGTTGTTTTTATCATTATATACAGGTGGGTCATTTCTACCTCAAACATAATTATAACTCAAACATTAACAGACAATTAAATGACAATAGCAATATCATTACACATGTATCATGTATGTCTATCAGTCAAAATAAATAACTAATCAGATGTATATCAGTGGGTCAGTACCTACCACTATATAATTAACATGTACTGGCCTTGATTCACATGTTTAGTATGCACACTCACAGCTGTTTGAGGGTTACAACATGTATTACAGTGGTAACCTCAATGTACATGTTCAGTATGTACATGTACACTCACAGCTGTTTGAGGGTTACAACATGAATTAATCTTGATGTACATCTTCAGTATGTACATGTACACTCACAGCTGTTTGAGGGTTACAACATGTATTAACCTCAATGTACATGTTCAGTATGTACATGTACACTCATAGCTGTTTGAGGGTTACAACATGTATTAACCTCGATGTACATCTTCAGTATGTACATGTACACTCACAGCTGTTTGAGGGTTACAACATGTATTAACCTCAATGTACATCTTCAGTATGTACATGTACACTCACAGCTGTTTGAAGGTTACAACATGTATTAACCTTGATGTACATCTTCAGTATGTACATGTACACTCACAGCTGTTTGAGGGTTACAACATGAATTAACCTCGATGTACATCTTCAGTATGTACATATACATTCACAGCTGTTTGAGGGTTACAACATGTATTAACCTTGATGTACATGTTCAGTATGTACATGTACACTCACAGCTGTTTGAGGGTTATAACATGTATTAACCTCGATGTACATTTTCAGTATGTACACTCACAGCTGTTTGAAGGTTACAACATGTATTAACCTCAATGTACATTTTCAGTATGTACATGTACACTCACAGCTGTTTGAGGGTTACATGTATTAACCTTGATGTACATCTTCAGTATGTACATGTACACTCACAGCTGTTTGAGGGTTACAACATGTATTAACCTTGATGTACATCTTCAGTATGTACATGTACACTCATAGCTGTTTGAGGGTTACAACATGTATTAACCTCAATGTACATGTTCAGTATGTACATGTACACTCACAGCTGTTTGAGGGTTACAACATGCATTAACCTCAATGTACATTTTCAGTATGTACATGTACACTCACAGCTGTTTGAGGGTTACATGTATTAACCTTGATGTACATCTTCAGTATGTACATGTACACTCACAGCTGTTTGAGGGTTACAACATGTATTAACCTTGATGTACATCTTCAGTATGTACATGTACACTCATAGTTGTTTGAGGGTTACAACATGTATTAACCTCAATATACAAGTTCAGTATGTACATGTACACTCACAGCTGTTTGAGGGTTACAACATGTATTAACCTCAATGTACATGTTCAGTATGTACATGTACACTCACAGCTGTTTGAGGGTTACAACATGTATTAACTTCAATGTACATCTTCAGTATGTACATGTACACTCACAGCTGTTTGAGGGTTACAACATGAATTAACCTTGATGTACATGTTCAGTATGTACATGTACACTCACAGCTGTTTGAGGGTTACAACATGTATTAACTTCAATGTACATCTTCAGTATGTACATGTACACTCACAGCTGTTTGAGGGTTACAACATGTATTAACCTCAATGTAAATGTTCAGTATGTACATATACATTCACAGCTGTTTGAGGGTTACAACATGTATTAACCTTGATATACATCTTCAGTATGTACATGTACACTCACAGCTGTTTGAGGGTTACAACATGTATTAACCTCAATGTACAAGTTCAGTATGTACATGTACACTCACAGCTGTTTGAGGGTTACATGTATTAACCTTGATGTACATCTTCAGTATGTACATGTACACTCACAGCTGTTTGAGGGTTACAACATGTATTAACCTTGATGTACATGTTCAGTATGTACATATACATTAACAGCTGTTTGAGGGTTACATGTATTAACCTTGATGTACATGTTCAGTATGTACATGTACACTCACAGCTGTTTGAGGGTTACAACATGTATTAACCTTGCTGTACATGTTCAGTATGTACATATACATTCACAGCTGTTTGAGGGTTACATGTATTAACCTTGATGTACATGTTCAGTATGTACATGTACACTCACAGCTGTTTGAGGGTTACAACATGTATTAACCTCAATGTACATGTTCAGTATGTACATATACATTCACAGCTGTTTGAGGGTTACATGTATTAACCTTGATGTACATTTTCAGTATGTACATGTACACTCACAGCTGTTTGAGGGATACAACATGTATTAACCTTGATGTACATCTTCAGTATGTACATGTACACTCATAGCTGTTTGAGGGTTACAACATGTATTAACCTTGATGTACATGTTCAGTATGTACATGTACACTCACAGCTGTTTGAGGGTTACAACATGAATTAACCTTGATGTACATCTTCAGTATGTACATGTACACTCACAGCTGTTTGAGGGTTACAACATGTATTAACCTCAATGTACAAGTTCAGTATGTACATGTACACTCACAGCTGTTTGAGGGTTACATGTATTAACCTTGATGTACATCTTCAGTATGTACATGTACACTCACAGCTGTTTGAGGGTTACAACATGTATTAACCTTGATGTACATCTTCAGTATGTACATGTACACTCACAGCTGTTTGAGGGTTACAACATGTATTAACCTTGATGTACATGTTCAGTATGTACATGTACACTCACAGCTGTTTGAGGGTTACAACATGTATTAACCTCAATGTACAAGTTCAGTATGTACATGTACACTCACAGCTGTTTGAGGGTTACATGTATTAACCTCAATGTACATCTTCAGTATGTACATGTACACTCACAGCTGTTTGAGGGTTACAACATGTATTAACCTTGATGTACATCTTCAGTATGTACATGTACACTCACAGCTGTTTGAGGGTTACAACATGTATTAACCTTGATGTACATGTTCAGTATGTACATGTACACTCACAGCTGTTTGAGGGTTACAACATGAATTAACCTTGATGTACATCTTCAGTATGTACATGTACACTCACAGCTGTTTGAGGGTTACAACATGTATTAACCTCAATGTACAAGTTCAGTATGTACATGTTCACTCACAGCTGTTTTATGATTATAACATGTACATTTTTAGTAACCTAAAGTGGTTATGAAAACAAAATATGGTCAACAATTCTACCAATATCAACAAAACAAAAGAAAGTGTAAACAGTGATGGTCAACAATTCTACCAATATCAACAAAATGAGCAATCACCTCTCACCTCAACTCATTGAACATAAAAAAATACCATAACATATGACGTTGGAAGGCTCATAAATATGACGGGGTTAACTTAAATCGGTTAATGGGAACCCAACTATTCCTCTCTACATAATTGGATGTCCAACATTTAGTTGTTGTTTAATTAACCATTTTTGTGACTGACAATATGAAAGTTTAAACATCCATGTAATTTACAACTTTTTGTAAATCTTATTATTTTTTTGTTCAAACTGAAGCATTTTACACTGTAATACTACAGTTATCATGGTTACCTGGTCTATAACACATGTTTTTATATAAGTATTACAAACCTGTAGTGATTGAGTGATTTAGAACATCTTCCTCTGACGAAGCTAGAGACAATGAATGTGAATCTGAAAAAATATATAAAAGAATTCTTAGCAACAGTTGCCATTTTGAAGTCTTGATGTATTAGTTGTAAAAGTAATAGCTCTTATGTTGGTTTTTTTTCTTTTTGTGGTGGTTTTTTTGCATGGTCACCAACAAAAAAAAGACCATAAGAGCTATGGTTCTGCAGATAAATGTATATAACATTAATAATATTCATTGGGTCACAAGTCTCTGTACATCCTAGCTGAGGAATTGTAGCTCTTGTGACCAAAAGAAATGAAGACCATAAGAGCTGGTTCCACAGGTACAGTACATCTCTACAAGATAAAATCAATAATTTGACAATTTCACATTGTAAAATCTAAAACTGGGTCACTTTTATGTGCAATATATATCTAGAGAACTACATGTATGAATGGTAAACATGTCATAATCCAGAAATATTACAAACCAAAGACAAAACGATCTGATGTTGTAACAGATATAAATCTAACACAAAAAGTAGACACTTGGTTGGTTGGTTTACGGTGTTTAATGCCATTTTCAACAATATTTCAGCTATATCGTTGCAATCAGTTTTATTGGTCGAGGAAACTGGACTAACCCGATAAAACAACTGACCAGTCGCCTGTGCGGGATTCAAAATCACAACTTTAGAGGTGACAGGCACTGATTGCACAGGTATTGTAAATCCAACTACCATATGACCATGACAGCCCCTTATAAATTGTGTACCTACTATACATGTACATTTCTTTTGAATCATATTCATACTGTACTACGAAATAACAAACTTATTTTTTTATCTCAAAAACTATTGTGAATCCTGAATTTGTAAATATATTTGCAATATCATGATTTCTTTTTTAAATAAAGTTTACAAGAATACATACATAAACACATCTCATTTACTAATACTTACGGCTTTTATCGTACCTGGTGATACGTAAATTTTACCAATGTCCTGTTTAAAACATTTTATATAGCATATTTCTTTTTTTGATGGGAACCTTTTCCCCGAACCACTGGATTAATTTACTTGTCAATGGCCTGCGGCTATACTTTTCACAACCATTTCAAATAAAAATCTAACATTCTCTGTCTTTTTAACAAGTATGGTTACAATGAATTTCAAAAGCACCCTATATATTTAAATGGTCTGAAGTACAAATAATTCATCCTTATAAAATATGATACTACACACCATATATAAAAAATACAATTACGTTTTTGTAAAAATGTTTCAAAATAACTTAAAAAGATGAATACAATTTTGAAAATTGGTTGATACATGTAAATGTATGTGCTTATGGCAGAAAAATAATAACAATAACAAATTTAGACTGACAAAGTCACAATAGGACTTATAAAATGTGTGTATTGGAATTCTTGGGACTAGATATCATATGACAAAAAGATCAATAAAATTGGTAAATAAATAATGAAAATAAGACCATAAATTATCAAAACTTCATTCCCATAAATAACAATTTATCTACTGACCCATAAATTACATGAAAGCCATAAACCTATATTTACAACTAATGTTTATAAACTATCAGGGTCAATGATATATAAATGGCACATGTACAGTGTACATGAATTCACACTAGCCATTCACATCAATATTTTTTTCAAAACTCGAAACTTTAGTGAATGTTACATTTTGCCTACTTCATGAGAAATGCAAAATTAATTATTTAAATTAAGGAGCTTACAAAACAAAATCCCAGTTCAATCTCATTTCTGTCAAAAGTTTTTTCTTTTGTTGTCTGTTGTTCTTTGATTTACAGATTGCCCCTTTGGTATCTTCAAACTCATCTTAATGGACCTACTATTTAAATTAGAACTAGCTCAGGGTATTAAATAATAGATGCTTATTGTCTCTTTCATTCATTTTTGGCAATACGATTAGGGCTACGCTTCTGGTGTTTAACATCACTTTCAACAATATTTAAGCTATATCGACTTTGTGGCTGTCAGTTTTATTGGTGGCAGAAACCCGAGTACCCAGAGAAAACCACCAACATGTGGCAAGTCACGGACAAACTTAATGTTGTATCAAGTACACCTTGCCATGAATGTTTCCCACAATATTATTACTTCTAAACTTAATCAAGTTAATGGACTGCCCTATTTTCCCCTTTGTCATGGGTAGGTGTCTGGAAACATTAACATTTGAGGTGAGTATCTTGTCAAGAACTCAGGTCAGTGATGATATTGAGTCTGCATATAATTAAAGACTACAGCTAGTATTTTTTTTTTAATATATACAAAATAATACATTCAATTTTTAACAAATACAAATGTAGAAGTGATTTTCCTGATATAAATTTCATTAAATTCATGTTCATTCCAAGTTGCATTTGTACATTATTCAAATCTTTAAAAAAATTCTCTTAAACTTGAGATATCTCCCTCTTTCTTGTTTTAACAGTATTGTACAGGTATGAATCAATAATTTTACAGTATTGTATGAGTTTATGCTCCTTAACCTTGTTTAGTAAAATACATACAATATATGTATTCATATTTACTATTTCATAACTTATGAAGATACATGAATAATTAAGTCCACACAGACTGAAAGTAATTATCAATTTTGACCATACAGTACATTAACTGTTGGGCCAGTAGCTTATAAAATATAAAACCCCCTAAGGGAATCTGGTGCGGAGAATATGTACAACCCCTTTGAAAGGGGAATTTACTAGTTTTGCACAACAAATTAAACACACCACTTCATTTATCTTACCCTCATTACGCCACTCTCCTTGAACGTAAGACGTGTAGAAGCTCCTTATGAGCAGTAGTTTGTTAGGAGTGATCATTGGAGGTCTGATTGCAACAGTCTTCGTGTTAACCCACTTGCCCGAAGCCTGGGACAAGTAAAACTGGATTCGGACAAGTAAAAATTATGAAAGAATTTGTTCGAATAAATATTTTTTTTCTTCAAAATTTGGCTTTTGGGCAAGTAGGTGAAATAAATTAAGGCAGACTGTTGCAAGGCAACATTTTCCGAGCCTATCCATTTTACCCTCTTTTTTTTGCAACATCGTGAAAAAAAATTATTTTGAAAGAGCAATTTCGACATCAGTCATTTGGAACTTTAAAGTTTCAATAATGACATCCCATATAAACTCCACAATATACAATATCTGAATGTACATATATTTATACAACAGGCATATAGAATGACATACTTGTAATGTTTATTCTTTCATTAAAAATATTGTTATTTCTAAAAACTTAAAATTTGTAATTATAAACTTGCCTTACGATGTCCAACAGTAAACCCAAGAGCTATTTTGGACTATATCCAAGTATATATAGAAACAGAATGGTCACAGACAAGTTTTCCCACACTTCAACATGAAATATATATTCAGAGTGAAACTAACGTCAAGAAAATTTAAATCCTCTGAAATAGATTATATCCAATATCACATTGTGTCTTCTTGTTTCTTTTACATAACAATTACTAAATCTATTACAAAGACGTCAATTGACCAAGGAATAGATAATACTATGTTTTGCTTTCGGATGACACCCTATATTTTTCGCCCCACCACTGACAAATTTTTGTTTACACCTGAATGGGCACACAAACAAAAATAATTGTTGTAAGACATTTGACAGTCATCAGAGCATTAGAAATGAAAAGTTAGTTGACCTGAATTTATTTATCAGAAAAGAAAAGGACAATACTGTCTAGGGCCATTAAAACTTTATTCACATCTAAACCTACTTTTAAGGATATTAAAAATAACAATCATTATATGGAATATAAATATGGAGTTGATAATATGTGCTTCAGTTGTGTAAACTTGGGTTAAGCACGCATGGATATGAATAATTAGGGTTTTGATCATGAATTGCCTGAAAATAAAAATGAATTGGTAATGACGAGAAAGTCGAACTAATTATGCTTTAAACCTATTATAATGTTATATATTCAAATACATCGCTATTTTATGCCGAATTAGATGTTAACTTGAATTGAATTGAAGGAAATGTATATCACCTATCCTTTATTTTTAATAGGAATACTGGACTAGTCATCTCAAGTAATGATGGAATACAAGAAAATAATCAAAGAAGGGAATGGCAAAAAGGTTTGAAGATACCAAAGGGGAAATCTTATTAATTTATTATTTAATTAATTATGTAGGTTCTGTCTATGCTTGGAGACAGGTAAAAAATAAAATAAATGTGGTATATACAAAATGTATGTTACAACCTGCTCATGGGATCTTAACCCTTATATCAGTAAATCACACGTTAAAACTAACTGGACCTCTGTGAAAACTTTCATTTCAAAATTATTCATATATTATAGGGTTATTGCCCAATATTGGTGAATATCATGACAAGCAGTATATTATATTGCAGGAGCCTGCTCAAATTCATGTGTGCTTCACCAATATATACATTGGTATATAACTAGACAAAAATTGAATATTTAAAATAAGCAGTCACTTTCAATATAGTTTACTTTTGACACAGTGTACTTCAAATGTCCTAAAATCTGACAGCATTTTAAAGTTATAGTATACAGTTACATACAAAACAAATTTTCACAGCATAAAATTAAATCAACTGATATTATACATTGTATTGTGTTTTGGAAATTTTTGAGGACCTGCTCATGAATGTAAATATATTTCCACGTTGTCCTATTTAATCCATTGAATCAATTTGATTAAATTAAAGTCACGGTGTATTATATTAAACATGGTAAAAGATGTCAGTCCTTTTATAATTATTTATTACTAACCTTATATACATGAGTTATAAAATTAATCAAATGTCCATTTCTTTACATCCAAAATGAAAACAAAATATGAAATGTACATATGAATTTGTATATTTCATGTACATGGGAAGATCAAAAGGGTAAATGTCAGTTCTGGATCAGTGAACAGGAATGTTTTCATCTTTTGACAATTTGTCCCCACAGGTGATATTTTTTGTACTTAAGAAAATTACCTGTAATTGAATTTTTAAGAATAGGAGTGCTGTCAAATTAAAATTTAAACTGTACAATTAGAATTGAACCTATTAATATACATGTATAATATGTTAAAGATATAATCATTTCACATAATAAATATATATTAATGGAGAGAATTTAATCACACCCTTTCCTACCTAAAGAGATATTATTTTCTTACATAAATATTTACTAGTTAACTGATAATACAAGTACATGTATGCATTTGTCCTTGGATATACATGTTTATTTATAATTCATATTCTGATAATGTTCCATGCATTGATTCATAAAATAAAAGTTTTCCTTGCAAGGGAGATAACTATGGAGAAAACTATTCAATAAAGGAAGGTAACTCTTACTATATTTGGTCACTCTACAGGCACATTTTACATAGGGGAATCAGCTTAAAAGGAGTGAGTGAGTGAGCAAGTGATTGTTGTATAACACCAACTCAGCAATTTTTCAGCTATATCATACAGAGAAATTTTTTTTCTTTTTCAATGAGATGATGATGATGAGGCCCGCTTTGTACTAGATCAACACGCTGAGTTGGACTTTAATAATGCTAGCTCACTGAAACAACAGTCTGCAGGTAGACATGTCGCTCCACTGGGACACATTATTCTGATTTCAAGCCAACCAGTCTTTGTTCTTTCTCCTTAATGCTGTGTGCTTAGCGAAGAAGCAACAAATACCAATTTTAAAGTCTTTGGTTTGACCCAACCGGGGCTCGAACCCACGATCTACCGCACTTGAGGCAAACACGCTAACCATTACGCTACCGATGCGGTTCAGCTTAAAAGGAAAACAATAAATGCTTCAGTAAACAATTGTACCTATTTATCTACATAATGTATAAGTATTTAAGAATGAACTGGAAATAAATACAGGAAATTATTATTACATAGGGGACATTGCATTTGTTATCCTAAATTTTTTTTGGGGCCATAGTGGCCGTGATTGTCTGGTAGTTGGATTCACAACTACCTATGCAATCAGTGCCCATCACCACTGATGTTGTGAGTTCGAATCTCAATCAGGGCGAGGTGTACAACATTATGTGATAAAGTTTGTCAGTGACTTGCAACAGGTCGATGGTTTTCTATGGGTCCTCCGGTTTCCTCCACCAATATAACTGATCGCCACGATATAACTGAAATATTGTTGAAAGTGGCATTAAACACCATCAAACAATATAATAAAATTTTTGTTTGAGAGTTCTTGTTGAGGAGTTCTAATCAGAGAGTGATTAATATTTATAGTGCAAAATAGTTCAACACTAATGTCTAAATGAGTTGTAAGTACAATGTAACTTCTGTAAATGGACTTTTTCTCAAAGGAGATAACCCATACATTCCTTCTGTAAATAAACTCTTTCTCAAGGGAGAAAACCCATACATTTCTTCTGTAAATAGACTCTTTCTCAAGGGAGATAACCCATACATTTCTTCTGTAAATAGACTCTTTTTCGTGGGAGATAACCCATACATTTCTTCTGTAAATGGACTTTTTCTCAAAGGAGATAACCCATACATTCCTTCTGTAAATAAACTCTTTCTAAGGGAGAAAACCCATACATTTCTTCTGTAAATAGACTTTCAAGGGAGATAACCCATACATTTCTTCTGTAAAGACTCTTTTTCATGGGAGATAATCCATACATTGCTTCTGTAAATGGACTCTTTCTCAAGGGAACCAACCCATACATTTCTTCTGTAAATAGACTTTTTCAAGGGAAACAACCCATACATTTCTTCTGTAAATATTCTTTTTCAAGGGAGAAAACCCATACATTTCTTTTGTAAATGGACTCTTTCTCAAGGGAGACAACCCATACATTTCTTCTGTAAATGGACTCTTTCTCAAGGCAGACAATCAATACATTTCTTTTGTAAATGGACTCTTTCTCAAGGAAGACAACCCAAACATTTCTAGTGTAAACAGACTCTTTCTCAAGGAAGACAACCCAAACATTTCTAGTGTAAATAGACTCTTTCTCAAGGAAGACAACCCATACATTTCTTCTGTAAATAGACTCTTTCTCAAGGAAGACAACCCAAACATTTCTAGTGTAAATAGACTCTTTCTCAAGGAAGACAACCCATACATTTCTTCTGTAAATAGACTCTTTCTCAAGGAAGACAACCCAAACATTTCTAGTGTAAATAGACTCTTTCTCAAGGAAGACAACCCAAACATTTCTAGTGTAAATAGACTCTTTCTCAAGTGATAAACTCATCCATCTTTCAATGTCAGTGCCCACAGAGAGGTCAACTATCCAATGAAGTGTAACCAAAAAGAACTAGAGGATCACCTGAGCCTGTATCGTTCACCTGGTTATTCACACGCTGTTTGGTGTTCAAGCAAGTTTGAAGTTTTTGAGAAGTAGTTTCTTATTCATATACTCATAGTTAAACAACGTCCTGCGAAGTCAACAAACTAGCATTTCTGATGAACAAAAAAAACATGTTGTAAAGGACCATACAAGGAACATTCCAGCCATGTTTGCAGTACAGTATTCAAATGGATTTGAGATTTCAGATAAGAATGATTTTAAAAGTTTAGATATCTGATCGACACAGAAGGGACCATCCTAGACAAAATCCAGCCAAGTTTGCTTTCAAATGGTGCAGTGGATTTAAAAAAGAATGATTCTAAAATATTTTACCCATACTAGGGTCTTATGTCAAAATATCATGTTGTGGCAGTCATCTTCGATTTTCACCAATAAAAAATACAACTTTTCAGAGGGTCATATCAGGAACATTCCTACAGTATCAATTCTATCACACATGCGGCTTTAAAGAAGAAGATTTCTGAAATTTCAGCCAAACAGAAACATTGTTTGGGAGGCTTAAACACACATGTAATTTATAAATCATTGATAATACAAAATATTAACCAAATAATTCACCAGTCAAATATCAAAGAAGGAAATTAAATAAGAACATGAACAGACAGACACTACTTCAAAGTTAGCAAATTATCCTGGCAGGAGTTAGATTCATATGGTGGATATTGTTTTCCAGATGTCCTCAAAATAAAATAACTAGGGTGCCAACAATGCATCTATGGAATTACCCCTACCCTTTGTCTACCATTAAACAAACATAAAAGGAGTTTAAAATTTATAGGTCATAAATTAGGATGACATCATTTTGATAATTTGTTGTGTACAGGTTTGTTATGAATCGTTGAAATGTCAGTTTCATATATAGAGATTGACCTTTCCATATCGGGCGACATCTGTGTAATACTCATAAATAAAGCATTAGAAAAAAAAATAATCAATGAAAACAAGCACTGTGGGTTTATCTTCATGTATAAATCTCTTATTTATTGGCTTTATCAAAAACAATGATAAAGTAGAGTGTACATGTATTTTATATAGTCAAACCTGCCTATGAGGTCACCTCTATTAAGCAGTCACCTATATTAAAAGGTCACATTTTTCTTGTCCTGTCATAGAAAATTATATATGAATTTAACCTTTTTTAAGAGGTCACCTGTCTTAAAAGGCCACATTTTGCTTGTCCCAAAGGTGACCTCTTAATACAGGTTTGACTGTATGTACACTATTGAATAATAATCCCCAACACACTAGTTCTGTCTGTAAAAATTTACAACAAAACTTTTATTCAACTTAAATATTACATGTACCGTAGTAAACAAACGAAAATATACATGTAACATGTCTTTAAAAAGAAAACTTTCTTTCTAAACATTTAAAAGTGATCATATACAAGACTAAAAGTTCATCAACTACAAAATATGTACATGTAGGTAGAAATGCACTACATTTAAGGGTAATTAAACTTCCAACAGGACCTCCACATTTTGCATCTAATCCATTTGTATCAATTAAATCTATTTCCTCTTCATCTGGTAGATCTATATCACTGTCATCGATATCCGTTTCCTCACTCTCTGTCTCAGATTTTCTTTTTCTTTAAATCCTTATTTCGTTTCTTTTCCTCTCTTTCTTTCCGTCTCTGTTCTTGCAATAGCAATTTTTTCTTTTCTGTGATTCTCTGTTAACTTTCCAGACCTCTTTTAGTCTAGCTTCTTCCTCCTTTTTGTTTTTCCTGTCTTCCAAGAACTTAATCATTTCTTTTCCTGATATTGCTTTGGGTAGTTTTGGGCGATTTGGTTTTACTTTTGCATTTTGTGGAATTGTAAGAATGGCAGAAAACTTTTCCGGATTCTGTGTTTCATTTTCTTTGTCAGCACTCAAAGATCTCTTCATTTCCGTGTTCTCGTTTTGCACATTTGTATTTTCATATGCTATTATGCCATTATTTTTGTTTGTCGTGTTTGTGTCTTGTCGTTCTACTAAAATGTCTGTCATGAACGTGTCGGCTGACATGTCGGTTACAATCGTTTCCACTGAGATATTCATGCTTGATTCTGCTTGTGCGTCTTGATTTGAAACAACCGGGGTGTCATCGTTCGTTTTTGTGGCGTCCTCACTTGAAACTACTGGTATGTCCGTGATTGTTTCTGTTGCAAGCGGACTTGAATCTGTAGACACTGAGCTAATTTGGAAAACGGAAGATGGTTCAAGTTTTGTGTTGTCAATATTTTCCCCGATTCACAGGATATAACCCACTGTTCTTGAAGCCCTTGATGGCAGACTCTACTGTTGTAGCATTTTCCCAAGCTGACTTGAACACTTCAGCAAATTTTGCTTCGTAACAAAATCCACCGGATGTGCTATTTGATATTCTTTTACTGAATTTCTCCATTCTCGCTTCAATGGACCAAACAGAGCTACATCACAAGGTTGCATCAAGTGACTTGCATGCTCTAAGAGGCAATACAGGACAATATTTTCCTCTCTACTGAGTTTAGCAACTTCAAGATTGATATGACTGGTGTGACCATCTACAAACAAAACGACTGGTTTCCTCACTTTCCTTTCATTGATACTTGGTATAAAATTATCTCTAAACCACGATAAAAGTAATTCTGAATCCATCCATCCGCTTTTGGATCTTCCCAAAATAGCACTTTCAAATTTGCCAACAGGATTATTTATTGGGCGTTTCATTTATTTTCTGAGTTACATTAGACCACATTAAAATATTGTTTATTCCTCTTTTCCTTACCTACCGAGCATTTTTTCCGTCGTTATCACACAAAACTTGGTTTGTGTGCCGGCTCTCGCTCATTTCTGTCTTTCATGAGCTAATCATTTACCGATAACTGTTTATACTCCACGACCGAAGTTCACAGGGTATATACAATCACGTCTGTCTGTTCGTCCATATTATTGTCCTGTACATAACTTTGATATGCCTCGATAGATATTGATGATACTTGGGAATATTGTTGTCCATCATCAGGTGTGTCACTAATAAGAATGGAATGCATAGTCAGTGTAAAAGTCCAAGGTCACAGACTTAGTTAAACTTGAGGTGCCTGACATATGCATGTATTTTGTGTCAATCAGTGGGGGGGGCCTATATGAGCAATACTCAAAGTATTCATGTAACTTAACAACAAACATTATATATTTTTCAGAACTCCAGAATGGTATTGGTTACTTTAAAATCTGTGAAAATTGTTGGAATGTATTAGAGGTGCAAGAAGCAAAAGTTACCGTCTGACAAGGTTAATAGGATAACACATGAAAAGGACAATTGGTACGATAAAAATGTGATTGCTGTTAAAACAAGTAAACATATTGTTGTTGCTTATCTGAACAGAGAATGTGCTGTGACCGTTGCCTCATTGTTTAGGCGAAATATGATTACAGAAACATGTTATTTGATAACGCAAGATGAAGTAGAGTATGACTTTAGAGGCCCAAATCAACATTGCTGTCTAAAATTCAAAGTGGATGAAAAGGACATTAACGATCTAAAACGTGTGATAAAGTTTTCGAAGTTTGAAATGGTTGTAAGCGAATGATTTTAGTCATTGTATTTGTACATATGTCAGTTTCAAAAATCATGCATTGATTTATTTGTTGACAAAATTTGTTAAAAATGTGAAAATTTCAGATTTGAGTTAGTTGTTACCTGCATTCCTGTATTTTTTTTAAAATCTGGAAGTGGTCGAATTTATATTCCTGAAGGTAACAGGTCAAATCGGCCCCAGGTCAAATCGTATAATATGTTATACATACACATATAATTAAAAGAAATACAGATACATTTTTATCTGATATTGATTTGTGTTTAGTGAGTTTAATATGTATTGACGTTAGTTACGCACGGCCATGAGGATGTTTTAAATGTGAATTTTAAAGATGTAGGAAGAATTTGGGAAGAGAAAGGGCCAATTTGTTTTTGAAATGGCATTCACGGCAGTAAAGTACAAGTAATTGAATTCCGAAATCTCAAAAAAGAAATGAGAAAGGTCGATAAAACAATCGCGTTGCCGATTTACTATTCACTTTATTACGATAAAAATGTGACTGTTCAGACTTTTGCTGTCTACTTGAAGAAAAGAACGTTTACATATACCTACCCTGTTTTTTTATTTTTATTTATCAGCGCCCGCGTTCTTAGTGCCAGCTACGGTTTCGTGTTTCTGAATACCCGGCGTGTTTATAGACAATATAAAGTTGTTTTTTTAATAATTGTCGCCAATCACGTTTTATGTATATTACTAATCACTTAATTAGATCATAAATTAATAATCATTAATTAATTTCTTTGATCAAAAAAAAAAGAACACGTTCATAAATAAAAATAAGATTATACATTAATCTTTTAACTAAAGATATTAATTCATATTAATACATTTTTTTTAATTCAATTTGAAATATGTGGCCGATTTCACTTTCATTATGAAGCCGTTTTGACTGGAAATCTTCCTGAATTAGGATGGTGGTCGAAATTTAAAGAAATACAGGTAGGTCGAATTTAAAATAAAACAGTCTGGTTTTAGAAATGTTATCCTGATGTTTCCTGTCAAGGTAACAGATAAATAATCAATAGTCTAGACCCTGTCATCTTCGCCTATACATTTTATTAAGAAATATACCGATCAGACGTGCAGATTTTTTTTATTTATCACATTTTGTTTAAGTGGTCAAAATTATCGGAAGAAACTCTACTACATGTAAGTAATGACTAATGTAAACAAATCATGTGTTACAATTTTGACTTCAAATTTGGCCCATTAAAGACGTCAGGGGTTTCAAAGTGGGCCGGTACCCGGTACTTTTACCCGCCTGAGATCGTGTATAGTACCGGCAGAAATTACTGAACCCCCAAAATTAGCGGTGGTCAAAACCACAAGTACGATGGTCGATAGGCTTGTGGAATATTTTTCATAAAAAATTAATGATCACGTCAATTGCTGAATTCTCGCATTCAAATCGAACAATTGCGTCACGACCAAGTTGATGGGATATTCCCTGTTTTAAAAATAACTTTACCTTAGAATCATAAATAGCAGTTTGCGCATGCGGTAAATAGATATTTTTTCGCCCCAATATCTTTTCATCCTTGTGTAAAACTCGGACCGGAACAAAGCTGACATCATTTCAAAATAAAAAAAATGACCGATTACAAATTATGTTCAAACACAATTTAGTGTAATCTCCAGTAATATAAGTATGATCATTATGTATTATGAATATATGATTACACAATATTTTGTGTGATTTTTTTTTATCCATTTAAAACCCAGAGTCGAATCATTCTGGGGCGTACTGTCTTGTTGCTTAACTCCGTCCATATTGTTTAACTTCCGGTATAAAAAAATAAAAACCTATGGCTAATTTATTTACATATTTTGATGGGGCCCTACCGCGGTTGTTCACAGAAATGAAAGTGTGCTGAAAAACATTTTTAAAAGGGGGTACGAGGAGATAAGGGATAGAAAATTACTAGAAATCTTGAAAAAGGACCGGACATGTCTCAAATACGAATTACATTGTAATGTCAAAACGCTGGCCCCCCTTTTTTTCCAAAATAATTTAACTTTTGTGATTCAAATGTTAATAAATGTCTTCCCGCGAATCGTTTTTGTTCGAACATTTTTTTTGCACATAAGTCGTGAAAGTAACAATATATATTGTTTTTGTTTAATTATATTTGTATTGATCTATTAAAAAATTAAAAATTTTATTAAAGATTGATGATTGCAAATTAAATTTATATGTTTCATCAAGGACGTATTCTATATACGTCCTTGGTTTCATTAATTATGACACTTATATGTCTTGATCCTGCCAATGGTCTTTGATGAGTTTAATTACTGGTAATAAAGTAAAAAAAAACACACAAGCCAAGGTATTATGGAAAAGAAAAGGACAAAGCCAACAATGTCTTGGTCAAGCCTAGCTGAGGAACTGTAGCTCTTTATGGTCCTTTTGGTTTTTTTTAAGATATGGCAGACTATCTATGAATAATCTTGGCTGAAGTCTGTAAACTGAAATATTCAATAAAGAAATTGAGGGAGGGGGGGAGGGGGGGGGGGGAATCTAGGCATTATGCATGGCCTTCACTCTTGGTGAAATCTGAACTCTAAAGTTAATGGGATTTTTCTTTCAAAAACACTTAATGTTTTGCAGTCTCTGAAGTACATTTTTTGGTCCACAAAATGCTAGATTTCAGGAGCTTCCGCCCCCTGGACCCCTTACGGCCCTCAGCCTAATTTTTTAGGTACCTCCTAAAAGTTAAGAAGTACCTCCTATTATAAAAAACTTTGAAACCCCTGAGACGTCCCAATAAATGAAACTATAACATAGGGCATTTGTCTTTATTTAAATGAGAGTGATTTCATGAGTTGTCATGAACGATAATTTAAAAATGGGCATTTATCTTGCTGCTAGAATGTCAAAAATCAATAATAATATACCTGGTGTCGAGACAGTATGATTGCTTCCGAGAAACATTACAGTCAACAAATGAGGATATGTTGTTTCTAAAGCAAGACAAAGGTTCTGAAATGCATAATTTGTCTTTCCTGGAAGAATGTTCAACAGTTTCTCTGCCTGGACACTGCGACTTGTTGCCGACTTTATCAGTAAAATGTCATTCGAATCGAGAACACCAGCGCCTTGCAAAGTTGGAATTAATCTGTCAACTTCTATCGAAGCAATAAACTTATCTTGATGGATTTTTAACAAATCTTTATGGCTTTCATCCATCTTTTGGGTGTAACAGCTTCACATTGTCAACAGATGGCTGTGTATTTCGCAGTCGAAGTTTGACTTCGACAATAAATTTTCAACTTTCAGCGGCCATGTTGATTTTTCTAAACAATGCGCTCAGCTGATTAGGATTTAGCCACTGTTTCGCATTTATAAAAAAAAAAATCTATAAGTGTTGCACATAAGGTTAAAATATGCATAGGCCTATCTAAAGATATTAAATACGATTAATAAATATCCAAACTTATAACTGAATGGTCATTCGAATATATAGATTGAGATTCCAATACTGCAATAACAAAAGATGCGGAATTTAAATAAAACAATGGGATCCATATAGGGTTTGGGGAATGCGAAGGCCTAATGATCCCTAATGGGTAACCTTTTTACATTACGTACAGATTTTGTTTGCGAAACCAGGGCGCATTTCTTTTAGGTGAATCTGGAACATGTTTCACTTCATTGTTCCAGAAAACCAAATCATGATTTGTTGCTTTAAAAAACGGTATGTTTCAAAATTATGTTTCAGGAAATCATTCCGAATTTTATTTAACATGTCGCAAAATTGCATACGGTTTGTAAAACTACTGAAAAAACTGTAATATTACATGTGTATATTTTTTTTCATAAGAAAATGCAGAGATATCTTGCACAGACAAGTAGAGCTTAAAAATTGAGTGATCTAATAAAACATTAAATTTAAATGAATCATTGCCTCGTCAATTGACACCATCAGAACATGTACATTGTTTACATGTATATACTAATTATGAATGTATATTTGTTATTGCCCCTTGAGGGACCTTAATTGGAATAAAAATATTGATTGATTGATTATACCTACTTACATGTACATCATATACACATCTGGTGAGATAGATGATGAGAAACATTTTCTAATATCATGTTCTACATGTCCTGAAATAAGAACAGAAATGTTCAGCAGGATCAATAATATATCTGTCAAGATTTTCATGTCCTCAATCCAGAACAGAAATTATATTGGCTTCTTAATAATGAAAATGAGGAAATTCTAGCCAGTATTTGTAATTTGATAAAACAAAGCACAATATAATTAAATAATTGCTCTTTTACACTGTGCACGGGCTGGCATGTTTAGAAAGGAGAAATATAATATAAATTGATAATATTTCTAAATAAATAGAATAAATTTAAAGAAAAACACAAATTACTGGGTTTGATCTGAATTTCTTCTTAATTCATTTTAACATGCCTTTGCACTGTCGTTTGGTGCACTCTGTAATTGAGCAATAACATGATGACATATTTCCCCCAACTAGTTCTCCTTCTCTAAACACGAGGTGACACATCCGAATGAATAATAATAATAGATATAATAATTAACTAATCTTTTTTTTATTTATATATAGTATATAATAAGTATTTGATATTATATATAATTATTTACTATATAATTGTGAGAAAATGCATTTAATAGACGGGTTGTGTCAGAAGCACCGTCTCTTGATGTTAAGGAATATGCAAATATGCAACATAAGTAAAGTTTCACACTGGATGTAAGATATAGGGGACAAACCAGAACATGATCCACTAAATACTAATAATTGTATTTATATTTTTAGACACATTTAAACAAAGTATTGACAAATTTTTCGACGGCACAACCGTCTTCGTCAATAGCAAAACATAAACTGCTAAAAGCCGTCGAAATTTTTTGCAATACTTTGTATTCTTAGCAGTTTATGTTTTGCAACTGACGAAGACGGTTGTGCCGTCAAAAATGTTTGCAATACTTTGTTTAAATGTATTTATAATCTCCATGAAGAAATATTTTGTTTGATTGTATATTTTTAGAAATATAAAAACCCTAAACTATGTCCTTTTTCTTTTGTGTGTATGTCTCATTTATCAATAAGGATTGTCCTGTTTATTTATTTGACCTCATAGATATAAAAAAAATACTTCGTATTCTTTTAGATATCAAAATAAAGCAGCTTTACCACAGGTAAGAACTACAAGTTTTGGTTTGCAATCTTTTCGCTATGCAGGTGCAAAGCTCTGGAATGAGCTGCCTGACCACTTTAGAAAAGACATGTCACTAGACCAGTTTAAAAATTTGATTAATACATGGCCAGGCAGCTCATGTCATTGCTTTGCATGCAAGGCTTCAGTTTGATTTCCTTCCCTTAGTATGCTAGATATTTTTAGTTTAGTTCATCAACTGTGCTTATTTTTAATTTAGTTCAACTACTGTGCTTTTATGTTTTACTAGATATTTTTAGTTTAGTTCATCAACTATGCTTATTTTTAATTTAGTTCAACTACTGTGCTTTTATGTTTTATAATATGTATGTGCTCTGCTTTTTATGCTTGTTTTGTTATTTACATGTCTGTCGGTTTTAAAAGCTCTTCAGAGCTTATGTTGTATGTTTTTATACTCCGACTTTAAATAAAATTTGTATCTGTATGTATCATCAATCATTAATGTTTTTATTGTTAATGATGCCTCGTGTGGGCCCTATGATTAGGCAATAAAATGTATTCTATTCTATTCTATATACAAATGTACGTGGGGGTCCGGATGGCTCAATGAGTTAGATCGTTGGATCTAACAACTCATACAAGCCTATCACCAATACGGCGTGGGTTCGTGCACAGCTTTGTAAATTGCAAAAAGGGTGCACTCGACTCGTAGCCACAAGAGATAAAGTTTACCAGTTGCTTGCCCAGGGTCGGTGGTTCTCTCCGAGTACTGCGGCTCCCCCATCACTGAAACTGGTCGCCATAATATAGCGAAAAGTGGCGTTAAGCACCAAAATTCAAATTCAAATTCAAATTCATTTACAAATGTACGATGTACATTTAGTCTGTAAAAAGTTAAGACTCTGGAACCGAAAATCGACATTTCTATTCAAAAAAACTAATTTTCGGACCGGTTTCAGTTCATGTTTCGATTTGAAACATGGGTCACCTATGTTTCGCATGTTTCGAAAACCTGTTTCTGTTTTAGATAAAAAAAAAAGGCAACAAAACAATTATATGATTCAGAATCATATTCCAGATTCACTTAAAAGAAATGCGCCATCATTTAAGAAAAGAAAATGAAAAAGACAGTATAACGAGACGTTATTGTTGATAGCAATTGAAATAATAGTGGTGATGTTTGACTTTCCAATACTAAGATAGTGAATAAGTAGGGTTGGTGTGGGATATTCCACGCTTGACCAGAATGTACAATAATAATGTAACTAGTTTTAAATACGTTACGGTGATGGTCTCTACTATTTTACATTTTACTTTTTATAATGTACATATAATTAACAGTTGAATTGAACTGCAATCATTTTAATGAATAAGATTTTATATTTTTAATACTGTCATCCGTCAAGAGCTGCTTTTATTATCGGTCTGAATTCCGAATAGATAATTAAGTTATAATTAGGATGGTGGAGGGAAACACTCCGATCGGAGGTTGTCCATATGGACGGAAAAAGATTTGGCGAAGAAGTAGATTAGAATGAAATGCTTTAAAATTTAACATCACGCGTAAGCAGTGACTCAGCACTATTAAAATATAACACAATATAAATTCATAACCGAATCGTCGCACAGCTTTATTTTGTTTGGAACTAAGGTGCCAACAGAAAATTACGTAATTTAAGTGTCGTCTTTTATTAACAAATACCGTCCTTTCCTTGTTGTCCCTTGTTCATGTCTAATAACCGAGTATGGCTTATATATTGTCAACAAGGAAACAGAATGAGGTTTAAATATATTGGCAATAGCCACAATACTACCAAAAGACCTTTTATATGTTTGTTACTTCTGCTACGACAAAACGTAGATATCTAATTTAGTATCCACAACGAGTTTCTGAAGTAATAAATAATCCACCAGTAGATGTATAGACCCAGCAAAGTAATAAATAATCCACCAGTAGATGAATAGACCCAGTAAAGTAATAAATAATCCACCAGTAGATGAATAGACCCAGTAAAGTAATAAATAATCCACCAGTAGATGAATAGACCCAGTAAAGTAATAAATAATCCACCAGTAGATGAATAGACCCAGTAAGGTAATAAATAATCCACCAGTAGATGAATAGACCCAGTAAAGTAATAAATAATCCACCAGTAGATGAATAGACCCAGTAAAGTAATAAATAATCCACCAGTAAATGAATAGACCCAGTAAAGTAATAAATAATCCAGCAGTAGATGTATAGACCCAGCAAAGTAATAAATAATCCACCAGTAGATGAATAGACCCAGTAAAGTAATAAATAATCCACCAGTAGATGCATAGACCCAGTAAAGTAATAAATAATCCACCAGTAGATGCATAGACCCAGTAAAGTAATAAATAATCCACCAGTAGATGAATAGACCCAGTAAAGTAATAAATAATCCACCAGTAGATGCATAGACCCAGTAAAGTAATAAATAATCCACCAGTAGATGAATAGACCCAGTAAAGTAATAAATAATCCACCAGTAGATGCATAGACCCAGTAAAGTAATAAATAATCCACCAGTAGATGAATAGACCCAGTAAAGTAATAAATAATCCACCAGTAGATGCATAGACCCAGTAAAGTAATAAATAATCCACCAGTAGATGCATAGACCCAGTAAAGTAATAAATAATCCACCAGTAGATGAATAGACCCAGTAAAGTAATAAATAATCCACCAGTAGATGCATAGACCCAGTAAAGTAATAAATAATCCACCAGTAGATGCATAGACCCAGTAAAGTAATAAATAATCCACCAGTAGATGCATAGACCCAGTAAAGTAATAAATAATCCACCAGTAGATGCATAGACCCAGTAAAGTAATAAATAATCCACCAGTAGATGTATAGACCCAGTCAAGTAATAAATAATCCACCAGTAGATGAATAGACCCAGTAAAGTAATAATCCACCAGTAGATGTATAGACCCAGTAAAGTAATAAATAATCCACCAGTAGATGTATAGACCCAGTAAAGTAATAAATAATCCACCAGTAGATGTATAGACCCAGTAAAGTAATAAATAATCCACCAGTAGATGCATAGACCCAGTAAAGTAATAAATAATCCACCAGTAGATGCATAGACCCAGTAAAGTAATAAATAATCCACCAGTAGATGCATAGACCCAGTAAAGTAATAAATAATCCACCAGTAGATGAATAGACCCAGTAAAGTAATAAATAATCCACCAGTAGATGCATAGACCCAGTAAAGTAATAAATAATCCACCAGTAGATGAATAGACTCAGTAAAGTAATAAATAATCCACCAGTAGATGCATAGACCCAGTAAAGTAATAAATAATCCACCAGTAGATGCATAGACCCAGTAAAGTAATAAATAATCCACCAGTAGATGCATAGACCCAGTAAAGTAATAAATAATCCACCAGTAGATGTATAGACCCAGTAAAGTAATAAATAATCCACCAGTAGATGAATAGACCCAGTAAAGTAATAAATAATCCACCAGTAGATGCATAGACCCAGTAAAGTAATAAATAATCCACCAGTAGATGCATAGACCCAGTAAAGTAATAAATAATCCACCAGTAGATGCATAGACCCAGTAAAGTAATAAATAATCCACCAGTAGATGCATAGACCCAGTAAAGTAATAAATAATCCACCAGTAGATGCATAGACCCAGTAAAGTAATAAATAATCCACCAGTAGATGCATAGACCCAGTAAAGTAATAAATAATCCACCAGTAGATGCATAGACCCAGTAAAGTAATAAATAATCCACCAGTAGATGCATAGACCCAGTAAAGTAATAAATAATCCACCAGTAGATGAATAGACCCAGTAAAGTAATAAATAATCCACCAGTAGATGAATAGACCCAGTAAAGTAATAAATAATCCACCAGTAGATGAATAGACCCAGTAAAGTAATAAATAATCCACCAGTAGATGAATAGACCCAGTAAAGTAATAAATAATCCACAAGTAGATGAATAGACCCAGTAAAGTAATAAATAATCCACCAGTAGATGAATAGACCCAGTAAAGTAATAAATAATCCACCAGTAGATGTATAGACCCAGTAAAGTAATAAATAATCCACCAGTAGATGAATAGACCCAGTAAAGTAATAAATAATCCACCAGTAGATGTATAGACCCAGTAAAGTAATAAATAATCCACCAGTAGATGTATAGACCCAGTAAAGTAATAAATAATCCACCAGTAGATGAATAGACCCAGTAAAGTAATAAATAATCCACCAGTAGATGCATAGACCCAGTAAAGTAATAAATAATGCACCAGTAGATGCATAGACCCAGTAAAGTAATAAATAATGCACCAGTAGATGCATAGACCCAGTAAAGTAATAAATAATCCACCAGTAGATGCATAGACCCAGTAAAGTAATAAATAATCCACCAGTAGATGAATAGACCCAGTAAAGTAATAAATAATCCACCAGTAGATGCATAGACCCAGTAAAGTAATAAATAATCCACCAGTAGATGCATAGACCCAGTCAAGTAATAAATAATCCACCAGTAGATGAATAGACCCAGTAAAGTAATAATCCACCAGTAGATGTATAGACCCAGTAAAGTAATAAATAATCCACCAGTAGATGTATAGACCCAGTAAAGTAATAAATAATCCACCAGTAGATGAATAGACCCAGTAAAGTAATAAATAATCCACCAGTAGATGCATAGACCCAGTAAAGTAATAAATAATCCACCAGTAGATGCATAGACCCAGTAAAGTAATAAATAATCCACCAGTAGATGCATAGACCCAGTAAAGTAATAAATAATCCACCAGTAGATGCATAGACCCAGTAAAGTAATAAATAATCCACCAGTAGATGCATAGACCCAGTAAAGTAATAAATAATCCACCAGTAGATGAATAGACCCAGTAAAGTAATAAATAATCCACCAGTAGATGCATAGACCCAGTAAAGTAATAAATAATCCACCAGTAGATGTATAGACCCAGTAAAGTAATAAATAATCCACCAGTAGATGAATAGACCCAGTAAAGTAATAAATAATCCACCAGTAGATGAATAGACCCAGTAAGGTAATAAATAATCCACCAGTAGATGAATAGACCCAGTAAAGTAATAAATAATCCACCAGTAGATGAATAGACCCAGTAAAGTAATAAATAATCCACCAGTAGATGAATAGACCCAGTAAAGTAATAAATAATCCACCAGTAGATGAATAGACCCAGTAAAGTAATAAATAATCCACCAGTAGATGTATAGACCCAGTAAAGTAATAAATAATCCACCAGTAGATGAATAGACCCAGGAAAGTAATAAATAATCCACCAGTAGATGCATAGACCCAGTAAAGTAATAAATAATCCACCAGTAGATGAATAGACCCAGTAAAGTAATAAATAATCCACCAGTAGATGCATAGACCCAGTAAAGTAATAAATAATCCACCAGTAGATGTTTAGACCCAGTAAAGTAATAAATAATCCACCAGTAGATGAATAGACCCAGTAAAGTAATAAATAATCCACCAGTAGATGAATAGACCCAGTAAAGTAATAAATAATCCACCAGTAGATGTTTAGACCCAGTAAAGTAATAAATAATCCACCAGTAGATGTATAGACCCAGTAAAGTAATAAATAATCCACCAGTAGATGAATAGACCCAGTAAAGTAATAAATAATCCACCAGTAGATGTATAGACCCAGTAAATGTCTCTATTGATGAATAATGTGCACCAGTTAAATCGGGCATAACAAGATTATAACGTCCCTGATCACTTTATCGTGGAAGAATAATAATCACCACGGATTTCGTGAATAAGACTCGTTTCACTAAGAGAATGTGATTGGGCACATGAAACAAGCTTAACCCCTCCACTTTATAGTGACGTGCCTGTACAAAGTCGGGGAAGTGAGCGGTCTTGTATATGTCTGTAAGGGGTATCGATTTTGTCTGTATGGCCGAAGTTCAAGTCATAAGTTGCTGGCTTTATTACGCTTTTAGCTGTAGTGCCAAAACTATCACTGACATGATTTTCATGGCTATATATGTTCGTCATAAGTTTCAGCATTTTATTTGGGTTGATATTCTTTTGTCTTTGAGGGACAAAATTATAGTCAATAACAGTCTGAGATAGATTTCATGACTGGGGATACATTTTCATTGTCGAAACCCATGTACATTGTATTTTATTGTGTTCCCTCGTGTTTTACTAAATATTAGTTTTATCGGTAAATCCTTTTGCAAATCTCAACTTGTTTGTAGCAGGTTTTAGGCGGAGTCTTGTGGCACATGCCATTTTCATATGCAATACCAATATCTAAGTATATATGTTGGAATAATTGTATGCTGAAATTTCATGAAATAAATATTGTTTAAACTAATATCTGAAGCTCTTGCAGTAGCTATATACCCGAGTAAACACGTCTATAAATAATTGTTCGAGTCATCGGCGTTGAATGGGCTAAACTCGGAGTAGTAAAACTTCCATTTCTGCAACAAACTTTTCTTGGTCATACTGATCAGTCACACAAAAAGTCTGCAACATCCATTGTCAACGACATTTTGTCTTAAGAAATCAACACAATTACTTATATTAATACAGTTTTATTTTTTTCACAAACTAAACAACAAGTACAAAACATCTATGGGTTACTATATAACGAAATGCAAACACAATTTCTTTCAATCCCAACTCTAAAAATAGCACAGCCATCCCCAGAAATTCATTAGCTGTAAGTCTTGCATCAAGCCAGCCATAAAGGTATTAAAATTCAACTAAATGCAATCCAGTTTGGACTAAAAATAATAATTTTGTATGGGGGCGATTCGACCAGGTACCAAAATAATCTTTATATAGATCTTCAATTAAATTTTATTTATGCTATCACATCTAATATTCTTCAGAATACAACAAACCGAAAAAGACTTTGTTGTGAAGAAAGAACTACATTTGGATAAGTTCTTTGCTCTGAGTTTGTTTATTTGTAACAATTGTCAGCCATTCAAAGTTTTAATCAATTTATGTAAATTGATGTCTAAATTTAAAACTGTTTTAACTCCACGTTCTCTCTCCCTACTGTTTATAAACAGTACCTGGCAGGATTTAGTATTAAGTTGTCAAGAAAGAAAAAAAAAACAAGAAAAAACAAACTTAAGCAGTAGAAAGCTGTTCCAGAAAATATCACCTGACCAGTGGAACCCCTGTCACCAATTATTTGATGGTGTCCAATCACTTCTGTAATTCTGGAAAAGACCTTTCAATGCTATATAATGATGTACAAGTGTGATAAGCTGAGAATTATGTCTTATTTACACTATAATCTAGGGGGTCGTCGTGGTCGTGATCGCATGGTAGTTGGATTTACAGCTACCTGTGCAATTATTGCCTATCACCGTTAAAATTGTGAGTACGAACCCAGTTCATGGCAAGGTGTACTCGATACAACATTATGTGATAAACTTTGTCAGTGACTTGCGAAAGGTCGGTGGTTTTCTCCGGGTACTCCGGTTTCCTGCACCAATAAAACTGACCGCCACGATATAGCTGAAATATTGTTGAAAGTGGCGTTAAATACCATAAGCCACAATAATCTTCTGCAATAAGCACAATAAGCACTGAAGTTCACGAGAACCTGTATCACTCACCTGAGTTTATCACATTTCAGGATTATTGGAAAACGTAAACATCATTTGCCATGTTGGTCATTAAGTAAATGCATACCCGGTATATGTGGCCTTAATTTTGATTTCCCTTTACAATGCATTCATATCAATTAAACCTGTATTAAGC
Source organism: Bathymodiolus septemdierum (assembly GCA_963383655.1). Lineage (NCBI taxonomy): Eukaryota > Metazoa > Mollusca > Bivalvia > Mytilida > Modiolidae > Bathymodiolus > Bathymodiolus septemdierum. The sequence goes on along the minus strand of OY726522.1, from coordinate 67,267,876 downwards.
GACAATTAATATTTCACTGTTCCCTGGGAAGGTCACATAAGTCAGGTTTGACTGTAATTGTATATATGTTTATTTTTAGAAAGAAAAATTAACAAGAAAATTCAGCAAAATGTTAATCAGACAAACAATGTATACATTAAAATTGTTTATTTGTATAAAAGTAAAAACAAAAAGTCTAAGCAAGCATACTTCTGTTTCAAAAATAAGATACTATACATTTTTTTGTTCTAAAACAAATGATACTAGAAATAGACTATCATAAGGAGAAAATTAGACATCCTCTTCTGTTCGTCAGACTTAAGTCTGCCCCCCTGCTCACCACGAGGAGGTGGAAGTAGGATTATATGTATGAAAAGCACCATCCCAATGAAGGTATGCAGGTCCCAATATAATTGGGTTGGTGTTTTTACCCTTTCGTTTCAGTTTTGATTCTTGGAATACATTTGTTGTTACAAATCAAGCACCAAGGTTAAAAGTTCTGTCAACACCAATAATAGAAGTTTTCCAAGCACTTGAAAAATTTTCATTTGGTAGTCAGTATAGCCTGATTACATTTGGTAGTCAGTATAGCCTGATTACATTTGGTAGTCAGTATAGCCTGAATACATTTGGTAGTCAGTATAGCATATTACATTTGGTAGTCAGTATAGCCTGATTACATTTGGTAGTCAGTATAGCCTGATTACATTTGGTAGTCAGTATAGCATATTACATTTGGTAGTCAGTATAGCCTGATTACATTTGGTAGTCAGTATAGCCTGATTACATTTGGTAGTCAGTACAGCCTGATTACATTTGGTAGTCAGTATAGCCTGATTACATTTGGTAGTCAGTATAGCCTAATTACATTTGGTAGTCAGTATAGCCTGATTACATTTGGTAGTCAGTATAGCATAATTACATTTGGTAGTCAGTATAGCCTGATTACATTTGGTAGTCAGTATGGAATATTACATTTGGTAGTCAGTATAGCCTGATTACATTTGGTAGTCAGTATAGTCTGATTACATTTGGTAGTCAGTATAGCCTGATTACATTTGGTAGTCAGTATAGCCTGATTACATTTGGTAGTCAGTATAACCTGATTACATTTGGTAGTCAGTATAGCCTGATTACATTTGGTAGTCAGTATAGCATATTACATTTGGTAGTCAGTATAGCCTGATTACATTTGGTAGTCCGTATAGCCTGATTACATTTGGTAGTCAGTATAACCTGATTACATTTGGTAGTCAGTATAGCCTGATTACATTTGGTAGTCAGTATAGCCTGATTACATTTGGTAGTCAGTATAGTATATTACATTTGGTAGTCAGTATAACCTGATTACATTTGGTAGTCAGTATAGCCTGATTATATTTGGTAGTCAGTATAGCCTGATTACATTTGGTAGTCAGTATAGCCTGATTACATTTGGTAGTCAGTATAGCCTGATTACATTTGGTAGTCAGTATAGCCTAATTACATTTGGTAGTCAGTATAGCCTGATTACATTTGGTAGTCAGTATAGCATAATTACATTTGGTAGTCAGTATAGCCTGATTACATTTGGTAGTCAGTATGGAATATTACATTTGGTAGTCAGTATAGCCTGATTACATTTGGTAGTCAGTATAGCCCGATTACATTTGGTAGTCAGCATAGCCTGATTACATTTGGTAGTCAGTATAGCCTGATTACATTTGGTAGTCAGTGTAGCCTGATTACATTTGGAGGTTTTCCTGCAGATTGCACAATTTTCTTCAGAAATGGATGTGACTTTGACAACATGTTAATAACATTTTGCACATCATCTGCACTGTTTTGTCTATTCCCAGATGCATTTTCTTTGTTAATGGCGTATTTAACATTATGAACAAACTTGGAATCACGAGGTTGATGTTTTGACAAAATTGTCTTACTGGTTTTCCAGTCTTAATTTCTGATATTATTTGATTTTTAGTTATAAGAGATGTTCTAATATATTCTTGTTTTGTAATTTTAGCATTTCCATGCTTATTCATATTTTCTGCCTTAAACGTTCCTAAATATTCTGCTATTACTTTAGGTTACATCTTACATGAAAAACTAAGCTTTTTTTCAAACCAGCTAATTCGTTTTTTGTAATTACTGTCTCTTTGTAACATGGCGTAATATGTTTTAAGGACGAATAAATGGTCATCGTCCGGTTGTGGTAACAATGGAACATACTGTTTTTTAATTTCTGTACAGTACAAGCCATTCTTTAACACACACGGTTATAAATCGCCATTAGGCTGTTTAATGAAATGTGTGGTTTTTGTGGATGTATATTCTTTTAGAAGATGTCTGTCTGTCTAAATTGTCTTTGTGATCCAACACGAAGTAAACGTTTTCTTTAATAGGATTTGGTACTTCAGTATGCGTTGCCTTTTCTGAAGTTAGTGTATGAATTAGTTTGTGGGGGATCATGAATTTCCCTTTTAATTTTATACCAGTGTCCTCAACATTTTGATTTCGACTGGTAGGCATCGTAGAATCATCAGCATTTTGATTTTCAGACACTGAAAAATCAACATTTTGATTTTCAGAAATTGCCATAATTTACAACGTTTGGACTTTCAGACACTGACGAATCAACAACATTTTTTATTTTCAAAGACATATTTGTTAGAAGTTAAACTGTTAATTAGATCATGAAGCCAGTTTACTTGTTTTTTTGGGAAGTTTGTAAATATACAACTTAATCTGTTAATTAAGTGCGACGCAGCCACCGCGGCTTTGCTTGTCATATCCAGAAATTGATGGTACTTTCCTCATAAATATTCATCATATTTAAATTAGATTTTAGACATGTCTTTGATATCGCGATCATGCAAAAATGATCATATTATATTTAATGTGGGAACCCCGAGTTTAGAAGCGAGAAATATAAGGTTAGTCAATATATTGACATATATTATTGAGGAATCTAAATTAATTTCAGAAAATATGTCGCCAGATGTCATTCATTGCTAAATTTTGTGTCACACGCCACCAGTTTTATGTATTTCAGACATTTTTACATCTCATAGACTCTTTAAGGCCAAATAAGGCTTCGTCGCCTCGGAATTTCATTTAGTCCAGGAACCTCGAATATTTAATTGTTTTCATTAATTTTGATTTCATTTAATTCAGCTTGATTCAATGTATCATTTTCAAGTTCAGAAAATGACACACATGCAATTATGAATGATATCGTCTATCTGAATATGAAAATTGCAGACGTCCCGGCGTCGCCATCTTAGATATGCAAATGAGCAAAGTACCCATCATTTCTGGCTATGTTGATTGGGAAATATTAATTATATAATGACTATGTATAACGGAAAAAAACCCCACTTAAATTCGAATTCTAAATACTTATATTTGTCGAATTATTTAATAAAAATCTTTAATTGTATGTATTTATCTTTATTTATGTCATAAACTAAATATATTTGGTTCTTGACGCTTCTTCATTTTCTGGTCGCTTCTTGTCTCTAATTAGTGAGACCACCTGATCAGTGTTTGGTTCTTCTTCTTCTTCTTTCAATTTCCGCACACCGTCATCTTATTGACGATTATGTGCCGTGCTTTGGTTTGATTCACGGCTAAGCAAGGATTTATATAGTAGATTAAGGTCTACTATATAGAATCCTTGTCAGGCTAAGTTAGTTTTCAACACTATCACTGTCTTTGAAATTGATATTTCTTTTCATTGCAATTTAAATCATAATTTTTTTTACCTATGCTGCGTATTTTCTTTTTCTCTTTTTATTTTCAATATCGAGGCCTATTTGTGATAAACTCTAAAACCACATTACAATTGGAACGTGATCGTCTATCGTACATTTGCGTGTGAGTGGAATTTAGGCTGTATAAACGGAAGAGTTGTTGTTATGCGCAAACAGGTGCGCTTTGTAACATAAACAATATGGCGGCAAACCCAAAAGTTTGACGGCCTTTATAGTATTTATAAAAATTATAGAATATTGGCTGGCTACCAGAAAGGAACAACAAGACAGGCACATTTAAAATGGCACAATGTAAAAACTGTTTTACCTTGCAATAATTATTGACCTTAACATGTCGGGAAAATGATTAAAATTAATATCTAGTTTTTACAACATGACAAAACTTGTTTCAATATTCAAAACAACTTCATTTCATATGTTATTCAATGCAAATGCACCATATAGCGATATATTTTCTGCATGATTCTTCTGAATGGAAATTTTTATATGTCTTAATAAAAACTTGTAACATAAATACGTATTTTTCCTTTGATGTTTTTATGCAATCAACTTAAAAATAGTGAACTTTTACAAACCATGGTCTAACATGAAGATCTTGATGTTATTCCATGATTTTGACGTCATAGATCTGTTATTCCATGATTTTGACGTATTAGATCTGTTATTCCATGATTTTGACGTCATAAATCTGTCAAGCATGGTTGTTTTAAACTCAGTGTGAAGATGCTGTTGCGGCAGCCCTGCACTTTAATGGAAGAAGAAGAAGAATCATGTAATTTCTGTTACAAAACATATATACATGTACCATGGATCTTACTCATGAACTTATTTAAACCAACTCATCCTTCGGATTCGTTGGTTTAAATAAGTTAATTCGTAAGATCCATGGTATATATAATACATAACAAATACTATGTGCATGATATTTCTTGATTTAATTTAAAAAAAATTAAGATCAGGTGCGACATGAGAAGCAAGCAATAAATAACCTAGTCATAGCATCATAAGACTTTCATTTTAGATTAAAATACAATGTCTATGTAGCACACATATGGACACTTGTAAAAAGCTCATTGCCATGTATAATTAAGGGCCCGTTTACACGAGTTTGAATCTCAATCAGGGCGAGGTGTACAACATTGTGTGATAAAGTTTGTCAGTGACTTGCAACAGGTCGGTGGTTTTCTCCACCAATAAAACTGACTGCCACGATATAACTGAAATATTGTTGAAAGGGGCATTAAACACCATAAAACCTAAACCGTTTACATGTGATAAAAGTTTTCCATCAAGAACTTAATTGGTCAAAGTTTTCTTTGACAAAGTCTTTGATTGTGTAAACCTGCATCAAAAACTTTGATGTACTTTGACGGAATAGAAACCCATCCTATTTTTCTAAAAACTTTGACGGGCTTTGATGGGAATTGACCAATTAAAAGATCTTTTCAGAATCAAGTTCTAATTCATCCAGTTTGTTTCTTTTTGAATATACAGCTGCCAAAAGGTAACTTGGGATAAAAACTTTGATCAAGATTTGATTGTGTAAGCGGGATAACTTTGACAAAGTTTTCTTTTGATCAAATTTTCTGTCAAAAACTTGGACCAAGTTTTTGATGAAATCTTTGATCGTGTAAACTGGCTTTAAGACTTCAAATTATTGCAAGAAACTCGTTTTCATTTTTTGACAAAAAGCTGAACAAAACTGAATCATAAAAACTGTATATATTAAAAAGATGAATTGTGATAATGACTTTATTTCTCATGAACAATCTTCAACTGTGAAATAAATATGACATCTTTACAGTGTAAATTTCAGAGAGTAAAGACATGTGTTTACTTCCAGCGTACATTTCTGATTCTAATATAGAGTCGATTTTTTATAAGAATTCAAACTACTTCAGAATTCTTCAAAGAATTTGACTAAATAATTTATTTGCAAATAATTATGTACAAACTATGCTTATTTGTATTATATTTTAGGAGCAGAAGAAATCATATTTTTTTTTACGCTTAATCAAAATGGCGGATAAACTTACGGTTTCCGGTAACAACGAAGAAATTTTACTTCCGTTTACAGTTATGAGGAAGAATTTTTTCCATAGGATTTTGCAAAACTTGTTCTTTTCTTTGCGACTTTCGTTTGCTTATTTTGTTTATTTCTGTAGCTGTTATCACACTACTGCTACACAATGTAAGCTTTTATGTATATTTAAAAAAATATAAACAATAATGCATTTGCCTTTTATTTTGAATTGAGTTTTTTCCAATTTATAAATTCATGAGAAAAAAACTGCATACAGACAGAAGAGTCACCAAACCTAATAAAATTTGGGAACCACAGTAGTTTGTTTTGTACTTCCAAACTGTTTCCTTCTTTAAAATTACTTTTTGTTGTTTATCAAATTTTTTTTTCAATTTCAGTATGGCAACACCCTTATGTCAATGTGTTTAAGCATTTCAATCTTCAATCATGGAAAAAGTCTACAAAAGAAGGAGAAGTTTCCACTGTTATGGTAAGGTTTTACAAGTTTTCCATAATAACTACTTGATGAATTAAGAAAATAGATATAAACTTATCATTATTATTTTGATATGCAAGATGTACATGTATTATTTTATTTTCTTCATTTGGAAGAAATAATATTTTTGTATTACATGATGACACAAATGTAAATAATTATTATTTAAAATCTTCAGTAGTACAGTATAGGAGACATGAAATTTTTTCATTATATTGAACTTCAATATAACCAAACTTAATACAGATGAACTAAAGGGAGATAACTTATGTACAATGCAATGGGGTGGTCGTAATCGTATGGTAGTTGGTTTTACAACAACCTGTGCAGTCAGTGCCTATCACCACCAATGTTGTGAGTTTGAGCTCCACTCATGGCAAGGTGTACTCGATACAACATTATGTGATATAGTTTGTCAGTGACTTGTGGCAGATCGGTGGTTTTCATGACCACGATGGCCCTTTAATACACAAAAAAGTAAAGATGACAATAATAAATTAATAATAATGAATTTACGATAATCGATAATACGAAATCTGAAAAACAGTGGTAAAATAAAGCATGGTAAACCTTCAGGAATATGAAGTAAATTTTATGTTTCAGGACAAGACATTGAAGTGTACAGTTTACAGAATAACAGGATCTATTCCTGCAGGAAACTACATCCAACTTCCAAAGGCACAATCCCAATCTCTTGGACTAACGGGAAGATACTTCTATTTACTATTTAAGCCAGTTCCCACCAAGTATTTTGTAGTCCACATTGATGTAGCCACACAGGACAATCTAATCGTGAGAATTTCTTTCTCTAATCTCTTTAAAGAATTCAAGTCAACATCCACGTGGCTGCAATTTCCATTTTTGTGTAATGCCTCAAAGGGATCTGTTCAAGCTTATGCATCAGTAGGAAGCAAAGGTAAGATACAAACAGCACAAACATTCTGAATGGCAGTTATTTGTTAAAAGAATGTAATTTTCTGATTCCTTATTATTTTTCAGACAAAACTGCAGGAATAAATACTTTCGAGGGTTCGTAGCTAGGTAGTGGTATAAAATACTGTCACATTCAGTATTTGTCAGAGATGTTCTAGTTTAAAAATAATAAACTGAAAGTGTTTAGGTGTTTATAATAATTTCATTTGTTCATGATTATCTAAAGTGATGGACACAAGTTATAACAAACTTACTAAGTTTTCTTCTGAATACAATATGTTACATTACATAATTTGATTAACTGAGCATGCATAAAATGAGATGAAGGAAGGGTGGATAGATGCAGTGACAATGACAGGAAATACAGTGACATAATATCGACAATGACAGGAAATACAGTGACATAATATCGACAAGACAGGAAATACAGTGACATAATATAAAATCATGAGGAATCGCTTAGAATCTTTAATATGTTTGAAAATTCTAGTTTTCTTTATAATTCAGCTTGTTAATAAGTTGACATTTATTCTTAAGGAAGCCCAAAGTGTTTAGTTTAAGATCCTTTATTTTGTAAATAGACAAGTGCAAGAAAAACATTCTCATCATATTATCAAAAAATAACATGTTCTCACCATATTACAGCTGAAAAATTGCTCTTTTGGTATTTAACAACTATCACTCACTCATTTAAATATAAAGGGATTTTAATGTATTTAACAACTATCACTCACTCATTTAAATATAAAGGGATTTTAATGTATTTAACAACTATCACTCACACATTTAAATATAAAGGGATTTTAATGTATTTAACAACTATCACTCACTCATTTAAATATAAAGGGATTTTAATGTATTTAACAACTATCACTCACTCATTTAAATATAAAGGGATTTTAATGTATTTAACAACTATCACTCACTCATTTAAATATAAAGGGATTTTAATGTATTTAACAACTATCACTCACTCATTTAAATATAAAGGGATTTTAATGTATTTAACAACTATCACTCACTCATTTCAATATAAAGGGATTTTAATGTATTTAACAACTATCACTCACTCATTTCAATATAAAGGGATTTTAATGTATTTAACAACTATCACTCACTCATTTAAATATAAAGGGATTTTAATGTATTTAGCAACTATCACTCACTCATTTTAATATAAAGGGATTTTAATGTATTTAACAACTATCACTCACTCATTTAAATATAAAGGGATTTTAATGTATTTAACAACTATCACTCACTCATTTAAATATAAAGGGATTTTAATGTATTTAACAACTCACTCACTCATTTAAATATAAAGGGATTTTAATGTATTTAACAACTATCACTCACTCATTTAAATATAAAGGGATTTTAATGTATTTAACAACTATCACTCACTCATTTAAATATAAAGGGATTTTACTGTATTTTTCCTTTTTCATTGTTTACAGTTTGATTTGCTCTTAACATCTATAGAATAACAACAGTTTTGAAGGTCGAGACATTATCGCTATTATTACAGCGAGTCTTGTAGGATGAGCTGCTATACTAGTGATAATGTATGTCAAGACCTTCAAAACTGACATTATCACAACGAGTCTTGTAGGATGAGCTGCTATACTAGTGATAATGTATGTCAAGACCTTCAAAACTGACATTATCACAGCGAGTCTTGTAGGATGAGCTGCTATACTAGTGATAATGTATGTCAAGACCTTCAAAACTGACATAGTTTCTACCAGTAATATGTTATTGTGTTTGACTTCACACTGTCTGATAATTTTCAGTATCAGACAGTTCGTTAATAATTACAATATCACTCGGTGAGATCAAAGGAAAAAAGATATAAATTACTGATAAAGCTTTGTAAATATCAGCTCATCACCAGTACAAATACTTATATTATTACATATATTTCAGATCATAGTGGACCAGCTCCCATGTCAACCAGATGGACTGTTCTGTGTTTAGATATGAACTATATTTTGTCTATGTATCTGAACAGAAAGTTCTCATATATCAAGAATGTCAAGCTCTGTGCTAACATGTTGGTGAAAAATATATCTACCAGTGATATATTGTATGAAGTTGGTATGATAGTTTTTTTTTTTTTTTTATAAGAAATCATTAAATTAACAGAATTTTTGTAACATTTATACAATGCATGTAAAAGAAAAAAAAACTTTCAGAATACAGAGTTGGTCTGAAAATTACCTGGTACATTTAATTGATTTTTTAGAGAGACTATTTCTATATAATTTAATTTGATGTGAATACTGCAATCTGATTGGCTGATCTACCTGGAGAAAAAATTGGTATTGTGACATAACCAACATGGTCATTCGCCAACGACAAATTCAAATAGTCCCATGAAAAAATCGTAATAAAAATCGAGGAATCATTAAATTTTGTTGTAAAAATTAAATTATAAGGAATATTCAAAATTTTTGAACAGGTTATACTTGTATATCCTGGTTTCTAACAGTTTATGCTTTTCATAAACCGCTTCGCAGTTTATTAAGCGTAAACTGCCCCAAACCAGGTTATTTCGTATAACCTCTTCAAATATTTAAAATAGTCCTTAAATAATGTAATGTTCTAATGTGTAACACCAGGATATATCTGAAATACTGCTAAAGTAGGCGTTAAATAAGCGGGAAACGATTCACCGTATGTATCGAAATTGCAATTATTTTGGGGACAGTTCGGTTCACGATACGTGGAGGCCGCTTACGATACAAACGATATGATGCTCATTTTTTGAAAAAAAGTAGTGTTGAACTTCCGTTTTCTTCTTTTGGTGATCTTTTAATTAATATTTTGAGAAATGTGAATCGATTAATTTACGCTTTTAAAATTAATTAATCAAATATCAAATATTTATAATTTCGCTAGTATGTAAGCGACCTCATATAAAAAAAAAACCATGGCAGCGCCCATGTCGACCAGCATGGACTTCAAGGAATAGTTACAGTTTCCTATAAAGCGTATTTTGATACGTATCGTAATGCATATCAAATATCGCGATACGTATCGCTTTTGGAAAAAGTGTATCGTTACACCCCTAGCGTTAAACATCAATCAATCAATCTAAAATTCAACCTTGTAAATATATATGTATTTGTTTAAAACCTTCGTTCTTATGCATAGACTAATTTTTTGATTTAATATACTTTTTTTTTAGAAAACACAATCCATCCTTAGATTTATATAAGTAAGCAACATTATGTAGAAAATTAATACAATATCAAAGTAAATATAATACAACAATTTACATTGTACATGTACACAAACATATACCAGTCATGTATCCCTGTTACATTGTACATGTACACAAACATGTATCCCTGTTACATTGTACATGTACACAAACATATACCAGTCATGTATCCCTGTTACATTGTACATGTACACAAACATGTATCCCTGTTACATTGTACATGTACACAAACATGTACCAGTCATGTATCCTTGTTACATTGTACATGTACACAAACATGTACCAGTCATGTATCCCTGTTACATTGTACATGTACACAAACATGTACCAGTCATGTATCCCTGTTACATTGTACATGTACACAAATATGTACTAGTCATGTATCCATGTTACATTGTACATGTACACAAACATGTACCAGTCATGTATCCCTGTTACATTGTACATGTACACAAATATGTACCAGTCATGTATCCCTGTTGCATTGTACATGTACACAAACATGCACCAGTCATATATCCCTGTTACATTGTACATGTACCAGTCATGTATCCCTGTTACATTGTACATGTACACAAACATGTACCAGTCATGTATCCATGTTACATTGTACATGTACACAAACATGTATCCATGTTACATTATACATGTACCAGTCATGTATCCATGTTACATTGTACATGTACACAAACATGTACCAGTCATATATCCCTGTTACATTGTACATGTACACAAACATGTATCCATGTTACATTGTACATGTACACAAACATATACCAGTCATGTATCCCTGTTACATTGTACATGTACACAAACATGTATCCATGTTACATTGTACATGTACACAAACATGTACCAGTCATGTATCCATGTTACATTGTACATGTATACAAACATGTACCAGTCATGTATCCATGTTACATTGTACATGTACTCAAACATGTACCAGTCATGTATCCATGTTACATTGTACATGTACACAAACGTGTACCAGTCATGTATCCCTGTTACATTGTACATGTACACAAACATGTACCAGTCATGTATCCCTGTTACATTGTACATGTACACAAACATGTACCAGTCATGTATCCATGTTACATTGTACATGTACACAAACATGTACCAGTCATGTATCCATGTTACATTGTACATGTACACAAACATGTACCAGTCATGTATCCATGTTACATTGTACATGTACACAAACATGTACCAGTCATGTATCCTTGTTACATTGTACATGTACACAAACATGTACCAGTCATGTATCCATGTTACATTGTACCTGTACACAAACATGTACCAGTCATGTATCCATGTTACATTGTACATGTACACAAACATGTACCAGTCATGTATCCATGTTACATTGTACATGTACACAAACATGTACCAGTCATGTATCCCTGTTACATTGTACATGTACACAAACATGTACCAGTCATGTATCCTTGTTACATTGTACATGTACACAAACGTACCAGTCATATATCCATGTTACATTGTACCTGTACACAAACATGTACCAGTCATGTATCCATGTTACATTGTACATGTACACAAACATGTACCAGTCATGTATCCCTGTTACATTGTACATAAACATGTACCAGTCATGTATCCATGTTACATTGTACATGTACCAGTCATGTATCCCTGTTACATTGTACAAGTACACAAACATGTACCAGTCATGTATCCATGTTACATTGTACATGTACACAAACATGTACCAGTCATGTATCCATGTTACATTGTACATGTACCAGTCATGTATCCATGTTGCATTGTACATGTACACAAACATGTACCAGTCATGTATCCATTTTACATTGTACATGTACACAAACATGTACCAGTCATGTATCCATGTTGCCCTGTTTGTTGATATTGATTTGATCACACATTTGATTTTGGATGAATGCACACCTGTTTAATTACATATTGTTTTGCGACAAACAGGTCATACAACTAACTGGCATGCACTGTATAGTTTAAAATGATGTATTTATTATTAAAATAAATTATTTTTGCAGGTTTGACATTTGATCAGGCAAAGAAAGCAGGTCGTTTGTCACATGATATTACTCCTATGCCAAGAGACTTTGCATTTCCATTATCAAAGGGAGATAAATGGGCTGATCTTTATGATCTAATCAGGTACTTGATTGATGAGAGAAATTAAAATGAACATAACATTATTGTCTGTAATAGTTATAACATTTCAATCACTGAACTGCCTCAGTGGTTAATGATTAGTATACTTGCCTTAAGTGTGTCAGATCATGGCTTCACATCCCTACTAATCAGGTCAAATCAAGGACTGTGAAATTGGTATTTGCTGCATCTTTGCTAAAGAAATCACTCAGTATGAAGAAATAAGAACAAAGACTTGTTGGCTCTGTGCGTCAAGATAATTTGTCAGAGTAGAGTGACATAGCATTATAAAACTATAAATCAACATGTTTATCTGGTATAACATAGATATCACCAACATTTCATTAAATTGTAGCTTTGATGTAGCAGTAACATTGGTCAGATGATGTTAAACACCAATCATTCACTCGCCTGAATCAATGATTTGCCAACACAAGTTATTGACAATTTCATGTAGTGATGATCAATGTCTTTTCATTATTTAAAGGTCAAAGTACAAACAGCTTAAAATTTTTCTATCATATTTTATTGATTAACTTTTGGTTCAAAGATTCCGAATGTTTTTTTTAAATGAAATTCCATGGTTTTTTCTTCTCAGATATACAATAAAAGTGTATATTACTAGAAGTGATGTATATGTTTTCATAGAATTAGTTATTGTAAAAAAAAATTGTATCATATTGTATGCAGTTGCGGATTCGGACAATGGCAAATATGTCCTGAATGCCCTAAAAATGAAAAGGGATCGACTGTCAATTGTCTGCTGTTAAAACAGTCCTTTAATTTGTAATTTTTAGGAAGCTTATGGGGTGGGTTGCTGCCCTGGGCCTGCTGGGGACCTTCCACGGTCCCTAGACTACTTTTCTACATAATTGGTACAATGTAATAAGATAATTGCACATACCACAAAATAGTAATCTCTTACTGTAAACATCGTTATTATTGATATATTATTCAAATGTAGGAAGTATGTGCAAATATTAAGGAAACATTTCCATCTTTATAGTATATGTCCGCTATTTCCTCATTTTCTGTATAAACGAGATTGTATATACATGTACAATTAATTTAATCAACATTTGGGAAATGTCAGTTTTTGATTCTAATATTTTTCAGATTTCCTAATGAAGGTTCCAGAAAGCCATTTGATTCAATACAGTTTGAAAACATTGAAAACTCTACAGGTATGGGATAATTTGTTCAATTCTTATACCTTATTACTTAATTTTCTGATACATATTAATGAATTGAAGAGCATTAATATATCACTTTTGTATCTGGTTTAGAACAATTTTACTTTTTCTATTCTTGTTTGAAGTTTAAGAATACAGTGTACAGTGTAGACATATTTAAAGGCATCAAGCAGTGATCAGGGGATTTTCTTTTGTGCATGTCTCAAGGAGCATAAAATAGTTAAATGTTTATATTTACGTTCACTAGCTACAAGTAGATATAAAAAAAAAACGTCAGTTTAATAAATTAAATGAATTATACATGTACAGTAGGTATACGATATATTTTAAACTTAGTATATTTATGTCAAGATAAAACTAAACTTAGTATATTTATGTCAAGGTAAAACTGACCGCCACAATATAACTGAAATATTGTTGAAAGTGGCGTTAAGTGCCATAAACCAAACAAAACAAAACCTCATTGGAAATAAGATTTCAAGCTTTATCAGAAATTATTTTAATTTTTTAGTTTACTAGTTTGCTTTTGTATGTAATGTATATGCTTGAAGAAAACAAAGGAATTATCATTTCAGATGACATATCAGTAAATTCTTCACACAGAGTTTCTCCAAAGAAAGTTGATGTCAGTAAATGTGTATCAGAAAGAATATCTCTTATGCATAATATGACAAAGCCTAGACAGGTAAGTTGATGTCAGTAAATGTGTATCGGAAAGAATATCTCTTATGCACAATATGACAAAGCCTAGACAGGTAAGTTGATGTCAGTAAATGTGTATCAGAGAGAATATCTCTTATGCACAATATGACAAAGCCTAGACAGGTAAGTTGATGTCAGTAAATGTGTATCAGAAAGAATATCTCTTATGCATAATATGACAAAGCCTAGACAGGTAAGTTGATGTCAGTAAATGTGTATCAGAGAGAATATATCTTGTACATAATATGACAAAGCCTAGACAGGTAAGTTGATGTCAGTAGATGTGTATCAGAGAGAATATCTCTTATACATAATATGACAAAGCCTAGACAGGTAAATTGATGTCAGTAAATGTGTATCAGAGAGAATATCTCTTATACATAATATGACAAAGCCTAGACAGGTAAGTTGATGTCAGTAGATGTGTATCAGAGAGAATATCTCTTATGCATAATATGACAAAGCCTAGACAGGTAAGTTGATGTCAGTAAATGTGTATCAGAGAAAATATCTCTTACACATAATATGACAAAGCCTAGACAGGTAAGTTGATGTCAGTAAATGTGTATCAGAAAGAATATATTTTGTACATAATATGACAAAGCCTAGACAGGTAAGTTGATGTCAGTAAATGTGTATCAGAGAGAATATCTCTTATACATAATATGACAAAGCCTAGACAGGTAAGTTGATGTCAGTAGATGTGTATCAGAGAGAATATCTCTTATACATAATATGACAAAGCCTAGACAGGTAAGTTGATGTCAGTAGATGTGTATCAGAGAGAATATCTCTTATACATAATATGACAAAGCCTAGACAGGTAAGTTGATGTCAGTAGATGTGTATCAGAGAGAATATCTCTTATGCATAATATGACAAAGCCTAGACAGGTAAGTTGATGTCAGTAAATGTGTATCAGAGAAAATATCTCTTACACATAATATGACAAAGCCTAGACAGGTAAGTTGATGTCAGTAAATGTGTATCAGAAAGAATATATTTTGTACATAATATGACAAAGCCTAGACAGGTAAGTTGATGTCAGTAAATGTGTATCAGAGAGAATATCTCTTATACATAATATGACAAAGCCTAGACAGGTAAGTTGATGTCAGTAGATGTGTATCAGAGAGAATATCTCTTATGCATAATATGACAAAGCCTAGACAGGTAAGTTGATGTCAGAAAATGTGTATCAGAGAGAATTTCTCTTACACATAATATGACAAAACCTAGACAGGTAAGTTGATGTCAGAAAATGTGTATCAGAGAAAATATTTCTTACACATAATATGACAAAGCCTAGACAGGTAAGTTGATGTCAGTAAATGTGTATCAGAAAGAATATATTTTGTACATAATATGACAAAGCCTAGACAGGTAAGTTGATGTCAGTAAATGTGTATCAGAGAATATCTCTTATACATAATATGACAAAGCCTAGACAGGTAAGTTGATGTCAGTAGATGTGTATCAGAGAGAATATCTCTTATACATAATATGACAAAGCCTAGACAGGTAAGTTGATGTCGGTAAAATGTGTATCAGAGAGAATATATCTTATACATAATATGACAAAGCCTAGACAGGTAAGTTGATGTCAGAAAATGTGTATCAGAGAGAATTTCTCTTACACATAATATGACAAAACCTAGACAGGTAAGTTGATGTCAGAAAATGTGTATCAGAGAAAATATTTCTTACACATAATATGACAAAGCCTAGACAGGTAAGTTGATCAAATCTGTTCTAATGACAGACTATATAATTCTACGTGAGTGTGTTACTCACTATAACCCTAATTCAACCACTACAAGTATAGTCAGTGAATAAATGAGAAGACAATGAACTTATCTCACAATGAAATTTTGAACAGATATATCATGTTTGGGAGGGGTATTTGTCGAGAGACAAAAAATTTCCCAAGTCGATATCTGTTTAATTACACAGAATATTATTTAGAACACTGGCTAAATAAATAATACCTTTTGTCGTTTTCAGGAATATTTTGTTTTTATTGTTTGTAACTTGGCAATTGTTAAATACTATAGTACGCTTTGAACTGTTCCCTTCAGCAGGTACAGTGGTAGTATATCGATTTGTTATGTCAGACAATGGTTGAAGTATTCCGAATGGATTTGGTGGTTTGAGGCACGCAAGGGTAAAAAAGTGAAATACGTTTTCGCAAATACCACGGCACAGAGGGAAAAAAGTTAAATCCTTTACATCAGAACACTTCCGGGTTTCAAATTTGATTAATAACGTTACCTTATGTATAAAGGTAAAGAAGAAATATTCCGAATGAATTTGGCGGTTTGAAGCAGCGAAGGTAAAAAAGTGAAATACGTTTTCGCAAATACCACGGCGCAGAGGGAAAAAGTTAAATCCTCATGCAAATACTCTGACAGCGGTAAAAATGAGCGAAATTAATCCTAAATATGAAAATACACGAAAAATACAGTGGCTATTAACCAATCAAGATCCAGGATTCTTATATAAGGTGTAATTATAATTAGAATAAACTAGAAAATTAAATGCACAGAATTCTGTATTCACATGACAAAAATTCATGAATATTCATGAAGTCATGTCAACAAAATGAATTTTATCATGACTTGTAATGATTTAATTTAATGAATGTGATATCAATGAACACAGTAAAAATTATTTTTAAGTGAACAAAAAATTCAAAATCTAATATTTTTTTAATATAAATGGTATTAGAAATTAAAAAAGTTATGTTTGTCTACTATTTCAAATATAAATTATACACATTACATCTATTAGTTTTTACTTATGATATAAGATCCCATAGTTACTGTGTAATAAACAACAACAATCAGTGATGTGTTCTTATGTTTATAATGTGATTTCCTCTTATCATGAAAAGAAAGTTTAAACTGATTATCAATAATTCCACCAGTCTCACCACTATTGCCACTCGACAGGCACCCAAGCCCTATTTATAAATTGTTCTTGTTTTATTTAAGAAACCTGTAAAGAGAATACAAGTAACTAAAGAATTGCCAATGATAGGAGTTGATGATGTAGATATACATAGGGATGAAGAAGGAGAAATTCATGTCTTTGCTCATCCAACAGATGATGTAGTTATTCATCAAGATGATAGATATACAGGGGAGGTAATTATTGTTTAAACAAACGAAATGCTGAAAAGTGTTGCTGTTTAAATACAGACAAATGATTAATCCAGCCTTTAAATTTTTTTATTTCAGGTTATGATGATATTATTTTGGCAATGTCGTGGCCAGCTCATGGTGACCCAATTATAGTCTTTATCTGCAGATATATTTGCTTTCAGTTAAAGTCAATTCTTTTAAAATAAAATTTGGAACATTATGACTTCAATTTAACAGAGCTTGCAATTTTATGTAATTGATTTGTGTCTGGTTTGTTTGAAGAAGTATTATCAAGATCTACTTTTTAGAGCAGTAATTTATTTGCAGTATAATCATCAATGTCTACTTCTGTTTGAAGTATTGTTATCAAGGCCTACATTTAGGTCACTATTCTGTTTGAAACATTATCAAAGTATGCTTTTTATATCACAGTCATTTTGTTTGTAGTATCACTTGTCATCCAGAGGAGATTTAGATTGATGTAAATATAGCTGATCCTTCTTAAGGAAAGGCTAAGTAGGGGGCATAAAATAGGGAAATTAAGTACATTTTGAAAAAAAATCAGTTCCAGGTGAGCAATACAGACTCATGTGAGCCTATTCTTGCTTTTTTACATCTGGTGAAATTATTATGTTATTCTTATTTTAGCCTGTTAATGTAGCAAAAGTAAAAGGAAATGCACACATGCCTGCAGTAAAGAAAGCCAATTATACGGTATGTAATGTTGATTATACAACTGTACAAGATTATTATACACTGAAACCTGTTTAAGTTGAACCTCCATCAACTTTTATATATGTTATAGACAGGTGTTTGGTTTATACCGTTTAAATTAAGAAGGATTTCCTACGTCAGGACTTTTTTAAAAGTTTGATTTATACAGGATTCCGTTTTATTCAGGGTTTGGTTAAGACAAGTTTCATTGTGTTATTAAAATGTTTAATTGATCGAAAGTTTGTTTTCTGCAACTTTAAACAATCTTACCACTACATTGAGTTGATTGGATTCAGTGGTAAAGGATGCAAGCGTTGGCAGAGAAAACCACAGAGCATCTTATGATCTATAAGAACATGGTAAGCTATCTCACAATCATCTTATGATCTATAAGAACATGGTAAGCTTTCTCACAAGCATCTTATGATCTATAAGAACATGGTAAGCTTTCTCACAAGTATCTTATGATCTATAAGAACATGGTAAGCTTTCTCACAATCGGCCAGGTACAAACCTTTACCTCATTGACTGATGAAAGGATAGAGGGTTTGAGTCAGTGATTATTGTTTAATGTTTCAGTAATATTTCAGCTATATCATGGGGAGAACGTGTAATATTCAATGAGATGATAATGATGTCCACTTTGTACTAGACTAATGTGCTGGGTAGGATTTTTATAGTGCTAGCTCACTGAAAATTCTGGAGGTAGACATGTTGCTCCACTCAGACACATTATACTGATTCCAAGACAACCAGTCTTAGCTCTTTCTCCTTAATGCTGCGGACATAGCGGAGAAACAATAAATAGTGATTTTATAGCTTTTGGTTAGAAACCACGATCTGAAGCACTCAAGGTGAGCACGATAACCATTACACCACTGATACTGTTGTTATTGTAAAAGATCAAAGCCATAATAACAAGACCGCTATTCCCATTTTTTTTTTCATAGAAAATGCTAAACACTATTTTTAATAATACAAAAAAAATGTTTTTAAAAAACAATAGTATTTTAGGGTGTCATATTTTATTTATGGTTGAATGTCAATAATTAAACTATTTGATCATTTTCAGGCATTAGAACCAGATCCTATTCTTAAGCTAAGGAGGATAGTTGGATTTGGTGGATCTACATTTAAAGATGTAAGTACATATGATTTAGAATATAGGGGGTTGTTATAGTCAAGTTTGTATGGTAGTTAGATATATTTCTGTCTATACAGTAAATGTCTATCATGAGTGAAGTTGTGAGTTTAATTCACAACTTTTGTGTGACAAGTTAGTCGTTTTCTTTGTCAATATATTTAACACATTACCTGAGCTATTTATAGATGTCATTCTAGTGTACTTGGCGTTTCCCATCTTTTATTAGTTTAACATGAGTTCGTGGAAGCATGTGAACATAGTGATCCTGACAATTGAGAAAGGGTACTAGTACAAATATATATGTTGTCAGAAAATGTTAAATTTATTTTGTATCAGTTTTTCTCACCTATTTCGTAGTTAGTATCAATGAATTAAAATTTTGTCAACAACGTACGTACAAAAATGTATATGTATATTCTATTTATCATGCATTGTCAAAAAGCTACAAAAATGTTGTCAGATTTAATAAAGCTGTTGAAACAGTCATCACTACAGACCATTCTAAACTGATTTCAAAGATGTCCTATATTAAATCTGTCTTACACTGGTACATAGCTTTTTTAATTGTCATTGCCTTCCACTCTACTTATAAGCAGGACACCAGGAGATTATATTCCAGTATACAATTGAAGAAAAATTATACACTTGGTAGGTGCTGTCGTGGTTGTGATCGTATGATAGTTGGATTGACAACTACCTGTGCAATTAGTGCCTAACACCACTAAAGTTGTGAGTTCGTATCCAGTTCATGGTGAGGTATACTCGATACAACATTTTGTGATAAAGTTTGTCAGTGACTTGTGACAGGTCTGTGGTTTTCTCTGGGACTCCGGTTTCCTCCACCAATAAAACTGACCACCATGATATAGCTGAAATATTGTTGAAAGTGGTATTAAACCTAAACCTGCATGATAAAATTGTTTATTAGGCCGCTGTATTAATCAATAATTGGTCAGTAGAGTTATGATTTTTTTCAGGCACTCTGGTCAGTTGACGGTTCCTCAGTTATCTACCCTTGTCATGCTGTAGTTGTAGCTATGAAGGTCAGCAATGGACATCAGAGGTTCTTTATAGGACACACTGATAAGGTATGAAATTTTGTTAACATTTATTGCATACTTTTCATTGGTCTACCTAAAAAATACTATAATTCAAATTAAAGTTGAATTATGGGATGAAAGCAAAAAATCTGCAATAAATGTTTTAACTTGTATGTGTACAGGTTATATCACCAAAGTGATTGTTTGTATTAAAAATATCTTCTATTAATAGGTGCAGTAAACAAAAATAGACAAAGCAAAAAATACACCATATATGTTTTGACTTAAAATTGTACGGGTAGAAAAGTGTACAGGTAATATCATAAAAGTGTCTTGTTTCATTGTTTACATTGAAAAGATCTTCTATTAGAAATTTTGTAATTAAGTGAATATCATTGTGTGCTATATTGTAGGTATCCTGTATAAGTATGACAGGTAACAGTACCATGTTGGCCTCTGGACAGACAGGAGATCTTAGTGTTGTTAGAGTATGGAAGTTTAATACAGGAGAATGTTTATCTATGTGTAAAACACATGTACATTCATTACACTGTCTAAGGTAGGTGTAAAACACATGTACATTCATTACACTGTCTAAGGTAGATGTAAGACACATGTACATTCATTACACTGTCTAAGGTAGATGTAAAACACATGTACATTCATTACACTGTCTAAGGTAGGTGTAAAACACATGTACATTCATTACACTGTCTAAGGTAGGTGTAAAACACATGTACATTCATTACACTGTCTAAGATAGGTGTAAAACACATGTACATTCATTACACTGTCTAAGGTAGGTGTAAAACACATGTACATTCATTACACTGTCTAAGGGAGGTGTAAAACACATGTACATTCATTACACTGTCTAAGGTAGGTGTAAAACACATGTACATTCATTACACTGTCTAAGGTAGATGTAAAACACATGTACATTCATTGCACTGTCTAAGGTAGATGTAAAACACATGTACATTCATTACACTGTCTAAGGTAGGTGTAAAACACATGTACATTCATTACACTGTCTAAGGTAGGTGTAAAACACATGTACATTCATTACACTGTCTTAAGGTAGGTGTAAAACACATGTACATTCATTACACTGTCTAAGGTAGGTGTAAAACACATGTACATTCATTACACTGTCTAAGATAGGTGTAAAACACATGTACATTCATTACACTGTCTAAGGTAGGTGTAAAACACATGTACATTCATTACACTGTCTAAGGTAGGTGTAAAACACATGTACATTCATTACACTGTCTAAGGTAGATGTAAGACACATGTACATTCATTACACTGTCTAAGGTAGATGTAAAACACATGTACATTCATTACACTGTCTAAGGTAGGTGTAAAACACATGTACATTCATTACACTGTCTAAGGTAGGTGTAAAACACATGTACATTCATTACACTGTCTAAGATAGGTGTAAAACACATGTACATTCATTACACTGTCTAAGGTAGGTGTAAAACACATGTACATTCATTACACTGTCTAAGGGAGGTGTAAAACACATGTACATTCATTACACTGTCTAAGGTAGGTGTAAAACACATGTACATTCATTACACTGTCTAAGGTAGATGTAAAACACATGTACATTCATTGCACTGTCTAAGGTAGATGTAAAACACATGTACATTCATTACACTGTCTAAGGTAGGTGTAAAACACATGTACATTCATTACACTGTCTAAGGTAGGTGTAAAACACATGTACATTCATTACACTGTCTTAAGGTAGGTGTAAAACACATGTACATTCATTACACTGTCTAAGGTAGGTGTAAAACACATGTACATTCATTACACTGTCTAAGATAGGTGTAAAACACATGTACATTCATTACACTGTCTAAGGTAGGTGTAAAACACATGTACATTCATTACACTGTCTAAGGTAGGTGTAAAACACATGTACATTCATTACACTGTCTAAGGTAGGTGTAAAACACATGTACATTCATTACACTGTCTAAGGTAGGTGTAAAACACATGTACATTCATTACACTGTCTAAGGTAGGTGTAAAACACATGTACATTCATTACACTGTCTAAGGTAGATGTAAAACACATGTACATTCATTACACTGTCTAAGGTAGATGTAAGACACATGTGCATTCATTACACTGTCTAAGGTAGATGTAAAACACATGTACATTCATTACACTGTCCAAGGTAGGTGTAAAACACATGTACATGCATTACACTGTCTAAGGTAGGTGTAAAACACATGTACATGCATTACACTGTCTAAGATAGGTGTAAAACACATGTACATTCATTACACTGTCTAAGGTAGGTGTAAAACACGTACATTCATTACACTGTCTAAGGTAGGTGTAAAACACATGTACATTCATTACACTGTCTAAGGTAGGTGTAAAACACATGTACATTCATTACACTGTCTAAGGTAGGTGTAAAACACATGTACATTCATTGCACTGTCTAAGGTAGATGTAAAACACATGTACATTCATTACACTGTCTAAGGTAGGTGTAAAACACATGTACATTCATTACACTGTCTAAGGTAGATGTAAAACACATGTACATTCATTACACTGTCTTAGGTAGGTGTAAAACACATGTACATTCATTACACTGTCTAAGGTAGATGTAAAACACATGTACATTCATTACACTGTCTAAGGTAGATGTAAAACACATGTACATTCATTACACTGTCTAAGGTAGGTGTAAAACACATGTACATTCATTACACTTTCTAAGGTAGATGTAAAACACATGTACATTCATTACACTTTCTAAGGTAGATGTAAAACACATGTACATTCATTACACTGTCTAAGGTAGGTGTAAAACACATGTACATTCATTACATTGTCTAAGGTAGATGTAAAACACATGTACATTCATTACACTGTCTAAGGTAGATGTAAAACACATGTACATTCATTACACTGTCTAAGGTAGGTGTAGTACGTTCATTACACTGTCTAAGGTAGATGTAAAACACATGTACATTCATTACACTGTCTAAGGTAGGTGTAAAACACATGTACATTCATTACACTGTCTAAGGTAGGTGTAAAACACATGTACATTCATTACACTGTCTAAGGTAGGTGTAAAACACATGTACATTCATTACACTGTCTAAGGTAGGTGTAAAACACATGTACATTCATTACACTGTCTAAGGTAGATGTAAAACACATGTACATTCATTACACTGTCTAAGGTAGGTGTAAAACACATGTACATTCATTACACTGTCTAAGGTAGATGTAAAACACATGTACATTCATTGCACTGTCTAAGGTAGATGTAAAACACATGTACATTCATTACACTGTCTAAGGTAGATGTAAAACACATGTACATTCATTACACTTTCTAAGGTAGATGTAAAACACATGTACATTCATTACACTGTCTAAGGTAGGTGTAAAACACATGTACATTCATTACACTGTCTAAGGGAGGTGTAAAACACATGTACATTCATTACACTGTCTAAGGTAGGTGTAAAACACATGTACATTCATTACACTGTCTAAGGTAGGTGTAAAACACATGTACATTCATTACACTGTCTAAGGTAGATGTAAAACACATGTACATTCATTACACTGTCTAAGGTAGATGTAAAACACATGTACATTCATTACACTGTCTAAGGTAGATGTAAAACACATGTACATTCATTACACTGTCTAAGGTAGATGTAAAACACATGTACATTCATTACACTGTCTAAGGTAGATGTAAGACACATGTACATTCATTACACTGTCTAAGGTAGGTGTAAAACACATGTACATTCATTACACTGTCTAAGGTAGGTGTAAAACACATGTACATTCATTACACTGTCTAAGGTAGATGTAAAACACATGTACATTCATTACACTGTCTAAGGTAGATGTAAAACACATGTACATTCATTACACTGTCTAAGGTAGATGTAAAACACATGTACATTCATTACACTGTCTAAGGTAGATGTAAGACACATGTACATTCATTACACTGTCTAAGGTAGGTGTAAAACACATGTACATTCATTACACTGTCTAAGGTGGGTGTAAAACACATGTACATTCATTACACTGTCTAAGGTAGGTGTAAAACACATGTACATTCATTACACTGTCTAAGGTAGGTGTAAGACACATGTACATTCATTACACTGTCTAAGGTAGATGTAAAACACATGTACATTCATTACACTGTCTAAGGTAGGTGTAAAACACATGTACATTCATTACACTGTCTAAGGTAGGCTGATGTATAATGTAACTGACACATGTAATTCTTGTATTATCTGAAGGTATGCTGAATTATATGTGTGAATCTCATGTACATTTCGTGCACTGTCAAAAGTATGCTGAATTATATAAAATTCTCTACTCCAAATAATATCAAAATAACGAAGACGACCAGATGTACCATTTATTGGCAATAAACAGTAAAAAGTACTGCCATGGGCTGTTACAAACCCATTGTAGGGTATGAATTATGCTCATTGGTAAAAATCCTTCTGTGATTGAAATATAAAACAATTAAAAAAAAAGTGTTGTTCCTGGACATTAATTTGTGTTAAGCTGTTGGAGTCTCTTATGTTCATTTACATTCATATCCTTTCTTACTAACAGTAGCACATCCATATCATATCTTACTTACTGTTTAAGGTATGCTAGAGTATATTTTATTTATTTTATGGTTTTGATACATAGTAATCTTCTAATTGAAAAAATGTTTATTTTATTATTTTGAAAAATAACAAACAGGGGTATTAATAATTTTATTCTGTTTTTGAAACTGTTTAAAACCTCTAATTTTATTACGGTTTGATCCCTGCTCTTGTCAAAGACTATAATAATGATATTTGCTGCTTCTTCACTCAGTATGCAGCGTTAAGAAGTAAGAGTAAAGACTGGTTGACTTGGAATCAGGATAATGTGTCAGAGTAAAGTAACATGTAAACCTGTGGACTGTTGGTTCAGTGAGTGTGCATCATTACAAACCTACTTTTTGTAATGGCATTGTACAATACATACAGTATCATTTCATAAAATAGAAAGTAACTTGTTTTTTTGTTTTTGCAATGATACCTCTGACAAATAAGTTGGTTGTTGTAAAAAAAAAACTATCACTTGTACACTCAAAAAAATGATTGCACTGCCTCCTACCTTCTAAGTAATAATTGAAGGTAAAGTAGAAAGTAGCCCCCCCCCCCCCCCCCCCCCCCCTTATTAGGCCACTCCTTCTAAAATGAACAAGAAGCTTTATGAGAGGGGTGCAATTTAGTAGTATATTACTACCTCATTGCATCAGAAAATAAGAGGGATGACCTTATCAGATGGGGATTACTGTATATAGTCAAACCTCATTATGTCATTGAGGGGCCCGGGTGGCTCAATGAGTTAGGTAGTTGGATTACCTAACAACTCATACAAGCCTATCACCAATACGGCGTGGGTTCGCGCCCGGCTTTGTAAATTACAAAAAAGGGTGCACTCGACTCGCAGCCGCAAGTGATAAAGTTTACCAGTTGCTTGCCCATGGTCGGTGGTTCTCTCCAGGTACTCCGGCTTTTTCCACCACTAAAACTGGTCACCATGATATAGCTGAAATATTGCTGAAAGTGGCATTAAAACCCCAAAAATCAAATCAAATCATTATGTCAGTGTCAAGGGACTGATAATTTTACTTCTAAACAGCTGAACATTCAAGTTATCGGGGATAAATTAAGATAAAATTTCCTTCAAACGGAACTAATTTTTACTTTGAGTTGTGAAAGGAAACAACTCATGCAGGTTCAAGATAACAATGTTCCTCTGGATAGTGATTTTTGAATCTATATAATAAAATTTTAATATGAAAAGGAGTAATGTAATAAATATTATGTCATAATTAATGTTGGATTTTGTATTTTCCAGTTTTGCACACAAAGGTAACATGCTATGTGGAGTTGGTAAAGATAATCAAGGCAAAAATGTAAGTACATGTGTCAGCTGTTAATATAACTATGTGTTTAAAATCAATGTATCTCCAATAGAATAGTTACTTTCAACAAGAATACATGACGATGGGTTGGTTACAAAATAGCACTTTTAAGTAAAAAAAAATATTGATTAGAGCAAAAGACCTTCAGTGATATTTGGAAAGTATAGGAGGGTTTATGGTGTTGAACACCACTTTCAATGATATTTCAGTTATATCTAGGCAGTCAGTTTTATTGGTGAAGGAAACAGTACCCATAAAAAACTACAGACCTGCTACAAGTTGCAGACAAACTTTTATCACATATTGTTGTACACCTCACCATGAGTGGGATTCGAACTTACAATTTGAGTGGTGTTAGGCACTGATTGCATAGGTAGTTATAAATCCAATCACCATACAATAAAAACCATGACAGCCCATTATTTGAAATGAGTGAGTGAGTGATTGTTGTTTAATGCCAATTCAGCAATTTTTCAGCTATATCATGGCAAGAACAAGTTAATTTTCAATTAAATGATGATGAGATCTACTTTGTACTAGACCAACATGCTGAGTTGGATTTTTATAGTGCTAGATCACTGAAACAACAGTCTGCGTGGTAGACATGTCATTCCAGTCGGACACATTATTCCAATTCTGAGCCAACCCGTCTTTGCTCTTTCTCCTTGATGCTGCGTGCTTAGCGGAGAAGCAACAAATACCAATTTTATAGTCTTTGGTTTGACCCGACCGGGGCTTGAACCTGCGATCTACCGCACTCGAGGCGAACATGCTAACCATTATGCCACCGATGCGGTTCCCTTATTTGGAAAGTAGAATCAAAATATGTTATAAATACAAAAAGAAATGTAGAGAATTCTATAATGTCAGGTTTTTTTCAATGCAAAAATCCTATTATCATTTATGTATTTTGTTATGTAGATGGTTGTCATTTGGAACACCTCAAAGGTGTTGAAAAATAGAGAGATATCAGTAACAGCTAAGGCCCACACAGATGTAGATATTGTACGACTTAGAGTATCAGCTTTTGATGATACAAGGTAATGGCTTAGAAAAGGAATTCAACAATACAGGCCTCAAGGTCATGAAACTGAGTATGATTTCAATTTTGCTACTCGATAATCATCCAATCAGAACACTGCATGCAATAAATAAAGTGTTTTTATTGGACCAATTTGGAGTACGAGTACTCAGCTTATACTAAAAAAAATTTAAGATGAGTCCAAGTTGTTGTTAAGTGTTATTTTAAACAAGAAATGTTAAGTCTGGTAGTCATGATATAGCTGACAGCTGAAGATGACAATAAACACCAGTAACGTAACCCTTGAATGTATTTCATATAGGCAGAATTCTCTAAAGAGGCATTTTCTTTGACAGTATCGAGGGAGAATTTTGTAAATGGCCTCTTGACAACTCCATTGTACCACAGTCAAACCTGTATTCAGCAGTCACCTTTGTGACTAAGTAAACGTGACTCTGAATTAGACAATTGAGTGTTTATTATCCCCTCGCCAACAAAGTTGCGAAGGGATATAGTAACGCTACCGTCCGTCCTTCCGTAACATTTTCAAGGTCAAAGGTCAAGATCACCAGGTCAAAAAAATAATTTCTGTCTGTCTGTCGGACTAACTTCCAAATCTTTTGTCCGATTTCCACCAAACTTTGTGGAATCTAAGATCATGATTTGTGAGCTTTGCAGTATAAAGGATTTTTATTGTCCATTGAGTTTTACCCCTGTTGTGCCTCTTTGGACTTAGAAATTTTGAGACAATTCAGTATGCACTTTGTCATTGCAAATTCTCCTACATGATTAATCAGAAGTTCATTAAACTTTGTACATTGCAAGATCCTAATATGAAGATGTGCACATTAGTAGGATATTGCTTTTCAAGGTCAAAGGTCAAGGTCACCGGGTCAAATATTTTTTACTGCATACCAAACATTCTTGTGAACACTCTAGAATCAACATCCTTCAATGGATTTTCACCAAACTAGGTACATACTTAGTCCTTAGGAGAGTCTGGAACCCTATTGATTTTCAAGGTCAAAGGTCAAGGTCACCAGTTCAAATTTTTTACCACATAGCATCCTTGTGAACACTCTAGAATCAACATCCTTCAATGGATTTTGACCAAACTTGGTACATACTTATTCCTTAGGAGAGTCTGGAACCCTATTGATTTTCAATGTCAAAGGTCAAGGTCACATGGTCTAATTTTTACCATGTAACATCATTGTGAACACTCTAGAATCAACATCTTTCAATGGATATTTGATAGCTTAATTAATGCATAGACAATATATTTGATAGCTTAATTAGTGCATAGATAATATATTTGATAGCTTAATTAGTGCATAGATAGTATATTTGATAGCTTAATTAGTGCATAGATAATATATTTGATAGCTTAATTAGTGCATAGATAATATATTTGATAGCTTAATTAGTGCATAGACATTGTTGGAAAATATATAATTTATTTGTATGAGCTTTAGAAACAGTGTACATATATTGCCTTTATCTTGCATTTGTAAAAAAGCCTCAATACAACTGCCAAGTTGTATAAAAGAGCTGAGCAGGAACAAGTGTCATTCTGATAATTTTTTTTAGTGTCCTATGTGAAGTCTGTTCTTATATTGTTACCATTTCTTACCGTCGCTCTACATGAATCAGGTACCAAAAGAACTATATCTTGGTCATTGACCTAAAATAACAAAAATTTATCCAGTTAATACAATTTGACTGCTCAAATAGAACGAGTGCAGGATTGTATCTTGTAATAAAAACATTTAGAAAGTTAATTACTGATGATATTTGAAATCTAGAATAAAAACTGACTGTTAAATACCAGTAAGCTGATATGATGGGATAAACTTTGGGTGGCTGCTGACAACATTAGTGACTGCTTATTTGAGTTAAAATAGCATGTAAAACAGGTAAGGAGTGTTTTAAACTTGCTGTTTATAACAGGTGACCACTGATTCAATGTGACATGTAATGCATGTTTGACTATAAAATTTAACATGGTTGGTTTAACCTAAATATTGATTATTATGTTTGTACTTGTTCTAATAAATCAATCAACCAAATAAGAAAATAAAGGTCTTGTTTCAATATTTTGTTTTCCTTACAGAATGGTATCATGTGGTAGGGATAATATTCGTCTCTGGAGGGTCAAAGAAGGTCAACTGAGGTCAGCTCCAGTGAACCTTGCAGAACATCATTCTATGGAATTTACAGACATTGCATTTGAAGCTGGTTACCATGCCGACAGAGATCCATCGGATAGACTTGTGTATGGTTCTTTTCTTAGTATAAGATTTTGGAGATACTAAGCTTTTGTTTTAAAATTTTGTCCTTTTTTCAGTTTAAAATTGAAAGCAATACTTGTAAAATATAAATAAAGTGATATTTGATGAAAACTTTTTGAAATTTAAACAATAGTGAAGAATGCATGTGTTTTGCCTTTAATAGCACTATTTTTTCTTGCAGCCTTTTTATTTCTGTGATGATATTCAAGCACACACTGATGGTATTTCATTTTAAACCAAACGATTTAAAAATCTGAGATTACGGCAAATAAATCTTCTTAATAAAAAAGTACTTCAATTGAATCTTTACAACAACTTTCAACCAAATCATCTTGAAATGCAAAAGTTTGAATAAGCTTGAATACATGAGAAGCTGAACTATTAATATTAATTATTACTTTATCTTAATACAGGTATGCCTGCAGTAGATCTGAATTATTAATATTTACTTTATTGTAATACAGGTATGCCTGCAGTAGATCTGGACATATATTTGAAATAGAGTTACAGAAGGTTGCCATACGCCAAGTCAGAAGACTGTTACCTAACATGAGTAAATCAAAAGATAAAGACAAGCAAACGTTTAGATCAGGTGAGAAAAATACAACTATCAATTCCTTCCCTTCAGAATCAGAGAAAAATACAACTATCAATTCCTTCCCTTCAGAATCTGGGAAAAATACAACTATCAATTCCTTCCCTTCAGAATCTGGGAAAAATACAACTATCAATTCCTTCCCTTCAGAATCAGAGAAAAATACAACTATCAATTCCTTCCCTTCAGAATCAGAGAAAAATACAACTATCAATTCCTTCCCATCAGAATCAGAGAAAAATACAACTATCAATTCCTTCCCTTCAGAATCAGAGAAAAATACAACTATCAATTCCTTCCCTTCAGAATCTGGGAAAAATACAACTATCAATTCCTTCCCTTCAGAATCAGAGAAAAATACAACTATCAATTCCTTCCCTTCAGAATCTGGGAAAAATACAACTATCAATTCCTTCCCTTCAGAATCAGAGAAAAATACAACTATCAATTCCTTCCCTTCAGAATCTGGGAAAAATACAACTATCAATTCCTTCCCTTCAGAATCAGAGAAAAATACAACTATCAATTCCTTCCCTTCAGAATCTGGGAAAAATACAACTATCAATTCCTTCCCTTCAGAATCAGAGAAAAATACAACTATCAATTCCTTCCCTTCAGAATCTGGGAAAAATACAACTATCAATTCCTTCCCTTCAGAATCTGGGAAAAATACAACTATCAATTCCTTCCCTTCAGAATCTGGGAAAAATACAACTATCAATTCCTTCCCTTCAGAATCAGAGAAAAATACAACTATCAATTCCTTCCCTTCAGAATCAGAGAAAAATACAACTATCAATTCCTTCCCTTCAGAATCAGAGAAAAATACAACTATCAATTCCTTCTTTCAGAATCAGAGAAAAATACAACTATCAATTCCTTCCCTTCAGAATTTGGGAAAAATACAACTATCAATTCCTTCCCTTCAGAATCAGAGAAAAATACAACTATCAATTCCTTCCCTTCAGAATCTGGGAAAAATACAACTATCAATTCCTTCCCTTCAGAATCAGAGAAAAATACAACTATCAATTCCTTCCCTTCAGAATCAGAGAAAAATACAACTATCAATTCCTTCCCTTCAGAATTTGGGAAAAATACAACTATCAATTCCTTCCCTTCAGAATCAGAGAAAAATACAACTATCAATTCCTTCCCTTCAGAATCTGGGAAAAATACAACTATCAATTCCTTCCCTTCAGAATCAGAGAAAAATACAACTATCAATTCCTTCCCTTCAGAATCTGGGAAAAATACAACTATCAATTCCTTCCCTTCAGAATCAGAGAAAAATACAACTATCAATTCCTTCCCTTCAGAATCTGGGAAAAATACAACTATCAATTCCTTCCCTTCAGAATCAGAGAAAAATACAACTATCAATTCCTTCCCTTCAGAATCAGAGAAAAATACAACTATCAATTCCTTCCCTTCAGAATCTGAGAAAAATACAACTATCAATTTCTTCCCTTCAGAATCAGAGAAAAATACAACTATCAATTCCTTCCCTTCAGAATCAGAGAAAAATACTACTATCAATTCCTTCCCTTCAGAATCAGAGAAAAATACAACTATCAATTCCTTCCCTTCAGAATCTGGGAAAAATACAACTATCAATTCCTTCCCTTCAGAATCTGGGAAAAATACAACTGTCAATTCCTTCC
Source organism: Bathymodiolus septemdierum (assembly GCA_963383655.1). Classification (NCBI taxonomy): domain Eukaryota; kingdom Metazoa; phylum Mollusca; class Bivalvia; order Mytilida; family Modiolidae; genus Bathymodiolus; species Bathymodiolus septemdierum. Next base: position 67,235,795 of record OY726522.1, on the reverse strand, counting down.
CTTCAGAATCAGAGAAAAATACAACTATCAATTCCTTCCCTTCAGAATCTGGGAAAAATACAACTATCAATTCCTTCCCTTCAGAATCTGGGAAAAATACAACTATCAATTCCTTCCCTTCAGAATCAGAGAAAAATAGGACTGAATTCCTTCCCTTCAGAATTGGGAAAATATGTTTTGATTTTGAAATCCCATGTAAACGTCTTGTAGATAGTTGGAGAATAAATACAATTTCAGAGAATCTGGTGTATTTGTCAGATTTTACGAGGTTAAATTAAAATTGTAGTGCCGTACAATGGTAAATATAATAATTGTGGTTCTTAGCTTCATCAAGTCTATTGATTACAGGTCAACCACCTCAGGGGAATAATAATTAGAGTGCTTGCGTCAAGTGTGAAAGATTGTGTGTTTAAAACCGGTTGGGTCATTGAATTGCTATTTGCTGCTTGAGCATGCAATAGTAAGGAGTAAAATAAAAGACTGGTTGACTCAGAATTAGGATAATGTGTCAGAGTAGTGCATGTCTACCTCTGGATTGTTGTTTCAGTGAGCTGATACTATTAATCCAACTCATTATGTGTTGGTCTAGTACAAAACAGACATTATCATTTAATCAAAATTCAACTTGTTGTCACCATGATATTGCTGAAAAATTACTCACTTAGGGTTAAATAGCAATCACTCACTCACTAACTTAATTTCAGGTCCAGGCATTGGATTAAACTGTATATCTGTGAATGAGACATTTTGTGTAACAGGATCAGATGATGGGTATCTCAGACTTTGGCCTCTAGACTTTGCACATGTTTATTTGGAAGCAGGTAAGTTTGTTTAAAAAAATGTAACAAATGTTTTTTATTGATAGAGAATATAAATTGTAGTTAAAATTTGAGTGTGATGTTAGTTAGATTGATGGAATAGGTATTGTGTAGTAAAACTTGCCATGTCAACCTTTTTTTAGAAAGTGACAGAATTATCTTATTAAGCATTCTTAGTTTCTATTTGACAATTGTCCTTTTGGATGAAATAAGTTTTTCAGTTTTCAGAGAGGCAGACCTGCCAACCTCTTGATATGCTGTGGTGGATCATGACCCACCAGCCAGGACTGTGATGGTGGGTCATAGCGCGTGATGCGCCATTTTGAAGAAAAGTTACGCAATGTTGGAAAATATGTTCATACATATATAGAAAGAATGATATAATACCAGTTACACAATTTATTTCAGACTCAGATTGTAATTAACACATGCCATCTTAGCACTTTTAAGAACATCAGGTGATGGCTTAAAGTCGTAACAGTCTCTTACATAGCTTTGGTAGTAATTTTGTGAAGTGGTCTGCCAGTGAAAAAGGCAAATTGTGTTCAGCTACAAAATTGCTGAATAATGTCTCGGATAATATAACACTGGATGATTTCTTATCATCAACAAAGTTGGTTATACTCTTGGTTTTTGAGGACGCCTCTACAGCAGTAACATGAGTGGACCTCTTGGCATGTCATTTAACATCATAAAGGGCACCGGCAGCGACTGAAAAATTGGTATTACAAAGTTTACAGTGTGTCATGTCTTCACCAGTATCGCTTTTTTTAACCACGTAAACTCTTTCTCCCAGAATTGCTGATATTTGCAAACATATTTCTTGCGTTTTGATGGTGTACTTGTACAGGGCCCAGACAAAGACCTCTTCCTCCCTGAAGAAGCCATTTCTTAAATCTAATTCATTATAATTATAAAAACAACTCGCCAAATTGTCTGCTGTGATTTTTTGTTGATTACATCCGTTCCTAAGAAAAGCGCCATCTAGCGTTGTACATCCTATTTTAATTGAATTAGAGTTATCTTTCTTTACCAATTTGGCATCAATTTTTGGTGGGTGATTTTGCGGGTGAAAACGATGACCCACCGCGGGTGATGGGGCGTTTTTGCGGGTGTGACCCGCCAAAAGCGGGTCAGTTGGCAAGTCTGGAGAGGCCAAAATTCTGTTAATTTGTTTTTTCTTTAATTAAAGATGGTAGGGAAATATGAAATGAAAAATGTAAAAATGAAAACACAGGGAAATGTAGAATTGTAAAAAGTACACTTGTGTGTAAAAATATAAAAATATATTGATAATTCTTTTTTTTCCCAGAACATGAAGGTCCTGTGACAGCTGTAGATTTCTCCTCAGATGGACTTCATATATTAGCTGGTACTTTTACTGTAAGTTTTAAATGGTGATACCATTCATATGTGTAGATTTCTCCTCAGATGGACTTCATATATTAGCTGGTACTTTTACTGTAAGTTTTAAATGGTGATACCATTCATATGTGTAGATTTCTCCTCAGATGGACTTAATATACTGGCTGGTACTTTTACTGTAAGCTTTAAATGGTGATACCATTCATATGTGTAGATTTCTCCTCAGATGGACTTCATATACTGGCTGGTACTTTTACTGTAAGCTTTAAATGGTGATACCATTCATATGTGTAGATTTCTCCTCAGATGGACTTCATATATTAGCTGGTACTTTTACTGTAAGTTTTAAATGGTGATACCATTCATGTGTGTAGATTTCTCCTCAGATGGACTTCATATACTGGCTGGTACTTTTACTGTAAGCTTTAAATGGTGATACCATTCATGTGTGTAGATTTCTCCTCAGATGGACTTCATATATTAGCTGGTACTTTTACTGTAAGCTTTAAATGGTGATACCATTCATATGTGTAGATTTCTCCTCAGATGGACTTCATATACTGGCTGGTACTTTTACGGTAAGCTTTAAATGGTGATACCATTCATATGTGTAGATTTCTCCTCAGATGGACTTCATATATTAGCTGGTACTTTTACTGTAAGTTTTAAATGGTGATATCCATTCATATGTGTAGATTTCTCCTCAGATGGACTTCATATACTGACTGGTACTTTTACTGTAAGTTTTAAATGGTGATACCATTCATGTGTGTAGATTTCTCCTCAGATGGACTTCATATACTGGCTGGTACTTTTACTGTAAGCTTTAAATGGTGATATCATTCATGTGTGTAGATTTCTCCTCAGATGGACTTCATATACTGGCTGGTACTTTTACTGTAAGTTTTAAATGGTGATACCATTCATGTGTGTAGATTTCTCCTCAGATGGACTTCATATATTAGCTGGTACTTTTACTGTAAGCTTTAAATGGTGATACCATTCATATGTGTAGATTTCTCCTCAGATGGACTTCATATACTGGCTGGTACTTTTACTGTAAGCTTTAAATGGTGATACCATTCATATGTGTAGATTTCTCCTCAGATGGACTTCATATACTGGCTGGTACTTTTACTGTAAGCTTTAAATGGTGATACCATTCATATGTGTAGATTTCTCCTCAGATGGACTTCATATATTAGCTGGTACTTTTACTGTAAGTTTTAAATGGTGATACCATTCATATGTGTAGATTTCTCCTCAGATGGACTTCATATATTAGCTGGTACTTTTACTGTAAGTTTTAAATGGTGATATCCATTCATGTGTGTAGATTTCTCCTCAGATGGACTTCATATACTGGCTGGTACTTTTACTGTAAGCTTTAAATGGTGATACCCATTCACATGTTGACTGATTTTGTATGTTTTGCAGTACATGCAAAAAAGATGTTTAGATTGTTCAACAAAACTTTCAGGAAAGTCCATATTTTTTAAATTATTTTTGTTTAAAAAACTATTTTTTGGGACCTTGAAAAAAAAATTTGCATTAAAGTTTAACTGCTAGGATTAAAATCAACCATTTTAAGCACTACGAAAGAAAATGAATTCTGAACTGTTTCTGTTTGTCACAATTTTCAAAAAGTCCATATTTTGAGTATTTTTATAGTTTGTCTAATATCAAACTAGTAATAAAAGAAGACATTTCTTGGGTACAATTAAGTCTATTGATTAAAATAAATTGCTGTATCTATTCTCGAACTGGAATTTTGTTATAATTTGTAATTTAATAAATGTTCAATATTTTCGCTCTTTTTGTGTGTATTAAACGCACTGGTGCATAAAATGCACCCCCTTTCCTCCCCAAAAAATCTGGGGAAAATTCTAGTTCCTATCTATAGAACGCAGGAAGATTCAGTAAAACATTCATGGCAGAAATCCTCGTTTAAAAGGTAAAAATACTGCTTACCACAGATCAAGTATTTGTTAATCCATGTATTTTTAATAAACTGTAGACAGGGAAATGTTAAATTAGTTTTGTTTAAAGAGTTTAAGCCGATTATTCTAGATTTTGCAAACGAAAATTAGCTGTTTTGTGAATGCAGGAAGTTTATCACTAATGTTTAATTTGAAAACAAGTTCAAAGCGGCAATGAAAATGATGCGGATGGAGCAGTTAATATTTTTGTTGTTGTTGTCGTTCTTCATGCGAATTATGGTTGTTGTAGATAATAAATATGTAGATATATTTAATCTTTAATCAGTAAATTCATCAAATAATGAACCGTTCATGTGATCAAAGATGGGCAAGTTTGTGGGAAGTAATTACGATCGATTCAAATATTACATGCGTGTCCAAGCTCATAAAGAGAAAACAATACAAAAGTAATAACATTAATTAAGACCTGTCAGATCAAAGAGATTAAATTTTTTTTGAAGTGTACTCAATATTGACAGGTGTCCCAGTATGTTCAATTATCTTTTCACACCTTGTTATACAGTATGCGGTCATTGACCTTGTCAGCTGCTGTAAAAATCGATAAATCATATATAATGAACACAATTAATGTTATTTGTACATTAATTCGTCGATCATTGGAAATATTTCCGGTCGTGGATTCGAAGCTATGCTACCAAAAACTTGCTGCATGACCTGAAAAAAGGTGTCTGATACTTGCTATTATGCATAAAACGCACCCCACCTATAAATTATCATTTTAAAGCATAAGATCGCATTCTATACGTACCAAAAAACTGTATCCATGAAGCCTTTAATTTTTGTACAGAAATCACATTCTGGTGTCCATACTTTAAAAGACATCTATGATTAAACATTTTCTAATTATGGATATTATGTACATCAGAATGTTACATTTAAATCATCAAAATTTAATATAGTTGAATTTTTCGTTGTGAATTTTATTTGTGTTAGATTATTTACTGTTGGAAATTACTACGCCAGTGATTGTTTACATCTGATGTCGTCATGGAGGGACGCATTTCAATGAAAAATGGAAATAATGTAATTACATGTACATAGATATACATATCCTTTATAAAGACCTAATTGTCACTATTGGGGGATAAACAGCAGTGATGTTGAACATATATAATGTTATTTTCCCCATTTGGAAAGAATATTGAACTAATATTTAAATTTAAAAAAAAAGACAAAATTTGTAAAATTGTGTTTTATATATTTTATACATTTGTAGGGTAACCTAGGAATGTTAGATGTGACGACTCGTAGTTATACGACTATGATGAGATCTCACACTGGACGTATCACAGGTGTGGCTGTCGATCCCTACAGAAAACATTTAGCTACAGTATCAGAAGATCACACAATTAGGGTCTGGGACTCTGAAACTTTACAACAGGTACACCACACACATGTAATATGGGAGTTGTGTTGATATCATGTCCATTTTAGGGGGGAAATATGTACCATAAAGTATGCACCATGTAGTAAACTATTTCAACTGATGTAAAATTTTGCTTTTGATAAAATATTTTTATGATAATGAAAATATTCAAGTTATCGTTTGGCTTTTTATTTGTTAATTTGCTGTATTTGAAAAATATTAATTAACCAGAAAAATAAGCTGAACTTTGTGCTCTGCAAAAATTACCCACTATACAGTATTTCTGTTTGATGTCCTCGTAAAGCTCAACTTGAATTGAAAAAAACTAATTGCTAAGGGAAAATGTTAAGTGCAAAAGATTTTTTTTAATTGTTTGACAATTTTTACTTTTTTTGTCAACGTTGGCCGCTATCCTTTTTTATAGATAGAAATGTGATTATAATCTCATGACATCATGTTATATTTCAGCTGTATGATTTCAGTGCTCCTTCAGAGTACCCCTTACAATATCTTATCATCCGTCTCCATGACAACATGTTGATCATTTGTATTTCAGCTGTATGATTTCAGTGCCCCTTCAGAGTGCCCCTGTACAATATCTTATCATCCGTCTCCATGACAACACATTGATCATTTGTATTTCAGCTGTATGATTTCAGTGCCCCTTCAGAGTGCCCCTATACAATATCTTATCATCCGTCTCCATGACAACATGTTGATCATTTGTATTTCAGCTGTATGATTTCAGTGCCCCTTCAGAGTGCCCCTGTACAATATCTTATCATCCGTCTCCATGACAACACATTGATCATTTGTATTTCAGCTGTATGATTTCAGTGCCCCTTCAGAGTGCCCCTGTACAATGTCTTATCATCTGTCTCCATGACAACACATTGATCATTTGTATTTCAGCTGTTTGATTTCAGTGCCCCTTCAGAGTGCCCCTGTACAATATCTTATCATCCGTCTCCATGACAACACATTGATCATTTGTATTTCAGCTGTATGATTTCAGTGCCCCTTCAGAGTGCCCCTGTACAATATCTTATCATCTGTCTCCATGACTACACATTGATCATTTTTATTTCGGCTGTATGATTTCAGTGCCCCTGTACAATATCTTATCATCCGTCTCCATGACAACATGTTGATCATTTGTATTTCAGCTGTATAATTTCAGTGCCCCTTCAGAGTGCCCCTGTACAATATCTTATCATCCGTCTCCATGACTACACATTGATCATTTTTATTTCAGCTGTATGATTTCAGTGCCCCTGTACAATATCTTATCATCCGTCTCCATGACAACACGTTGATCATTTGTATTTCAGCTGTATGATTTCAGTGCCCCTTCAGAGTGCCCCTGTACAATATCTTATCATCCGTCTCCATGACAACACATTGATCATTTGTATTTCAGCTGTATGATTTCAGTGCCCCTTCAGAGTGCCCCTGTACAATATCTTATCATCCGTCTCCATGACTACACATTGATCATTTTTATTTCAGCTGTATGATTTCAGTGCCCCTTCAGAGTGCCCCTGTACAATATCTTATCATCTGTCTCCATGACAACACGTTGATCATTTGTATTTCAGCTGTATGATTTCAGTGCCCCTTCAGAGTGCCCCTGTACAATATCTTATCATCCGTCTCCATGACAACACATTGATCATTTGTATTTCAGCTGTATGATTTCAGTGCCCCTTCAGAGTGCCCCTGTACAATATCTTATCATCCGTCTCCATGACAACACGTTGATCATTTGTATTTCAGCTGTATGATTTCAGTGCCCCTTCAGAGTGCCCCTGTACAATATCTTATCATCTGTCTCCATGACAACACATTGATCATTTGTATTTCAGCTGTATGATTTCAGTGCCCCTTCAGAGTGCCCCTGTACAATATCTTATCATCTGTCTCCATGACAACACATTAATCATTTGTATTTCAGCTGTATGATTTCAGTGCCCCTTCAGAGTGCCCCTGTACAATATCTTATCATCCGTCTCCATGACAACACGTTGATCATTTGTATTTCAGCTGTATGATTTCAGTGCCCCTTCAGAGTGCCGTTGTACAATATCTTATCATCCGTCTCCATGACAACACATTGATCATTTGTATTTCAGCTGTATGATTTCAGTGCCCCTTCAGAGTGCCCCTGTACAATATCTTATCATCCGTCTAGACAGATCTTTGCCTGTGGTTTTGAGAATGGCATTGTCAGGATATTTAATGTACAGACCACAAGTATGATGGCAGAACATAAGTAAGTTATTGTGGGTGAAAATAAATTTGCTAGATTTTGCAGTTCTTTTTTTATGGATTCTTTTCATTCATTATAAATATATTAAAACTGTGTTTGATGTATACATAATTGGCAAGTATTATCTTTTTTTTGTTTTCATGCAATAAAAATGATATTTGAATGGGAAGACTATCTTTCAAGGACTTATGTTATTGCTCTAAGTTAGAACTAAGTGTAATGGTTAACGTGCTTGTCTCCATTGCGGTAGATTATGTGTTCGAGATGACAGGGCAAACCAAAGACTACAAAATTGGTATTGGTTGCTTCTCCGCTAAGCATGCAGCATTAAGGAGAAAGAGTGGTTGGATTGGAATCGGGAGAATGTGTCTGAGCTGAGAGACATGTTTACCCACAGACTGTTGTTTCAGTGAGCTACCATTATAAAAATCCAGCTTGACATGTTGTTCTAGTACACACATCATCATCATCTTGTTAATATGTAACTATATTGTTCTAGCTATGATGCATCGGAATAATAGCCTGCTCACTTGGCGTTAATCAGTAAGCACTCACTCACTAATTTAAAACTCAAATTTCACTAAATGTAAATGTTTTGTATGGGACAGCAAATAAAATGTAAATTTTAGATTACCTACAGGGGCTGTTATGGTCGTGATTGTATGGTAGTTGGATTTACAACTACCTATGCAATCAATACCTATCACAATAAATTGTGAGTTCGAACCCTATTCATAGGGAGGTGTACTCAATATAACATTATGTGATAAAATATGTCAGTGACTTGCGACAGGTCAGTGGTTTTCTCCTGGTACTCGATACAACATTATGTGATAAAGTATGTCAGTGACTTGTGGCAGGTCGGTGGTTTTCTCCTGGTACTCGATACAACATTATGTGATAAAGTATGCCAGTGACTTGTGGCAGGTCAGTGGTTTTCTCCTGGTACTCGATACAGCATTATGTGATAAAGTATGTCAGTGACTTGTAGCAGGTCGGTGGTTTTCTCCTGGTACTCGATACAACATTATGTGATAAAGTATGTCAGTGACTTGTGGCAGGTCGGTGGTTTTCTCCTGGTACTCGATACAACATTATGTGATAAAGTATGTCAGTGACTTGTGGCAGGTCGGTGGTTTTCTCCTGGTACTCGATACAACATTATGTGATAAAGTATGTCAGTGACTTGTGGCAGGTCGGTGGTTTTCTCCTGGTACTCGATACAGCATTATGTGATAAAGTATGTCAGTGACTTGTAGCAGGTCGGTGGTTTTCTCCTGGTACTCGATACAACATTATGTGATAAAGTATGTCAGTGACTTGTGGCAGGTCGGTGGTTTTCTCCTGGTACTCGATACAACATTATGTGATAAAGTATGTCAGTGACTTGTGGCAGGTCAGTGGTTTTCTCCTGGTACTCGATACAACATTATGTGATAAAGTATGTCAGTGACTTGTGGCAGGTCGGTGGTTTTCTCCTGGTACTCTATACAACATTATGTGATAAAGTATGTCAGTGACTTGTGGCAGGTCGGTGGTTTCCTCCTGATACTCGATACAACATTATGTGATAAAGTATGTCAGTGACTTGTGGCAGGTCGGTGGTTTTCTCCTGGTACTCGATACAACATTATGTGATAAAGTATGTCAGTGACTTGCGACAGGTCAGTGGTTTTCTCCTGGTACTCGATACAACATTATGTGATAAAGTATGTCAGTGACTTGTGGCAGGTCGGTGGTTTTCTCCTGGTACTCGATACAACATTATGTGATAAAGTATGTCAGTGACTTGTGGCAGGTCGGTGGTTTCCTCCTGATACTCGATACAACATTATGTGATAAAGTATGTCAGTGACTTGTGGCAGGTCGGTGGTTTTCTCCTGGTACTCGATACAACATTATGTGATAAAGTATGTCAGTGACTTGTGGCAGGTCGGTGGTTTTCTCCTGGTACTCGATACAACATTATGTGATAAAGTATGTCAGTGACTTGTGGCAGGTCGGTGGTTTTCTCCTGGTACTCGATACAGCATTATGTGATAAAGTATGTCAGTGACTTGTGGCAGGTCGGTGGTTTTCTCCTGGTACTCGATACAACATTATGTGATAAAGTATGTCAGTGACTTGTGGCAGGTCGGTGGTTTTCTCCTGGTACTCGATACAACATTATGTGATAAAGTATGTCAGTGACTTGTAGCAGGTCGGTGGTTTTCTCCTGGTACTCGATACAACATTATGTGATAAAGTATGTCAGTGACTTGTGGCAGGTCAGTGGTTTTCTCCTGGTACTCGATACAACATTATGTGATTAAGTTTGTCAGTGACTTGCGACAGGTCGGTGGTTTTCTCCGGATACTCCATTTCCTCCACCAATAAAACTGGCCCCCACGATATAACTGAAATATTGTTGAAAGTGGCATTAAACACCATAATTCAAACCTAGTTGACTTACATACTGAAGACTAAGCAAAAAAAAACAACAAAAGATATTCATATTATTAATTTTTCATTTTAGACAACACAGAGGTAAAATTATTGGTCTAGCCTTTTCCCCAGCAGGAGACTATCTATTTAGTGCTTGTTCTCTTGGTTCCTTGGCACTGTATGATGCAACAGCTGATAACTTCCCACTGCTTCGTCTGTTGGCAAACACTGTGGCCCGTGGTGAGAGACGAGGACCTGAAGCACTGTCTGTCAGTCCAGATGGAAGAAGAATGGTTTTCATTGGTCCATCAGAATTTATTGTCAGTGTGGTGGACAGTAAAAGTTTGGATGAGGTTAATATCTATGACTTCTTATTTATGATAGGGACTTGTATCTCATTTTATTTAAGAAACAAAAATAACCTTTACAAAGTAGAGATATAGACATAATCTTACAAATATATGTATTAAGTTTTATGGTCAAGACAAAGACATTACTGCCATTAGCATTGTTACTTTTTCTTAGTTTGTTTTTGATTAATTCTATTGTTTGAATGTTTATCATGATTTGTAGTTTTGTGACTTCAGTACAGTTTTTCTGCCCAGGTACTGTCTCTCTCTAATCTCTCTCTTTGTTGTTTCACTAACAATAAAATGAAGTCAAGTTTGTCTCTATATAAAATTGCGATTAAGACAAAAATGTTATTAGGTCCTGTGGTTATGTATTTTTTTTTATTGTAAAAACATCAATAAAACTGACTGCCACGATGTAACTGAAATAGAGTTGGAAGTGGCGTTAAAACATCATCAAAACAAACAATCAAAATGTATTATTGATACATGTATGAATTTTTGTTTTGTTATAGGTGTTAAGAATTGATATATCTAATATCAACACTTCATCAGACAGTGTAAAGGCTGTACTTGATTCTGCTATGAGAGTGTTTTTTACTCCACAAAGTTTGGGTCACCTGCTCGTGACTACAGCCAACAATAAACTACTGAAGTTTGATGCCAGAACTGGACGTATTTTAGCAGAGGTTAGTAATAAATTATTCAGTGTACAGGAAACAACTTGTAGTTTAATAAAAGAAGTAAAATTTACTATTTTAAGTAAATGGTGTTAATAACAGTTAGATGTTTAAAATCTGTCGACTGCTGTTCAATTTCACATCATATGGAGTGGTCGTGATATTATGGTAGGTGGATTTACAACTACCTATGCAATCAGTGCCTATCACCACTAACATTGGGCGTTAGAATCCCGCTCATGGCGAGGTGTACTGAAGACAAAATTATGTGATAAAGTTTGTCAGTGACTTGTGGCAGGTCTGGTGTTTTCTCCGGGTACTCCGGTTTCCTTCACCAATAAAACTAACCGTCATGATATACCTGAAATATTGTTAGCACCCCCTTCCCCACACACATCATATGGCATTCATTGTAGAGTTAAATGTTAAAAAAATCTGCAATGCTGGTACATTTTCATAGTACATGCCATACATAACAGACTTAGATTTAGAAACTTTCCAATATTGGTTAAATATCATAATACACGGCATTCATCATACAGGTAAGTGTATAAACTTTCTGCTGTTGGTTCAATTTCATGGTAACAGTATATGGGATTCATTACAGAGTTAAATGTAAAACTTCCCATTTATTATATTGTTGAAAGCGACATTAAGCACCCCTAATTATAATCATAAGTCATAACATTTTATTATTGACTTCTTGTTATTACAGGTCAATAACATACATCGTTCAGGATGTTCTACTTTAACAGTAACAGATAATGGACGTTACCTAGCAACAGGGGGAGATAAGACAATCAAAATATGGGATTACAATATGAGACTGGATATCAATTTTCAGGTAAAACAAATTTACAATTATGAAAAGAAATTTTAAATAATGATAGTCAACAGTTCCACCGATATCAACAAAGCAAACAATCACCTCTCACCTCAAATCGTTGAACATAAGATAAGTCTGTTTCAACAATTTAAATTAAATTAAGTGAATGAAAAGTAAAATGAAGGGATGTGTGTATTATTCATAAATGAGGATAAAAACTAAAATGCACATTCAATCTTTTTCAGTTTGAAGAAAATAAAAAAAAAAACTAATTAATTCATTTGTTATCCAAGTTATCCAAAGAATGATTTGTTTAATATTTTTTTTTTACGAAAACCTACAATAAATCTCTATCATTGAATGTTTACAGGTATTCATAGGACACTCTGAGAATGTTAGTAAGATAGTATTCACTCCAGATTGTAAAAATTTATTGAGTGTGGGTGAAGCTATTTATATGTGGGATTTTCTAGCAGTCAGACCCCCATCACCAATCGAGTAAGTATTTTTTTAACCATGGCAAAATAAAAAAAAACTGGTCATCTTATGTCACCAGTATAGATTTTCTATCTATGTTTATACATAATAACTGAATTTCTATATAAACTATCCTTCTGCAATTTTAACATAATGATCGTTGGCACAGAATGAAGGTTTAGGTTGATTTGAAAGATTCTAGATCTACTGTTGCCAAAACAAGAAGTCCAAAGGGTGCCATAAATGATCTTTGTGTTTGCTGCATTGGTATCAAGCTGCCCCCAACAACAAGAGGAAACCATCAATTAATATCTTACAATTTCATAGAGACAAGGTAATGAATATATAGGATTATTTTCATATTTAAGTTCATTTCTTGTTTATTCCAAACAATATCTTGATTCAGTATGTAATACAGTCATGTAGTCATACTTGTATTCAACAGTCAATCATTAAATTATTTCATAGCTTAATTAACACGATCATGTAATAAGTAAAAAGATTTCTGACATCAAAGCTTGCAACATTGTGCGCCAATATCAAATTTAGTTCATTTTGGCCATATATTAAATATAAAGCTGTTAATTTGATCAACTGTTAAAGGTAGTACCCGATACCAGGTAAAAAAAACACTCGAAACTTTTATTTTTTTTATCTTATTCTTTCCAACAACAAAGAAAACATCACTTTTCTGACAATATCTGGAGATAAATTTGTTATTTACGTTCCTGTGTGTAGATATGGAGACTTTAACTCCCTACAGTAGCCTGTACACCCTTCGGCTGCACCTCAAGATGTACTTGGCTACTTCAGGGTGTTACAATCTCCATATCTACGGATAGGAACGTAAATAACTTATAATATTCTCTATTGTTGTGTTTTTCAGAGGAAGAGAGGTTAAAGAAACACCATTCCCATTTATGGATAGAACAGGTATGAAAAGTTAACATTAAATTTGAGAAAGTTCCATTAATTTTGAAGAAAAAATAGAAATGAATGCCTAAGATTTGGTTAAAAGCATTTAATATTGCATTTTTAAACATGTAAGTTTCTCTTTACAGTAATGTGTACGCAATATTTAAAAAAAAAAGTTTGAAGTTTATGAGTAACAGATAATTGGAATTTTTTTCCACCTACAATAAAATCTAACCACTGAGATTTAATTTGAAATTAAATAAAATATTTGTTACTAATTTCAGAAGCAATGAATGATATAGTCAATGCATCATATCAAGAACTACCCAGAACACCACCCAAACCAATCATAAAATCACCAGGAAACAGAAGGAAGCAGCATTCTCCTCTAAGATTTTCCCAGAATTCATCATTTAGTAGAATAGAAGATCTCAGTTCTATTGTAAAACCTCCTACTGGTTAGTATTTAAACATATCTCTTCTACTTTTACCTAATACTGACTGAAATGGAGAACAGCAATAAAAGTACTGTTCCTTTACTTGAATTTAGTGTAATGTTGGATGGTCTCTCAGGTTCATTTACATCCATATTATCTCTTACTAATTGTCTTCAATACGTTGAAAGGGCCTGGGTGGCTCAATGAGTTAGGCTTGTAAGAGTTGTTAAGGTAATCCAACTACCTAACTCATTGAGCCACCCACCTAACAACTCATACATGCCTATCACCAATACAGCGTGGGTTTGTGCCCGACTTTGTAAATTACAAAAAGGGTGCACTCGACTCGCAGTCGCAAGTAATAAAGTTTACCAGTTGCTTGTCCATGGTCGGTGGTTCTCTCCGGGTACTCTGGCATCTTCCACCACTAAAACTGGTCGCCATGATATAGCTGAAATATTGCTGAAAGTGGCATTAAACACCAACAATCAAATCAACACGTTGAAGATTATGTCAGAAGTTACACATGACAATTGAAAAAGGTTAAAACTCTCCATCTTATGTTTCACTTTTACGTACAATATCATACCATAAGTGAATCAAGTTTTTATAAATTGTTAGGTGAAACTAGAATATTCTGATTTTAATGATTTTTATTTCATTTAAATTGTATATGAGATTTATTTGTACTAGGCTGAGAAACTTAGAAATGCAAGATTCACAGAGCATTTGCCGCTGTTATTAAATAAATCGAATATTTAGATACACTATCACTATATTGTTGTTATACTGCATCCTTGTGTAAGTTTGTTTGTTTGATGGTATTTTACACCACTTTCAACAATATTTCAGTTATATCGTGGCGGTCAGTTTTATTGGTGGAGGAAACCGGAGGACCCGGAACAAACCACCAACCTGTCGCATCACTGACAAACTTTATCACATAATGTTGTACATTTCGCTCTGCTCGAGATTCGAATTCACAACATCAGTGGTGCTAGGCACTGGACTGTGTAAGGACATGTCTTGTATATATATATATTGATAAATAATACATATAAAGTCTTCATTATATTATAATACAAACTCTTGATTCCATTAATATTTCCATACCTTTCAATCTTGGCCTTCCTTAGTGGAAAACTATAATATGAATATCCATAAAAGTTGCATCGAGAAAGGTCACACGATGGATGCATTTGGCAATATTAATAGAATCGGAGTATTTTTTCAAATATTTGTGTGTTGAAACCTTTGGTAGCTCCAGTAGACATAGACTGGTGTTTTACATGTTGACTAGATGTATGAGCCTCAAGTTTATGGCTTGGGTTGCTCAATGAGTTAGGTAGTTGGATTACCTAACAACCCATAGCCTATCACCAATATGGCGTGGGTTCACGCCCGGCTTTGTAAATTACAAAAAAGGGTGCACTCGACTTGCAGTCGCAAGTGATAAAATTTACTAGTTGCTTGCCCATGGTCGGCAGTGTGGGAAACCACAACTCGCCAAATGTGAGTATGAAATGATTTTGGCGAGTATTTCCATCCAAGTACTAGCCATTCTGGCGAGTTGGCATGTCTGGGTGAAATACGATAATTTACTGCTCGCCAGTTGATGTAACATTATAAATAGTCCGAAATTGATTGAATGAATTGATTGAAGGTGATTCACTTGCGTGTTCTGATAAAATAGTACCTAAGCATAAGTTTTTATTCAAATTGTCACTCGTTTTTTGTTGTGGACGCCATTCACAGTTTTTATGGAAGCACTTAAAAACTTGCACACGGTCCTGACCTTGGTATTTATTTTCTTATCGTTTCTGATTAGAAATCGTGAATGAGATACCTATGAAATACCATTACAAACAGATGTTTTGTTATTTCAAACATGTTACCATGTTGTAGTCCAAATTTTAGCAGAAATTGGTAATTATGTACTGAAATAACCGTACATCTTTGATCGGAAATGGTATGCTTATTTTGTTAATATCCTTAAAGTTCTAAATGTTGACCTTGGCGGCAAATTTGAATTAGGAATGAAACTAAATCCAACATGAACATTTTTTTTAAGTAATTTTAAGCCAAAAGAAAAACCTTCACCTGAATAAGATGTTAACCCAAAAACTGTGAGAAAATTTATCCCTAAATGGAAAATAGGTGGTTGATGCCAACAAGGGAATGTAGTGTTCTCTATGTGCCGAACATATGAGGAAAATTGGACACTTAGTGTCATGGAAAATATGGTGAGTTCAAATGAGGGATCTCTCTCCATAGTTGACTAGTGAAATTTTAATTTTGGCGAGTAGATTTCAATAGTGACTAGCCAGATTGGCGAGTAACTTTAAAAAAATGGTTTCCTATACTGGGTCGGTGGTTTCTTCCGGGTACCCCAGCTTCTTCCACCACTAAAACTGGTCGCCAGGATATAGCTGAAAGTGGCGTTAAGCACAATAAATCAATCATTAAATCAATCAATCTCAAGTTTATGTGTGGTATATATTTATATAGTCAGACACCCAGTTTTATTTTCAGTATAAAATATAATAATCTGCCTCTGTGATGTAATGAGGTCAATTTTGGGTTTGATACTCAATCAGGCCATAACGATTATTTATGGTGTACCAATTTTCGTTGATTTTATGGATACAACTGTCAACAGGTAGACATGTTGCTCTACTCAGGTACATTATCCAGACCTGAGTAATTGGTCACTGGCATTAAACAAGAATTATGATCCCTCACTTTTAATATAGTAACCATAACATGTTAAAGCATCTTGTGTTTATCAGTTTGTTGTTTGTTGATAGCATATTGTTGATGGTCTTATTTTTTCATCTGTTTTTTTTTTCTACTTTATCTGTATTTTTGTAGACATTGAGTCAGAATCATCAGACAAAGAGGTAGTTTTGATAGGTCCTGATATTAAAGACAGATATGATGGAACCAGTGACACAGACTCTGTAAGTCTAGTTGTAGAACTTTTCAGTGAATTAGTCAATAAAGATACAAAATATATACATTGTCGGAAAATATATAATTTATTTGTACAAACTTTAGAAACAGGTAGAAAAACCATTGGCGATCTTTTCTAGCCTGTTTCTCAGCGGGTGCAAATTAATTTTATATTTAACGACAATGTATGTATATTGTGTTTATCCTGCAATATCAAAAAGTCCAAGACATCTGCCAAATTGTCTGAAAATTGATGACATGAGTGTCGTTCTAATCGTTTTCATTGGCGTCATCTGTGACATAAGCTCTTATACAGTTACCATTTCTTTCTGTTGCTCTACATGAATCAGGTACCAGAAAAGCTTTATTAGGTCCATGACTAAATAACACCCTCTTTATTAGTACTCAAAATCACACAATTACAGGATAAAAGTTTTTATTGATAATTTAGACATTTTCCCTTTGATCTCACTGTGTGATATTGTTAGTATCAGATGATTCATAAAGATTATTACATGGCATTTTTCATATCATACCCTTTATCAGCCCGAGAGCTATGATCTGTTTATCATATATACTTGAACACAGTTTTCCGAACATTGACGGAAAGGCATGTAATAACATTCCGGAAGCAGTTAATAAACTTGCTTTATCAGCCCGCTTGGACCATTCTTGTGAAACTGGGTGAAATAAACATGATTCCTCTTAGTTATTGTTGTCAACAAAACTAAAAGTTTTATCGCGGTGTCAAATTTTAGCTATATTATCTACAAGTATATGATAAAGAAAATTATTGGTCATTGTGACGTCCAACACATTATGATATTACAGACAAAAACAATAACGTCAGTTTTTAAGGACTTGACATACATGTATATTATCACTAGTATCACAGCTCATCCTATTAGACTGGCTGTGATACAAGCGATAAATAATGTCTATCTCAACCTTTAAATCTGTCGTATTTCCATATATATCTATTGGAATTGAATGGAGACTTATATAGTCTTTTTTATGTCATAAAGGAAAATGACCAAGTTAAACAATGGAGTGTTTTTGGTTATAAATTTTAATGATATAACCACAACCCTGAAGTAGAAAATTCACAGAAGGCTTTTATTTTTGAAATTCTTAAAAACAAGAAATTTCCTGTGACAGATGTTTATATGAATTTTCATGATAAAAAAAGACAGAAGATTCCAAAATGTGACAAAAAAAATCATAAATCAGTATAGAAAGATAAATGTGTGACCAGAAGATAAATATAAAGAGATAAATACAAACTAACATAGGAAACTAAAAATGAGAAACTCTGACCCCATCAGAATCTGGAGGTAAAGCTGCTTTGTGACAGTGGGAACGGAGCCTGAATCATCTGTGAGAAAGACGTTGGAACGGAGCCTGAATCATCTGTGAGAGAGACGTTGGAACGGAGCCTGAATCATCTGTGAGAGAGACGTTGGAACGGAGCCTGAATCATCTGTGAGAGAGAGGTTGGAACAGAGCCTGAATCATCTGTGAGAGAGACATTGGAACAGAGCCTGAATCATCTGTGAGAGAGAGGTTGGAACGGAGCCTGAATCATCTGTGAGAGAGAGGTTGGAACAGAGCCTGAATCATCTGTGAGAGAGACATTGGAACAGAGCCTGAATCATCTGAGAGAGAGACGTTGGAACGGAGCCTGAATCATCTGTGAGAGAGACGTTGGAACAGAGCCTGAATCATCTGTGAGAAAGACGTTGGAACGGAGCCTGAATCATCTGTGAGAGAGAGGTTGGAACGGAGCCTGAATCATCTGTGAGAGAGAGGTTGGAACGGAGCCTGAATCATCTGTGAGAGAGACGTTGGAACAGAGCCTGAATCATCTGTGAGAAAGACATTGGAACGGAGCCTGAATCATCTGTGAGAGAGACATTGGAACGGAGCCTGAATCATCTGTGAGAGATGTTGGAACGGAGCCTGAATCATCTGTGAGAGAGACATTGGAACAGAGCCTGAATCATCTGAGAGAGAGACGTTGGAACGGAGCCTGAATCATCTGTGAGAAAGACATTGGAACGGAGCCTGAATCATCTGTGAGAGAGACGTTGGAACGGAGCCTGAATCATCTGTGAGAGAGACGTTGGAACGGAGCCTGAATCATCTGAGAGAGAGACGTTGGAACGGAGCCTGAATCATCTGTGAGAGAGAGGTTGGAACGGAGCCTGAATCATCTGTGAGAGAGATGTTGGAACGGAGCCTGAATCATCTGTGAGAGAGACATTGGAACAGAGCCTGAATCATCTGTGAGAGATGTTGGAACGGAGCCTGAATCATCTGTGAGAGAGACGTTGGAATGGAGCCTGAATCATCTGTGAGAGAGACGTTGGAACGGAGCCTGAATCATCTGTGAGAGAGAGGTTGGAACGGAGCCTGAATCATCTGTGAGAGAGATGTTGGAACGGAGCCTGAATCATCTTGTGAGAGAGACGTTGGAACGGAGCCTGAATCATCTGTGAGAGAGAGGTTGGAACGGAGCCTGAATCATCTGTGAGAGAGAGGTTGGAACGGAGCCTGAATCATCTGTGAGAGAGATGTTGGAACGGAGCCTGAATCATCTTGTGAGAGAGACGTTGGAACGGAGCCTGAATCATCTGTGAGAGAGAGGTTGGAACGGAGCCTGAATCATCTGTGAGAGAGACATTGGAACAGAGCCTGAATCATCTGTGAGAAAGACATTGGAACGGAGCCTGAATCATCTGTGAGAGAGACGTTGGAACGGAGCCTGAATCATCTGTGAGAGAGACATTGGAACAGAGCCTGAATCATCTGTGAGAAAGACATTGGAACGGAGCCTGAATCATCTGTGAGAGAGACATTGGAACAGAGCCTGAATCATCTGTGAGAGAGACATTGGAACAGAGCCTGAATCATCTGTGAGAGAGACATTGGAACAGAGCCTGAATCATCTGTGAGAGAGACATTGGAACAGAGCCTGAATCATCTGTGAGAGAGACATTGGAACAGAGCCTGAATCATCTGTGAGAGAGACGTTGGAACGGAGCCTGAATCATCTGTGAGAGAGAGGTTGGAACAGAGCCTGAATCATCTGTGAGAGAGACGTTGGAACGGAGCCTGAATCATCTGTGAGAGAGACGTTGGAACGGAGCCTGAATCATCTGTGAGAGAGACGTTGGAACAGAGCCTGAATCATCTGTGAGAGAGACATTGGAACGGAGCCTGAATCATCTGTGAGAGAGACGTTGGAACGGAGCCTGAATCATCTGTGAGAGAGAGGTTGGAACAGAGCCTGAATCATCTGTGAGAGAGACGTTGGAACGGAGCCTGAATCATCTGTGAGAGAGAGGTTGGAACAGAGCCTGAATCATCTGTGAGAGAGACATTGGAACAGAGCCTGAATCATCTGTGAGAGAGACGTTGGAACAGAGCCTGAATCATCTGTGAGAGAGACGTTGGAACGGAGCCTGAATCATCTGTGAGAGAGACGTTGGAACGGAGCCTGAATCATCTGTGAGAGAGACGTTGGAACAGAGCCTGAATCATCTGTGAGAGAGACATTGGAACAGAGCCTGAATCATCTGTGAGAGAGACATTGGAACAGAGCCTGAATCATCTGTGAGAGAGACGTTGGAACGGAGCCTGAATCATCTGTGAGAGAGACGTTGGAACGGAGCCTGAATCATCTGTGAGAGAGAGGTTGGAACAGAGCCTGAATCATCTGTGAGAGAGACGTTGGAACGGAGCCTGAATCATCTGTGAGAGAGACGTTGGAACGGAGCCTGAATCATCTGTGAGAGAGACGTTGGAACAGAGCCTGAATCATCTGTGAGAGAGACATTGGAACGGAGCCTGAATCATCTGTGAGAGAGACGTTGGAACGGAGCCTGAATCATCTGTGAGAGAGAGGTTGGAACAGAGCCTGAATCATCTGTGAGAGAGACGTTGGAACGGAGCCTGAATCATCTGTGAGAGAGACGTTGGAACGGAGCCTGAATCATCTGTGAGAGAGACGTTGGAACAGAGCCTGAATCATCTGTGAGAGAGACGTTGGAACGGAGCCTGAATCATCTGTGAGAGAGACGTTGGAACGGAGCCTGAATCATCTGTGAGAGAGACGTTGGAACGGAGCCTGAATCATCTGTGAGAGAGAGGTTGGAACGGAGCCTGAATCATCTGTGAGAGAGACGTTGGAACAGAGCCTGAATCATCTGTGAGAGAGACGTTGGAACGGAGCCTGAATCATCTGTGAGAGAGAGGTTGGAACGGAGCCTGAATCATCTGTGAGAGAGACGTTGGAACGGAGCCTGAATCATCTGTGAGAGAGAGGTTGGAACGGAGCCTGAATCATCTGTGAGAGAGAGGTTGGAACGGAGCCTGAATCATCTGTGAGAGAGACGTTGGAACGGAGCCTGAATCATCTGTGAGAGAGAGGTTGGAACGGAGCCTGAATCATCTGTGAGAGAGACGTTGGAATGGAGCCTGAATCATCTGTGAGAGAGACATTGGAACAGAGCCTGAATCATCTGTGAGAAAGACATTGGAACGGAGCCTGAATCATCTGTGAGAGAGACATTGGAACAGAGCCTGAATCATCTGTGAGAGAGACGTTGGAACAGAGCCTGAATCATCTGTGAGAGAGACGTTGGAACGGAGCCTGAATCATTTGTGAGAGAGACGTTGGAACGGAGCCTGAATCATTTGTGAGAGAGACATTGGAACGGAGCCTGAATCATCTGTGAGAGAGACATTGGAACAGAGCCTGAATCATCTGTGAGAGAGACGTTGGAACAGAGCCTGAATCATCTGTGAGAGAGACGTTGGAACGGAGCCTGAATCATCTGTGAGAGAGAGGTTGGAACAGAGCCTGAATCATCTGTGAGAGAGACGTTGGAACGGAGCCTGAATCATCTGTGAGAGAGACATTGGAACAGAGCCTGAATCATCTGTGAGAGAGACGTTGGAACAGAGCCTGAATCATCTGTGAGAGAGAGGTTGGAACGGAGCCTGAATCATCTGTGAGAGAGACATTGGAACAGAGCCTGAATCATCTGTGAGAGAGACATTGGAACAGAGCCTGAATCATCTGAGAGAGAGACGTTGGAACGGAGCCTGAATCATCTGTGAGAGAGAGGTTGGAACAGAGCCTGAATCATCTGTGAGAGAGAGGTTGGAACAGAGCCTGAATCATCTGTGAGAGAGACGTTGGAACGGAGCCTGAATCATCTGTGAGAGA
This sequence comes from Bathymodiolus septemdierum, assembly GCA_963383655.1. Taxonomy (NCBI): domain Eukaryota; kingdom Metazoa; phylum Mollusca; class Bivalvia; order Mytilida; family Modiolidae; genus Bathymodiolus; species Bathymodiolus septemdierum. The sequence goes on along the minus strand of OY726522.1, from coordinate 67,213,683 downwards.
GACGTTGGAACGGAGCCTGAATCATCTGTGAGAGAGACGTTGGAACAGAGCCTGAATCATCTGTGAGAGAGACATTGGAACGGAGCCTGAATCATCTGTGAGAGAGACGTTGGAACGGAGCCTGAATCATCTGTGAGAGAGAGGTTGGAACAGAGCCTGAATCATCTGTGAGAGAGACGTTGGAACGGAGCCTGAATCATCTGTGAGAGAGACGTTGGAACGGAGCCTGAATCATCTGTGAGAGAGACGTTGGAACAGAGCCTGAATCATCTGTGAGAGAGACGTTGGAACGGAGCCTGAATCATCTGTGAGAGAGAGGTTGGAACGGAGCCTGAATCATCTGTGAGAGAGACGTTGGAACGGAGCCTGAATCATCTGTGAGAGAGAGGTTGGAACGGAGCCTGAATCATCTGTGAGAGAGACGTTGGAACAGAGCCTGAATCATCTGTGAGAGAGACGTTGGAACGGAGCCTGAATCATCTGTGAGAGAGAGGTTGGAACGGAGCCTGAATCATCTGTGAGAGAGACGTTGGAACGGAGCCTGAATCATCTGTGAGAGAGAGGTTGGAACGGAGCCTGAATCATCTGTGAGAGAGAGGTTGGAACGGAGCCTGAATCATCTGTGAGAGAGACGTTGGAACGGAGCCTGAATCATCTGTGAGAGAGAGGTTGGAACGGAGCCTGAATCATCTGTGAGAGAGACGTTGGAACGGAGCCTGAATCATCTGTGAGAGAGATGTTGGAACGGAGCCTGAATCATCTGTGAGAGAGACGTTGGAACGGAGCCTGAATCATCTGTGAGAGAGACGTTGGAATGGACCCTGAATCATCTGTGAGAGAGAGGTTGGAACGGAGCCTGAATCATCTGTGAGAGAGAGGTTGGAACAGAGCCTGAATCATCTGTGAGAGAGACGTTGGAACGGAGCCTGAATCATCTGAGAGAGATGTTGGAACGGAGCCTGAATCATCTGTGAGAGAGACGTTGGAACGGAGCCTGAATCATCTGTGAGAGAGACGTTGGAATGGACCCTGAATCATCTGTGAAAGAGACATTGGAACGGGGTCTGAATCATCTGTGAGAGAGACGTTGCATAGCAATCAACCAATTTATGATAAGAAACGTTCATATGTAATTTTCATTGATGTCACATTTTATAATAAAATTTTTGTTGTTTTCAGATTCATATTAATATACATGTACGTAGGTATATGTATTGTTGTGGGTTATTTCAATGGTTTTTGTTTGTTTGTTAGTTTGTTTGTTTGATGGTGTTTAATGCCACTTTCAACAATATTTCAGTTATATCGCGGTGGTTTTAGAAATATATAACCAAATACAGTAAAAGTAATGCATTCACTCTTTATGTGTCACTAGAAATATTAGTCAATCACTCACTACTTATTAAAGGGAACAAGTGTCACTATACAAAACACTGAGCTGGTTCATGCTTCACATATGTAGAGGACAAATTTTATACACTTTCAAGAAAGTTTCTTTTTACCTACATATGTGTAATACAAGTTTTTGTAATTATTTAATTAAATACATGTATTGAGGTATTTTTCAGACAGAGTAATTTTCTTCATATATTTTCCTTTCAGATCTTTAAACAAAAATATTCTTCATTTTCTAAAGAGAATGTTTGGGTTTCAATTTTGCATCTTTGCCTTCAAAACATTTTTACAAGAAAAAAAATCTTGTGTAATTTATGGAGTTCAAATTTCAGGTTGATTCAGGAAAATGTGTAAGTCTTTCTAACAGATCAAGAATGCAGCAACATAAAAAGAGAACAGGCCCTTTTAAAAAGAGAAGAGCTCCTTCAAAGGGGAGATCACCCAGGAAGGACAGAAACAGTGACACTTGTAGACCAACTTGTAGGAAACATTTTCAGCAAAGAGAGAGATTTTATGGATTAGCACAGGTAGGTAGATTTATTATGTTAAATATTGCCAACAGCTGTGAATTGTGTCAGTAAAATATGTATAGGAGAATGTCCGAGTAACTCCATTCCTTAAAAATAATGGAGCCGAGGCCCATTGTTTTTAAGGAATGGAGAGATACAAGGACATTCTCCAACTTAAAATCCACCCATTGTACTTTACTAATTTTATTAATTATTAATCTTGTAACAAAAAAAATTAAATAAATTGTTTGTTATTCACTTTTGCAATTTTAAACAGGTTGAGGTTTTTGACCTTTAAGCTCTAGCTCCTCCCCTGTCCACATTGTTCATAACTCCATTCCTTAAAAATAATGGAGAGTTTAGACAATAGATTTACATCACAGGTGGATTTTAATTTTACTTCCTATTAATGGTATTAAATGTATCATAAATTTTTAGGAATTTTTTATTTTTTAAATGTACTTAAATTCATGATTCCATTTGGTCCGTGTATATATATATAAGTTTTTAGCATTAAAATATGGGAAAGAAATTCTGACAACAGACTTACTGGTCAAAATCTTGTCTCAAGATTATCACTTCAAGTCACAGTATTTTCAACAATTTGAAAGTCTTATGTGTGAATCATAGGTATGAAGAGAGTAAATATATTTATGATGTCATATAATTCATTGGATTCAAGAAATAGATTTAAAAATTCTAAAAGTTTCAGAATTATTTTTGTAAATTGAATAATCTATAGATTCTAAAAAATTGTGTATCATGATTTTTTTTCTTTTTTTCTTATATAGTATAGAGAATAAAAAAAAACTTATAATATAGGCAAAGAATTTCGTCACAAGTTATATCTGGTGAAAGTACATTTGACGAATTTGTACTCTACCATCCTGGATATGTTTCCATGGAAACCGAAGATAATGTTTTATTGTGATGTGTTTTTGATGAACTTGATTTTGACATAGTCTTAAGCTTAAAAAGGATTTACAGTATAGTTCAAATACAATCCACAGACAAGAGAGTGACAGTAAATCAACATATATTGACGTCTATTCATATCCATGTTTTTTTATTAAAAGAAAAATTCTTTATATAGTGATATATCGCCTGTGAACATATTTGATAACTTTTTCAAATGCTCGTATAGTTCATAGCTATTCTTGTCATGTATATGTAACATGTTATCTAAATGCATATTGTTACCTAATGTTGTAATTCATAGTTCCATTTTCAGTAATTATTTGTTCACATTACAATAAATCTGAAATATTACTGAAATTGGTGATAAATCAATTAATTAATCACGTGTTTTTAAATGCCAGTTTCCTCTAATTTACTTTATTTCCACCCTCATTATACTGTCACAATTGACAAGGTACAAGAAGTGACGCTATAATGAGAATATATAGATTTGTCAAATCTTATGGTAAACAGACATGAATTTATCAGTTTTCCTCAAACCCGATTCCGATTTTCCACATTTGTTTCTGTATTTGAATGTCCCAGATTCAGTTTTGAAAAACATGTCTGATCTGATCTGTTTCCTGATTTAGATGTAATGATTATCATAATCAGAGATCTGATTGGTTTAAGGTTTCTAATCGTCCAGTGTATAAATGCCTGATTTAGAAGCTCGGCTGTTAGTAGGATTACAACATGTCGTCACGTGTTGTTAATCAAGAAGTAGATATAAAATTCTTAGAGAAAGGACTGAAAAACATTTAGAAGTGGGAATTGTTAGAATGGAAGGTGAATGATGAAGTATTAGGACGCTTCATTAAAAAAATCATCGTTAAAAGGACTGGCATATTGTAAAATATGTCCAAAGAACATAAAGTATGACGGTCGTGAGTGGAAGAGTATTTTTCCTGGCCCCTGGTACATATAAAATATCCATTATAGGCAGGGGCCTTTTGTCTAAAGAGAGAAGGTAATGCTTCTCTTTATAGAGAGAAATCTACAGGATTTATTTTGAAGTATGGATCAACATATTTTTGAAATATTTAATATGAAGATAGTGTTTTTGAAATATCAAATTAAGTGTCAAGAACACCCCATAATTCAGGATTTTGCACCCTTTTACCCCAGACAGCAGCCATAAAATCAGGCGAGCTTATTTTCTATTCTTCAAAATCATGTCTGGTTAAAATACAATATACTCGTTAACATCTTGAACAACTCTATAACCTTACATCCATATTAACCAATGAAAACACTACTGACAAAATGTTGCCAGTGAGATCAGTTACAGGCAGTAATGGAAAAATCAGAGAAAACTAAATGATCACCTAGACCATAAGTTATATCTAGTTGTATTAGGTGTACATATTATAGAGTGTAACATATTTGACACGATTTTAATCAGATTGTCAAAAATATTTTTTTTAACAGAGAAGATATATAGCTCCACCAAATCAAGCTGGAGTACAACTGAAGTCTATCATAGGTTATAATGGCAATGCAAGAAATAATCTCATATGGCAGTCTGATACAGGTAATAGCATATATTTTTTAATATTAACCTCATCTTGGTCGAAAGCAAGGCCACTTTGTTGTAAGCTAAATTTCTGTATTCCCATCACCGGGCCACTTACTTATTACCTACATGATTTTTGTTCGTAGTATAATTCCCATCATGAATGTAGCTGTAATACTGCTCACTTGACTAAACAATTATCTATCAATCGAAAGGCCATATACTATCTTGGTTTTATTCATGATTTAGGCATTTAAGATATTAAAAAAATATAATGTTAAATTTTAATTTTCTCTTATTTTTTATTGCCTCCATTAATTGATATTATATAACGAAATTTAGACAAACACGTAAATATTACAGTATATATTATTATACTTTACTATAGTAACTAAGTAAGAAATAATACTGTTATTTTACTATTTTCTTTGTCAAATTCAAACAAAAATGAATTATTCCTGTACATAGTATGCTGCACATCATGCTAATAACTATTAAGGAATATCATGCACATAGCAAAAAATAACTGTTTGAATTTGGCACATAATTTCGAAAGAGTTATTTCCCTCTGTCAGCCCTTCAGGCTTTGGGAAATAACTCCTTTTTAATTTGTTTATTATGTATATTCATGAAGGCCATAATTGTATATTAATTTATTGTTTACTATTTACAGGATTATTTATATACACTACTGGTTGTGTGTTGATAATAGAGAACTTAAACACTGGACAACAGAAACACCTTACAGGTAAGTTGATCACAGGTATTATAAATACAGTAGTCCCTCTTTTATAAAGCCACCTCTTAAACACTGAACAACAGAAACACCTTACAGGTAAGTTGATCACAGGTATTATAAATACAGTAGTCCCTCTTTTATAGAGCCACCTCTTAAACACTGGACAACAGAAACACCTTACAGGTAAGTTGATCACAGGTATTATAAATACAGTAGTCCCTCTTTTATAAAGCCACCTCTTAAACACTGGACAACAGAAACACCTTACAGGTAAGTTGATCACAGGTATTATAAATACAGTAGTCCCCCTTTTATAGAGCCTCCCTTTCTGCAATGAAAAATTGGTCTTATAAGAATGGTGGCCTCTCTTTAGGGGGATATTTTAGTAATATTTAACAATCTCAGTACATCTGGTGGCAGATTGAAGGGGGTCTTTGGGGGCTTCAGCCTCGATCACTTTACAAAACTGCCAAAACACACATACACCAGACCAGGAGCAGCTGATGTAACTTCTTTGTTGTATTCCATTAGCAACTTTGATTTTGTCGTAGCCATTGTTATTGTTCAAATGTGTCTGGCTTTTAGGAAAGGCCTCAACAGATCACTACAAGACTGAAGAGAGATCACTTGACATAGGCAGAGCCTTAAAAGTGTAAATGTAGTTCAGAGCTCACTAGAAGACTGCAGAGCAAATGTTGAACAATTCAACTGCCAGTGTTTTGAGAGGAGTGTCAATATAAAGACATAGAGGTTAAAAAAACCTAGAATATTCGTGAGACAAATAATGAGAGATAGCGTTCAAGCAGAGACTACTTTAGCCTTAGGAAGTCAATAAAATGAAAACAAGGTTTACCGACCTACACATCAGAACCGCTTTGGGGCTACAGTTGGTTCCATCTATTGTTGAAAATATTGCTCCATAGCTGAGCTCCCCCCCCCCCCGTCAAAAGAGTCTCTGGATCCGCCCCTGTCTGAAATCTGGCCAGATAAGAGGGGTGACCTTTAGTGGGTGTATTCTTATAAAGGGATACTGTATCAGAACAGGTTGGGTTTTTTTTATTTGACCAACAAAAATCTTGTTTGTAATTAGATGGGTATATTTTGTTAGTAGATCTTTCCCTCGTCAGGTCTAAAGTGCCATTTGAGATATTGTCATTCATTTACATTCGTCATTGTCTGGGCCTGTTAGCTTTTCACATTTTAAATTGTTTCCAGAAATTTTAATTGGAAGGCCCTTAATATTTTTGTGATTTTAATGCAATTTCAAATTCATCATAGCTGAGGGGCCAATTATGCTATCTGATTGGTTAAGATTTCAAATATCTTCTTGGAAACCAATATATTTATTAAGTGTCATCAGAATTTTTCTCATATTTTCTTTTGACAGTTTGCTATAGTTTAAATCAACTTTTTTTTCAGCTACAATTGCATTTCTTTCACTATTTACAGGTCACACAGAAGAAATATCTACCTTATCTTTACAGAATGACTGCCAGGTAAGAGTTCAATATTGAAATATAATTATGTCTCTGGACAATTATTTGGTCTAAGAAAAGTCTGAAGATACTAAAGAGGGTAATCAGAAGTTGTAAACTGAACCAGGACATGCAATATAATGACCAAAATGAAAAAGGACAAAAAGGCAAACAATGGTAAAATAAACCCACTACACATGAAGCATTTTTACATTACTTGTATACAGTAATAAAATTGTAAGAAAATAAAAATCTATAAAGTTATTTTATATTTCACTTATTGATATTAAAGTAATCTTTTTGAAATTGAAAAAAATAATATTAGGAATGTCTCTGTCCGGTTATGTTGAGGGGGGTGTAAATAAAACACATGAGTTTAAACTAAAATTTCCATACAGAAATATGTTTGAATTAATTTGGGTTACTGGTGTTTAAAGCAACTTTCACCAATGCTTCCACCATATCATGGTGGTCAGTTTTATTTGTACATGATGCTGGAGTATTTGGTAAGAACCATTGACCTGTTGTTGACAAACGTTGTCACATTAAGTTGTATAGAAAACACCCCACCGTGATGGAGAATTGAAATGTCCACTTTAGTAGTGATAGGTAAGATGTAAATCCAACTAACATACATTTGTGGCTACAATGAATACCATGCATCAGGTTTTTTTTTTTCCATAAAGGGCTTTTTATTTATTTTACTTTCCATGATGGGAAGATACAAGAAAATCATCCTCACACTTCTTTGTATTCATGATGGGAAGATACAAGAAAATACATCCTCACACGTCTTTGTATTCATGATGGGAAGATACAAGAAAATACATCCTCACACTTCTTTGTATTCATGATGAGAAGATACAAGAAAATACATCCTCACACTTCTTTGTATTCATGATGGGAAGATACAAGAAAATACATCCTCACACTTCTTTGTATTCATGATGGGAAGATACAAGAAAATACATCCTCACACTTCTTTGTATTCATGATGGGAAGATACAAGAAAATACATCCTCACACTTCTTTGTATTCATGATGGGAAGATACAAGAAAATACATCCTCACACGTCTTTGTATTCATGATGGGAAGATACAAGAAAATACATCCTCACACTTCTTTGTATTCATGATGGGAAGATACAAGAAAATACATCCTCACACTTCTTTGTATTCATGATGGGAAGATACAAGAAAATACATCCTCACACTTCTTTGTATTCATGATGGGAAGATACAAGAAAATACATCCTCACACTTCTTTGTATTCATGATGGGAAGATACAAGAAAATACATCCTCACACTTCTTTGTATTCATGATGGGAAGATACAAGAAAATACATCCTCACACTTCTTTGTATTCATGATGGGAAGATACAAGAAAATACATCCTCACACTTCTTTGTATTCATGATGGGAAGATACAAGAAAATACATCCTCACACTTCTTTGTATTCATGATGGGAAGATACAAGAAAATACATGCTCACACTTCTTTGTATTCATGATGGGAAGATACAAGAAAATACATCCTCACACTTCTTTGTATTCATGATGGGAAGATACAAGAAAATACATCCTCACACTTCTTTGTATTCATGATGGGAAGATACAAGAAAATACATCCTCACACTTCTTTGTATTCATGATGGGAAGATACAAGAAAATACATCCTCACACTTCTTTGTATTCATGCACAACAGTTTCTATTATAAACTATTAATGTTCATATTAAACCATACATCTTGAAAATAGGAGCTTGACTAAGACATATTACAAAAATAAAAAAGATGTATTTGTTTTTAATTTAAGGTATTAGCCTCTGCCAGTGGATCATTTGGAATTTCACCAAGTCAAATATGTATCTGGGATTTACAACAACATCTGTGTAAAAAAGTTTTAAATCATCATGAATTTGATGTGCAATGTCTGGCATACTCTAGAGATGACAGATTTCTCATATCAGTTGGTAAGATTTTGTTTTAATGACCTACTGAATTGTTGTTATGGACAGGCTAAAAGAGCATCATTGTGTCTTGTTGGCTAATTTTTTTTACATAAAATTTACTTATATTAGGAAGTTTCAAATAGCATACCTGTATTTGCAGTCAAATTGTCACCTGTAAATGGCCACTTTAAAGCACTTTTGATCGGTTTGTTGGTTTGGTTTATGGTGTTTAACGCCATTGTCAACAATATTTCAATTAAATCATGGCACTCAGATTTATTGGTGGAGGGACGGAGTACCAGAAGAAAACCACCAACCTGTCGCAAGTCACTGACAAACTTTATCACATAATGTTGTATAAATACACCTCGCCATGAGCAGGGTTCGAACTCACAACGTTAGTGGTGATAGGCACTGATTGTATAGGTAGTTGTAGATCCAACTACCATACAATCATGACAACGGCGATCCCTCACTTCTGATCGGCTTTATTTATTTGCTATATTAACTCAAATAAGCAGTCACATCACTAAAATGGTTAACCATTGTATCAGTTTACTAATATTTAACAAGGCCGTCATAGAAAATTTTTCAGGGAAAGTTCATTTTGCTTAAGGGAAAGTCATTTTAAAGTGTAAATTTTCCCTTGTAAAGTTCAATATGCAAACAAATCTTAGAACGCTGCTAATATGTCTAAATGATTGGTTAATTTACAGGAGACTACAGAGACTGTTCAATAGTTGTATGGAGTACACATAACTATGAAATCTTGACAACCTCTCGTGCTGCCAGTCCAATACATGAGCTCAAATGGGACCCTTATACTGTTAATGAATTTGCATCTGTTGGACAGAATGGTACCGTTCTATTCTGGCTACTGGATGAAACTACTACTGATGTATGTCTCAATGTACATGAAGCAGAGGTACCAGATGAACTACTACAGGGGCACCATAAGGTCAGTCATTTTATATTTATATCATTGTTAACATTTACCAGTTAATTTTTCTTTAATTTGAAACACCTCAGTGGCTTGATGGTAAGCATGCTTGTATATGCAGTAGAATGTTGGTTCCATCCAAAGAACCAAAGATTATAAAATTGGTATTTGTTGCTTTTCCTCTAAGTATGCAGCATTAATGAACAGGAACAAAGATTGTTTGGCTTATAGTCAGGATAATGTGTTTGAATGGGGTGGTGTGTCTATATGTGGACTTTTTTGTGATTTAGCACTAGAATAATACAAAACAGATACCACCATCTCATCAAAAAGTCATTTGTTCTCTCCGTGATATAGCTGAAAAATTGCTCACTTCAAGACTTGGTGTTTATCAACAATCACTCACTCAGTCACTCTTTTTGATTTGAAATAACATTTCTGGAATACTCTAATACTTGTTTTAATTATGAGTTTTGTAAATCACATGACCTTTTTTTTATTATAATTGTTTTATGATAGATCATCCTGATGCAAATTTTAGATTCTTTTTAGCTCACCTGGCCATAGGCCATGTGAGCTTTTGTCATGGGTAAGCATCCGTCATCCGTCTGTTAGCTTTTCACATTTAAATCTTCTTCTCTGAAACCACTGAACAGAATTGAACCAAACTTGCCAGAAATGTTCATTGGATGGTCCTCTACCAGATTTGTGTTTTTGGTGCTGATTTGAAATCCAACATGGCTGCCAGGGTCCATAATGTGTTCTCATTGGATGGAATTTAAAAAATCTTCTTGTCAGAAACCACCAAGCCAATTGAATTTTGACTTTGCAGGAATGATCATTGAGTGGTCCTGTACTAAACTTGTGAATCGTTTGCCGATCGAAAATTCAAGATGGCAGCCATGACTCGACTTAGTTTTAACATAGGACCCTATGGAAAAAATGTTTAAAAGTCTTCTCCTCTGAAACCAGTAAGTCAATTTAAAGCAAACATGGCATGAATGGTCCTTAGGTGGTCAACTTTCAAAATTATGTCCTGTGACCCCGACCTCCATCCAAGATGGCCACCATCAGCAGACATAGTTTTAACATAGGACCCTATTGGAAAAATTAAAAAAAAAAAATTCCTCTGAAACCAGTAAGCCAATTTAAAGAAAACATGGCATGAATGGTTCTTAAATGGTCGACTTTCAAAATTATGTCCAGTGACCCAGACCTCCATCCAAGATGGCCGCCATCAGCGGACATAGTTTTAACATAGGACCCCATGGGAAATATGTTTAAAAATCTTCTTCTCTGAAACCAGTAAGCCAATTTAAAGCAAACATGGCATGGATGGTCCTTAAGTGGTTAATTTTCAAAATGTGTCTGGTGACCCTGACCTCCATCCAAGATGGCCACCTTCAGCAGACATAGTTTTAGCATAGGACCCTATGGGGAAATTTTTTTTTAAAATCTTCTCCTCTGAAACCAGTCAGCCAATATAGCAACCATGTCATCGATGGTCAACTGCCAAAATTGTGTTCAGTGACCCCGATCTCGTTCCAAAATGGCCACCGTCAGCAGACATAGTTTTAACATAGGAAAATTGTTTAAAAGTCTTCTCCTCTGAAACCAGTCAGCCAATTTAAAGCAAACATGGCATGGATGGTCCTTGGGTAGTATACTTTCAAAATTGTGTCTGGTGACCACAACCTTCATCCAAGATGGCTGCCATGAGCAGACATAGTTTTAACATATATTGTAGAACCCTATGGGATTTGAATAGTAAAACTTAGATGTATTTGGCATGCAGACATTCTTAAGAGGGCTTATTTATGTCAGGTGAGCGATACAGGCTCACCTGCAGGCCTCGACATTAACGTTTGTCCGATACCAGTGAAAACTGACGTCGAACAAGTAGATCTTGTATTACGGTTGTCCGACGGGACAAGTGAAAAAAATCAGAGATTCCCAAACGTGCCGGTATGACGGACAAATCCGGTAAATATCATTTATTTCAACCGGTATAAAATACTGGGTTTGTTGTATAAAAGAGCCCTGTTTGATCTCCAATTTGTTCATAATTTATTTTGATTAAAACTAAAGTGAAATGCCAGATCAAAACTCTTTTATTGTATCATTTATCGTTCTCCATGCTTTGATGAAGTTCAAGGTCATTGACAAAATTAAAGTCGCAATCTCAGAAGCACTTTAATGAATGAAAATATCAATATTTGAAATATAAGAACAAGAATCACTCCGGAACAGACAAGTAAAAATTATCGGATATCAATTTGGCGCCAAATTTAAACTTGTCTTTTGTGCAAAATACGATATAGGACTTGATTTAGGCTTTTGGGAAATATTGAAACCTTTGAAATGGACAAATATTACAAGCTTTTTCCTGATTAAGACAAATGGTCGAAAAGATTCACCAACATTTTTATTTCTCTGTGAATTTAAATAAAATACTTTGCTTTATTTACTGTATATATATATAAAAAATTCTACAAAATGTTTACTTCGAAGCAGACTTGTTTTAGCAAAAAATGTTCAGAAAAATACAGTTAATTTGCATTACTAAAACAAGAAATGGAAAATTGGTAGCCCTTGGTTGAAAGCAACCACTGCAGGAAAAGCTTGATATTTTTTCGGTCTGGTGAAAAGGGAATCTTTACCAGACCGAATATCTGGTAAAGTGAGATCATGTTTGTGAGACAATAACCAAAACATTTTACACAAATTGCTGATAATAATTCTCTCATTTTTATTAAAAAAAAAATTTTGGACAACTAAAAGAATGAGTCGGACAAGTATTTTTTTTAGTTAGTTGTCCGAAGGGACAAGTTAAAAAAAATGTTAATGTAGAGGCCTGTCCTGAGCCTCTAGTTTAATTATTTTATTTTAAATTCTCCACTTTTTATCTCATTTTATCAAATAAAGTTGGCTATGTCACATTTGAATATTTATAAGCTAAATATTTGAATATCTTGACCAATAATATTCAGCCATTAAATTATGCCCCACCCCCTTTATGCTATAATACTAGATTTATAATTTTTTCAAAGTCAACATATATGAATAGTAGACTGACATGTGGTTTAAGGTTTTTCAAGAAAAGATATAATTGAATACAATAAAATTCTAGTATTGCTGCAGAGTGGACGGCATAGTGGTTAAGGTCAAGGGCTTCTGACCACAAACCTAATACCAATGTGATGGCTATGAACCCTGTTACACACCTCAAATGTTAAATTATTTAGACATCTACCCAAGACTGGAATTTCAGGTAAGCTTGTACGGATATAACAAACTGACCTTCCCTCAGTACGTCTGGAAGTCGCAATACTTTTTTCAGACATCTACCTAAGACCTGGAATTTTATTGGTCAGTTTGTTATATCCGTACAAGCTTATCTCCCCCCAGTAAGTCTGGTAGTTGAAAAACTCCATTAAACTTAATCCTAGTATTACTAGCAATGAAATATGCAGGGGAAAGTACTCTATACACAGTTTTATATTTTACAGGATGTTGAACCAGTTGATTTCACTGCCATGGAGTATGCAGGGGACAGTACTTTGTATATTTCAACCAGTAATGGTAAAGTGTCAGCCTGGGATACCAGACACAATACGTGTTTTATACATTGGGAGGCTGATAATTCTGAAATAGGTATGTAAATTAAAAAGTACTTTGTGGTATTTTCCCCTCTTCATTTTGTATAAAAAAAAGTCAATTAACAATAATTTAAAAACAATCCATTTCATTTCTTCAATTAATGAAAAATAAGAACTTATTAAATGTTACATTGCAATTAAAAAAAAAGTCCACCACTACCAAAATTTAAATATGTTTCCTTCATCTAACTTTACATGTTATATGTAATGACTTAAATTGCTGGTCAGAGAACTTTGACATGTTCTAATGATAAATCTGCTATTACTAGTTCCATTCTGGTGAGGGATTCATATAACAGCATATTACAAACCTTGTGCCTTGTGAACATGGTCATTTTAAAGGTTGTCTTCTGATCAGTGGGGGTCCCTATAAGAAGGGGATTACTGTATCAACACATATTTCTCTGTACCTTTGTCGACATTGCTCAGTGGTGTTTTAAAAATGTCACATCACATCACAGTCATCAAAAAATGTTGTCAGAGTAATTAAACCAAGACTCCAAATTGAAGATTTCACAATGACAGATTACAAACACTGTTACTTATGTACTTATGTACTGTCAATCAGCTATGGTTTGATATTGTGTTGTACTTATGTACTGTCAATCAGCTATGGTTTAATATTGTGTTGTACTTATGTACTGTCAATCAGCTATGGTTTAATATTGTGTTGAACTTATGTACTGTCAATCAGCTATGGTTTAATATTGTGTTGTACTTATGTACTGTCAATCAGCTATGGTTTAATATTGTGTTGTACTTATGTACTGTCAATCAGCTATGGTTTAATATTGTGTTGTACTTATGGACTGTCAATCAGCTATGGTTTAATATTGTGTTGTACTTATGTACTGTCAATCAGCTATGGTTTAATATTGTGTTGAAGCTGAGTGACTTGATGATACTTATGTACTTATGTACTGTCAATCAGCTATGGTTTAATATTGTGTTGAAGCTGAGTGACTTGATGTTACTTATGTACTTATGTACTGTCAATCAGCTATGGTTTAATATTGTGTTGAAGCTGAGTGACTTGATGTTACTTATGTACTTATGTACTGTCAATCAGCTATGGTTTAATATTGTGTTGAAGCTGAGTGACTTGATGTTACTTATGTACTTATGTACTGTCAATCAGCTATGGTTTAATATTGTGTTGAAGCTGAGTGACTTGATGTTACTTATGTACTTATGTACTGTCAATCAGCTATGGTTTAATATTGTGTTGAAGCTGAGTGACTTGATGTTACTTATGTACTTATGTACTGTCAATCAGCTATGGTTTAATATTGTGTTGAAGCTGAGTGACTTGATGTTACTTATGTACTTATGTACTGTCAATCAGCTATGGTTTAATATTGTGTTGAAGCTGAGTGGCTTGATGTTACTTATGTACTGTCAATCAGCTATGGTTTAATATTGTGTTGAAGCTGAGATGATATTATAGACACTGAAGATTAACAATTCTACAGATAAACTACCCATATATATAATTTTACTTCAAAAGTAGTTTGTCGGTGACTTGCGATAGGTCGGTGGTTATCTCCGGGTCCTCCGGTTTCCTCCACCAATAAAACTGACCACCTCGATATAACTGAATATTGTTGAAAGTGACGTTAAACATCATCATTCAAGCAAACAAACAAACAAACTTCAAAAGTAAACGATATATTTCAATTCAAGATAACAATGTTTAAGTGTATTTTAAGCTTTTCTATATTTTACAGATGTTATAATGTGTCGAAGTGGAAGATTATTGACTGGAAGTGTTGGTAAAAATCTACGTGTCTGGTCCATAGTTGGGGTTGGGGAATTGAAGTTACCAGGCGACCATTATAACATGAGGACGGGAGGTTTGACAATGGAGGATGAAATGAATCTTGATGGGCCTATTGTTACAGCAGTATTTGACGAGGCCTTAGATATGGCAAGTATTTAGAGTACTTACATGTGTAGGTAGTCAGTGTTCTCCATTGCTGGTTATAGCCGGCTTCGCCGACCAGCTATAATTCTCTTCCGACCGGCATTCATTTTTCAAAGCTGGTCGGAAAATTAACATTGTTTTCCCAACTTGCATATTGATCCCAATTAAAATCCTGTGTTGCATTTCATGTGGTTCTTATGTTACAATCGTCAGATGTCTTTAAACGTATATTGAATCAGGGGACAGTTGAGAATTTTAATGACCAAATAAGTATGAGCATACCTTTTAATGGGTTATAATCCACATGCAAATGTTTTTGAATTATTTGACTTTGTAAAACGACAGAAATATTTATCTGTGAAAAGATTTTAACAATTTCCAGTAAAAATATATTTTCAAACTATACACTAACGGTGACACACTTTTACATGTAAGTGCTGTATAAACATTTCTCTTTTAAATTATAACACCCTTCGATTAGCATATTTGATCATCTTTCTTTAAACAATTAAGTACAAGTTAACTACATTTGCCCCTAGGTCAAGATTAATTTTATGACACAATTACGTGGTTTCAATCCGAGACAAGGGTAATGAAAGATCGAACATGTTGAAGTAATTTTACAAGTACAACCTGTCATAATGAGAAAAAAACAATATTTTTGTTCTTTTTTTTAGTTGTGAAAAACAAAAATTGAAAATAAAAAAAATGGAGATTAAATATTTGTAAAACCAAAAAAAAAAAATTTTTTTTTTTTACATGTATCAACAGAAATTGCTAATATACATGCTCATAAAGTAATTTCAGATGCTTTTTTTAATTTTCAAATTCCATGAAATAACACATCTACAATTATGAAATTCAAAAACTGATTTTGTTCTGATTCTAAGTTGATATATGCAAAAAAAAAAATTTTAAAATTGAGATAATGAACACGTTAATTTCCACGTTCCACTTCTGATTACATAATTATACGGCTCGTTTGTCTAATGTATTGAATGTGAAAGGGGATTCAGTTGTATGTCCAGAGTGAAGACAACATTGAGGAACAAACAGGCTGACTAACACCATATTACAAGGATTAATGATGGTTTCAATACATGGACCGGATGACTCAGAATTTGATTTCAGGACAGCTATGAACATTTGGGGGAAACTTATAAAGAGACATATCTTGGTTGAAAAAGCAAAGGAATCAACAGAAAAATCCAAACTTTTGAAAAACATTGTGATGAAATCTCTTTTGCTAAGGAAAATTACAAGAGAAAGAATTAAAGAGAGACATGTTGAAAATAAAATAAAATTGCTGTAGCAAGTAGTAGCATAAAATTGGAAATATAAAGTATTCTTTGTATTATTTTTGTCACGATTACGCGTACTTAAGCGCAACGGCGAAAAAATGAAAACACACTATAAAAGTCAGCAAAAAAAAACCAACCACCTATCACTGAGCAAAAATGGAGAACACTGACTAGTGTTTCAATCTGGTAAAGTGTGGATTTGATATATACAAATGTATCATGTGTAGATAGTGTTTTAATCTGGTAAAGAGTTGATTTGATATATACAGAGTACTTACATGTGTAGATAGTGTTTTAATCTGGTAAAGAGTTGATTTGATATATACAGAGTACTTACATGTGTAGATAGTGTTTTAATCTGGTAAAGAGTTGATTTGATATATACAGAGTACTTACATGTGTAGATAGTGTTTTAATCTGATAAAGTGTTGATTTGATATATACAGAGTACTTACATGTGTAGATAGTGTTTTAATCTGATAAAGTGTTGATTTGATATATACAGAGTACTTACATGTGTAGATAGTGTTTTAATCTGATAAAGAGTTGATTTGATATATACAGAGTACTTACATGTGTAGATAGTGTTTTAATCTGATAAAGTGTTGATTTGATATATATAGAGTACTTACATGTGTAGATAGTGTTTTAATCTGATAAAGTGTTGATTTGATATATATAGAGTACTTACATGTGTAGATAGTGTTTTAATCTGATAAAGTGTTGATTTGATATATATAGAGTACTTACATGTGTAGATAGTGTTTTAATCTGGTAAAGTGTTGATTTGATATATATAGAGTACTTACATGTGTAGATAGTGTTTTAATCTGATAAAGTGTTGATTTGATATACATCTGAATGAATGCTTGCATTTAAGAAAAAACAATTCCTGAATTTGAGAATGTAGTACATTTTTGTAACAAATCTAAAAAAAGGAATTTATTGAAAATGTTTGTACGATAAACTGGCTTAAGACAACATAGTAAATTATTAGAAGTAATTTCTAATTTTGAAATGTGTCCAGTAATAATATTGGAGGATATTAATGTTATTATATATGATTATATTTTTTAGGGCATAGTAGGAACCAGTAGTGGAACACTTTGGTATATAAACTGGCCAGAGAGAACCAGTATAAGACTGGTTTCTAGTCATATGGCTAAGGTAAATGATGAAAAGAAATTTTAAACAGTGATGGTCAACAATGCCACCATTATCAACAATACAAACTATCAAACTCGCACCTTCACACCTTGTTATATCAAATTCAAACTTACCAAAGATTTTACTGTGAAATATCAGAATATTGCAGTTATCTGAGGTATATTGGAATGATAATAAATACAATTGGAATTTATTTTGATTTATTCAAGGAAACCACTTAATGGAGTTTGTTATAACGTGGTTTAGTTGTGCATAATGCTATAAATATTCATATTATATAAATAAAAAAAATTGTGTTTTTTGGTACTTGATGTCTTAACATTCTAACATTCTTTCTGAGTAAATATTTATATCTTGTTAAAATGATGTTCACTTGTTGAGAGGAAATGTATAAATTGAAATTTATTTTTATATTTTTTAACTTTTCACATGTTCAATTTCGTCCTGTCATAATGTGTATTTGATATTTTATGCATAACTAGTGACAGTCCCTTCTGGTATTGTATTTAACAATGTATTCGTAATCTAATATTGTAGTTTCACAATATATTTTCTGGGAGCTTTCATGCACATTGCCATAATGTTATTATAGTTGGATTCACAACTACCCATGCAATCAGTGCCTATCACCACTAATGTTGTGAGTTTGATTTCCACCCATAGTGAGCTGTACTTTATACACTTGATGTGATAAAGTTTGTCAGTGATCTGTGGCAGGTTGGTGCATTTCCGTAGGTATTATTTTCCCGCCCCTTCATCAATAAAACTGACTTCCAAAATATATTTGAAATATTGTTGAAAGTGGCATTAAATTCCCATGGCTTAACTCAACCCATATTATTATTTTTTTCAGGTGAACAATTTATCTCTTTGTAACAGTGAACACTTTGCTTCATGTGCTGATGACGGCAGTGTAAGAGTATGGTCATTAGAGAGTCGAGAACAGACTTTACAGTTCCAAGTCAAGGATCAGGTATTTATACATTGTACAGAGTTGGTTTATTTGTCAGATCATCAAGGTATTGAAAGGAATATTCTTTCCAAGCCAAATTTTTTTCTAGATTTCCAGACTTAAGATATTTTTTAGGCTTGGATGTTTGAAGCTTGCTAGTGGTTTGATTTATATTGTTGCATTTGAATATATCGTCAGTCAGGGATGATTTTTTCCAGTTATTTAACTGATATCAGCTAATTTCCTCTGAAAAAAAAGTCCGCAAGTTGCAGAACATGGTCAGAACGGGTCCAAATTTGACCCTTTGAAAAGAGGTGTAGATGGTTTCAGCTATTTTTCATTGATTTTATTTTCTAACTAGAATCATCCCTGGTCAATGTTTGCAGTGTAAAATGAGTTATCTCCTCTTAGTATATATCAGGTATGGTTATTTTGAAGTTCAGTTACTGGTACATTGTAGAATGAAAAAAATTCATGCCTCCCCTTAGGTATCATTATCAGTGGACTAAACTAATATTTTTTGTTGCATTAAAACCTATTTAAACTGAACTATAAATAAAGCCCCAATACACGAAATCTCTGTTAATGTAAAAGTTGGTCCTATGGATGTTCAGTTTAGACAGGTTTCACTGTATTTTTCTAAAACATTCCTCATCTAAAAGTAAGAGAGATGAGACACAAAAAACATTCCTCATCTAAAAGTAAGAGAGATGAGACACAAAAAACATTCCTCATCTAAAAGTAAGAGAGATGAGACACAAACAACATTCCTCATCTAAAAGTAAGAGAGATGAGACACAAACAACATTCCTCATCTAAAAGTAAGAGAGATGAGACACAAAAAACATTCCTCATCTAAAAGTAAGAGAGATGAGACACAAACAACATTCCTCATCTAAAAGTAAGAGAGATGAGACACAAACAACATTCCTCATCTAAAAGTAAGAGAGATGAGACACAAACAACATTCCTCATCTAAAAGTAAGAGAGATGAGACAGGGCAAAATATGTTATGTATACATTTGGTATTATTTCATGTTAATGGTTTTTCAATATAAGATCTTTTTACCTTCAGGCTTGTACATGTATTGATTTTTACCTTCAGGCTTGTACATGTATTGATTTTTACCTTCAGGCTTGTACATGTATTGATTTTTACCTTCAGGCTTGTACATGTATTGATTTTTACCTTCAGGCTTGTACATGTATTGATTTTTACCTGCAGGCTTGCACATGTATTGATTTTTACCCTCAGGCTTGCACATGTATTGATTTTTACCTTCAGGCTTGCACATGTATTGATTTTTACCTTCAGGCTTGCACATGTATTGATTGTTACCTTCAGGCTTGTACATGTATTAATTTTTACCTTCAGGCTTGCACATGTATTGATTTTTACCTTCAGGCTTGTACATGTATTGATTTTTACCTTCAGGCTTGTACATGTATTAATTTTTACCTTCAGGCTTGCACATGTATTGATTTTTACCTTCAGGCTTGTACATGTATTAATTTTTACCTTCAGGCTTGCACATGTATTGATTTTTACCTTCAGGCTTGTACATGTATTGATTTTTACCTTCAGGCTTGTACATGTATTAATTTTTACCTTCAGGCTTGTACATGTATTGATTTTTACCTTCAGGCTTGCACATGTATTGATATTTACCTTCAGACTTGCACATGTATTGATTTTTACCTTCAGGCTTGTACATGTATTGATTTTTATCTTCAGGCTTGCACATGTATTGATTTTTCACCTGTTAAACCTGATGGAATTGTTAGAACAACTGTCAGTAACACAGACTCTGCTCCTGTGATGTCCCATCAGAAGATTGATGCCAAGTTTATGCCCCTGATAGCAGCAGGATATAGTGATGGAACTGTGCGTGTGTTTGACATTAACAAAGTAGAAATGATATTGAAGATGCATCCACATGCAGTATCAGTCACTGCAATTAGTTTCTCATCAGATGGTTTGTTTATTTAATTGAATTTGTGCCTCAATATGTAATTTAATTTTAATTCTATGTTGTACAAGTCATTTACTGCCAACACTACTGATGTGGACGGGAACCACTGAACCCAGCTCTTGTGTTAAGGTTTTCAGAGAGACCAAGGATTTCCCTGGTCAGTATCTATACATTCTGGGTAGTTACAAATAATTAAAAATGTGCTAAAAGTGACGATAAACACAATTCTGTTTTTGCCCAATTCAATTCTGTAAGAGTTATGTCCCTTTTTAGTAAGTATTTCTAGTTTGATGAAAATTTTTGACAGTTAAATGTTTTCATTCTTTTTTCAACTGATACTTAGAATTTTCATATATTTTTGGGTTATCATAAATAATGATTTATTGAAGTAAATAAATGTGTTTCATATATATAATATACTATAAATAATTATATTAAGAATATCATGTGCCATCGTGATCTTATGTTAGTTGGGTATCTATCTACTTAGATAATCAGAGCATATCACCATAAAACTGATACTTACAATTTTCATATATTTTTGAGCTATCATAAATAGTGATTTATTGAAGTAGATAAATGCACTTTATATACATATATAAATGATTATTTTAAGCATATTAAGTGCCATCGTGGCCGTGTGTTAGTTAGATTGCCATCTACTTAGATAATCAATCACCATAAAACACCCATTATGTAATTTAATCTCTAATGAGATAATCCAGAATATCTAGTGTTATCATGGTTTGTTTGTTTTTATGTTCAGGTCACATGGTGCTAACAGGAGGAAGTGATGGACTTATTGCCATCAGTAGTCCTACTACAGGAATGACTGTCAGGGTGATATCAGATCACAAAGGAGCACCAATCACAAATATTGATGTCACTCTCTGTCAAGAACATGAAATTTCTGTCACTGCCCCTCAACTGTGGTTGGCTACCAGTGCAGATAGGCGTGTCAGTGTGTGGTCTGCCGATTGGTCGAAAGATTTCTGTGAACTTGTTGATTGGCTTACATTCCCTGCACCTGCATTTACACCAGATGGCACTGTTATAGCTAAGCAAGATCAAAAGGTATTGAATTCATCTCTTAAAGGGGAAACCCCTTATTTGTATTTTCCCAGATGGCAAGTTTTAATGATTTACAGTAATTATGACACAAATAACAATTTCTGTCTTTATATAATGAGGTTATGTCCCTTTTGGGCAAGTATTTTGGAAATTCATTTTTTGCATTTTAATGTTTTCAGTCTTATTTTAACACAAAATTCCCTTATACTATGAATTTTCATATATTTTGAAGTTATCTCAAAAAGTAAAAAAAAAAATATGGCAGAATGGCAGCCATTTTTATGACATTATATCTATGTTTATTGTACATGACTACATGTAACTGGAAGTTGTTTTCATCTCCTGCCAATGATATGTCAATCCTAAGGAGACATGTATTGCTTTGTGAAACTTGTTAGCTGATGTTAGAGTAGAAGGTACATATTCAGAATCAGGATAATGTGTCCGAGTGGAACGACATGTCTACCAGTGGATTGTTGTTTCAGTGAGTTTAAAAATCTAAGAATGTTTGTCTAGTACAAAGTGGACATCATCATCTCATCAAATGTAACTTGTTCTGTCCATGATATAGCTGAAATATTGCTCATTTTGGGTGAACTCAGGAATACAATTATAACCCCTAATGTGGAGTTCACTGGCGTTTGGATTAAATCTTTTGTACGGGATTACCACCCAGCATGGTCAAGGTTCCCATCTAATTATATTTGTATGACTTGTAGGCTATATACAATCATCTACCACCAAGCCTAGCTAAGTTTTCTCCTGAAGAACCAGATATTATTGTGTATGTTGGTTATGGCATGGAGAAATGTATACAGTATTACAGCTTATCAGATAGAAAGGTAATAGTAGTTTAGTAGGACAAATAATTTATGTATTACTTTTGTTTTCAAACATGTTTCATCACATGAACATCAGATCATGCTTGCACTAAAGCCAGGTTGCAATATGTAAGTGATAAAGCCTTTAAAGCTCAACTAGTTTACTGATATTCTCTTCTTTTTTTTTGCAATTGTTGCGAGGGCCTGGGTGGTTCAATGAGTTGTTAGGTAATCTAATTCCCTATCACCAATATGGCGTGGGTTCGCGCCCGGCTTTGTAAATTACAAAAAAGGGTGCATTCGACTCGCAGCCGCAAGTGATAAAGTTTACCAGTTGCTTGCTCATGGTCGGTGGTTCTCTCCGGGTACTCCGGCTTCTTCCACCACTAAAACTGGCCGTCATGATATAGCTGAAAGTGGCATTAATCACAATATATCAATCAATTAATCAATCAATAAAATTGTTGTGTTGAATGTTGTTTACTAGATCCTGAATAAGTAGTAACAGCTACCTCTGAGTAAACATTTGTATCATTCACTATAGCTTTTAGCTTATTAAGGCCATCCTTGGTTTGTTGTTGCCCGACTCACAATTTGAATAGTGGACAAGTTGGTAGACAAAAATGGTATTAAAAAAAACATACTAAATAGGGTTATGGTGTTTATCACTACTTTCATCAATATTTTAGCTATATGGTGGCAGCCAGTTTTATTGATGGAGTACCCAGAGAAAACCACAGACCTGCTGTAAGTCATGGGCAAAATGACAAACATGTTAAACAAGGCAAAATGTTTTTCTATCACACCGATAATTTTTGGGCAGGATAGATTTTGTTGGGTCGGTCAGGAAATAAAGTCAAAAAAACTGTTTTGAAAGGTTTTACCCAGTATACTGCTTTGAAGTAAAATCACCTGTCTCATCAACTTAAGACACAATGAAGATACATTTATATACAGTGTATTATTATTGCTGCTGACTAGACCTTAAGGTTATATTTGACTTGTACTATGTTCTACACTGTAGAGTTAGACTGATATTTTCATCAAACAAATGATTTCCGATCCCATTACCTGGTTTATCCTCCTCCCCCCCCCCCCCCCACATTGATTGTAAACTTGTTATCATAATTATCGCTGAAATATTGCTGGCTTTGCATTAAATAACAATCAATAAATCATACTGACAATCTCACAAGACAAAAACTAAACCACAAACAAAGAATCAAAATGGCTGAAAAAATTCTGAAATCAGGTTAATTTAAAATATATTTTCTCTTTTTGAACAGGTTATAAGATCACAAGCACTGACACACTGGCCTACGTGTATGGACTTAGCCCAGTCTACAGCACTTGTATCTCTTGGAGCAAATGGTATGTTTTATTTTGGGATTTTTTTTTCTTATGGTGCAAGATGAGAGCACATTCTGTTAAAGTGAATTAAGATACATTGACAAACATAGCATAAAACAATTAAGAAACAAACCAAAAATGTTATATATTGTGAATTTATATCTTATAAACCACATCGGTGGTATAACAAATGTGGGTTTAATCCCCAGTCAAACTAAAGACTATAAAATGGGTATTATTTTGCTTTTGCTTCTTTGCTAAGCACCCCATTAAGGAATAAGAGCAAAGAATATTTTGCTAAGAATCAGGATAATGTATGCGAGTGGAGCGACATATCTACCCGTGGTCTGTTGTTTGATTGACCTAGCACTATTAAAACCAAATTAAGCGTGTTTGACCATTATAAAGGAGCGACATATCTACCCGTGGTCTGTTGTTTGATTGACCTAGCACTATTAAAACCAAATTAAGCGTGTTTGACCATTATAAAGGAGCGACATATCTACCCGCGGTCTGTTGTTTGATTGACCTAGCACTATTAAAACCAAATTAAGCGTGTTTGACCCATTATAAAGCAGACATTATCATCAACTATAACATATAGCTAAAAATTGTTCATTTGTTGATAAGCACTCATATTATAAAGTAATAAGAGCACAGAATATTTTGCTAAGAATCAGGATAATGTGTAGCAACATGTCTACCTGCAGACTGCTGTTTCAGTGAGCTAAAACTATGAACAATGGAAGAATGTGTTCATAGCATATGAATTCCCCTCATTCCTGCTAGAGTGAATAGGGGCATAACTCGCCAACTCTAAAAAGCAGCAAAAATTGAACTGGACCTGTATAAACCAGACATTTGCCATTTTTGAAGTAAGGGACATCACTCTAAAACCTTAAAATGAATAATAGCAAAATTTTGCTTGACCACATTGTGGTAAAAAAACAATGTAAAAATTTGAAAAAGGGAAAATAAATTTAGAGTATGGAAACTACAAATTTGCCAACTGTCAATTTGGGGCATAACTCTGGAATCATAATGGAATAATAACCAAATTCAGAACTTTACCTGTTTATTGTGGTCAAAAACATTGTTTAATACATTTTAAATGATTTACGGGTACTTAAGTTTTTGAAATAAAGCCTGGGAAATTATATATTTCTTTGTAACTCAAGAGGCATAACTCCAGAATGGAAAGTGTTGCAGTCCAAAATTGACGTTGGCAGACTTTTATGGTCCCTGACCTTGTGAATAAATAGTTTGTGAGGAGGGATTGTTGGTGGCCAGTTGCAAGACAAAATTTTCATACCCTATCAATTATCTCCCCTTTTCCCTTGTGGCAATAAAAAAAATCCTTCAAAAGGTGTAAGTAACCTTTTACCTCCATGATTTTTTTTTCTTTCTTTTGTTAACTTACTCTCATTATGAATATACGGTGAAACCTGTCTAAACCAAACCCTGAATAAACCAGAATCCTGTATAAACCTGTAAACCAAACCCTGAATAAACCATAAACCTGTAAACCAAACCCTGAATAAACCAGAATCCTGTATAAACCTGTCTAAACCAAACCCTGAATAAACCAGAATCCTGTATAAACCAAACTTTAAACAAGATATGATTATAATCTAACGATTATGAAGTCTCCCAAACCGGCCACTGACACTATCTACCCACATATCAAATTTTGATGATATCGGACAATGTTGAATTTTTATGCCGTGTTTTGGCAGCCATTTTGAAAATGGCAGACATCTTGAAAATGCAGAATTGCTCCTCTAATGGTGACCTATCACTATGTCAAAATTTATGTCTCTATCATTATCCAGTTAGAAGTTATCAACATTAATGTACGAAATTTCAAGTTTCCCCATAGGATTCTATAGTAACCCCCACCCCCTTTGAATGCCCAAAAATATGGCTTTGACCCCCTTTACCACAAATCTGAAAACTTTAGGATCAACTAGAAACATATATCTATAACTCCACCAAGTTTCATGAAATTCTGTCCTGTAGTTCCTGAGATCTGCCGTGGACAAGTTCATGGTGCACGGAAAGAAAGAAGAATAATAATAATAATAATAATAAGAAACGGAGCAAAAACAATAAGTCTCCAAACGTTGTTTGGGAGACTTAATAAAGCATCATTTGTAGGAAATATTTGTAAATTTAACCTGTATAAAGCAAACACCTGTCTATTCCGAACACAAACGTTGGTCCCTAGGAGGTTCGGTTTAAACAGGTTTCACTCTAGTTTAAATACTGCTCATCGACATTAAACAACAATCAAGTTTTTTTCTTTCTTTATTTACACATTCTATAATACATTTTTTACAATTGACATTCTTTATATTTCAGAACGTGTGATCAAATTAATGGACTACTATGAAGGGAGTTTCCAGGATTTTGTAGGTCACAGTGACTCAATTAATTTTGTTAAATTTTCACCAGATAGTAAATACTTATTGACTGTGTCACATTCTGAAATATTCATCTGGGAGGTACAAGTGTGATACTGAAAATAAATGTAAATCTTCAAAATCTGAAATATTTATCTGGGAAGAGTGATAATGAAAATTAATTTAAATTTTGAAATGTTCATCTGGAAAGTGCAAGTGTGATATTGGAAATAAATGTGAACTTTCATATTTATGAAACATTCATCTGGAATTGACGTTTGATAGTGAAAATAAATAAAAACTGAATGGAAGTTGGTGATAGAAAAACTTAATATTAGATATTACAATTAGAAAACTTTCAGAAGGTACATTTTGTTTATGACATGCTATTTCACTTGTGAAAATACACAAGTCGTGTTTGTTAGAGAAAAATATATATTATAGTAATTTGTCAATGTATATACATGTAAAAACAATTTGTAAACTGAATACATTCCGTCCAATTTTATAAAAAAAAATTAAGCTTACTTGGCTAAATGAAGTTTTGGTATCTGTTAAGTTTTTCACATTTTGTTTTACTCCAAGTGAGCACTACTGACTCATCTGAATGTTTTATATTATATATATGTAGTGTACATCTCTACCTACAGTATATGCTAATCAATTATGTAGATCTAATCTAAATGATTAAAATGGATATTAGTGTATAATGCTCACTTTTGTTTACTCAGGGGGCTGTTGTGGTCGTGATCTTATGGTGGTTTGATACACAACTACCTATGCACTCAAGTGTCTATTATAACCACTCACGTTGTGAGTTTGAATCCTGCTCATGGTGAGGCGTACTCGATTGACATTATGTGTTTTTCACTGACTTATGGCAGGTCAGTGGTTTTCTCCGGGTCCTCCAGTTTCCTCCGCCAATAAAACTGACGGCCACAATATAACTGAAATATTAAACACCAAAAACCCACCCATTTGTTTACTCAGAGACTTTTGACCAGGTTGGGCACATAGTTATTATACACAAGAATTCAGAAAGCATATACACATCTACAACAATAAACCTTTAAAAGTGAAAAGGATAGGTGTGTATATGTAAGACATAATAGTGTCCTATGTTAAAGTGTCGAAAGTCATTTGTTCACCAAACTTCACTGTCTTCCTCTATCTTTTGCCATAATGAGTTGCAGATGTCATATCTAGAGGTCTGTGCTGTGTTGAAGGAGAAAGGCTTCACTTCTGTATTGCCATAAACATCTTTAATGTGTTAAGGACATTGTTTTTTTCATTACGACCATCGAGTAAAAAAAATCTATCTGAATATTATGTTAGATTCATTATGATCTGTTAACATGTGACAAACCTCAATTTGACCTTGCATTGAGGTGAACTTTGAACTTACAGCAGTTTGAACCAATGAAAATGTTGCTGCTAAAATCTTTCCTTCAAGTTTGGTTTGGAACAGGCATTAACAGATTTGTTTAAAGTTCACCTTTTTTTTTTTATTAAAAACTACCTCTACCCTTTTATTTTGAGAAAATTAGCAGCATTATTTGAATATTGGGAAATTTCATAATTGTACTGGATACAAAGTAAATATACAGGAGACGGCATCAACAGAAATTACAGAAAACAACCACAGTAATACACAACTCGACATACTTTGAAAGTTTTTTGTGTTGTTTCTACAAAATGCATTGATCTATGGGTTCTTGAATTCGTGGTTTTCAAACATTAAAGGCAACAATCAATGGGAAAATTGTATTTCGTTAGATTCTTATTTTCGTGGTTTAAGTGGACCACGAATTCATCGAAAATTAGAACCCCACGATTAATAATGATTTCACAGTATATCAACTTCATTTACACATATAGGTCCATATCATTTATAATTTTTTGGGAGACCTTTAGCACCTTTAAAAAAGGTCGATCAATGACGTAGTATTTAGAATTGTGTGAAATTTCCTGATAAATGAGTATATTGAAGAAAAGGGGTAAAGAAACATCCATTACACGGTAAAATTACGATCACATCTTACATTGTATCTGCGCTCCAACGAATTTGGAAACTGCATTAATAACGCAAACAGCTCTGCAATTTGTCAGGGTCACAAAAGCGATTTCACAACATCAAAATAACAACGTGAATCTTAAACACGGAATATACTGATCTACCATTATGGGAAAATACTAGTCTAATACAGTTGTTTCGAATCGTTTCCATTCCGTCTTTTTTTTTTATTTTCGTCTGCCAGATCACGTGATTTCGATGGAACTCCTGGCACTGAACTTCCGGTGTCAATGTACACAACAAAAACTCCAATCGATATGTGTCGTTTTAACGTTCGATCCTCAACTTAAAAAAATCTTAACATTTTCTGTAAAAGACAGATAACAATTAAATTATTTTATTTGTATCAAAGACTTCAATGCAGAGACAAATACTTCTTTAAAATTAAATTTGTTTTCTTTCTTTATTTGCGGCTGTTAGCATCATCAAAGGAAAACGATCTGCCTTTATTTATATACAGTCAAACCTGTCTTAGGCTGTCACTCATGGGGAATGTCAAAAGTGACCTCTTAAAATGGACCAAAGTTGTCATCAAATAGATTGCGAAGCACTTTCACGTAATACATTTTGTACATGTATTTATTGATGTAAATGAACATAAGTTATGTTGAATAATGTAGTTCAAAGTTTATTTTTTAAATGCATATGCATTAATGTTTACACATACATTTGTCTGTATGTAAATAAACAGTTCGATAGATCGTAATATTAACCCGGTGTCGAGTTTAAAATACCAATGCGGATCGATAAAAATCTGAAGCGTCCCCGTGCATTTCAACGAATTTTGAATGGCCAACCTTCGCATATATGAACATATTAAATACGAGAACTAGGATTTTATGCAACAGAAATGAGAAAATAATAAATCAAAAGTTCGTTTTGCTGAAAGTAGCTTCAGACAAAAAGTTTGGTCAACATTTCTCATAGCACAGAGTCGGATTTCGTTCACTTTCCAATGGGTCATTGTTGTTTGTTATTGAACGAAATTAAAGTTTCTTTAAAAACCGTAATGTATTACTTTTCAACAAAATCACTTTCAAAATACTTAACAGCCACTTTTCCCACTTTGCATTTTTTAATAGCTTCATGTTTATAATTTAACGTTAAAATACGGCTTTGAAACATCTGGTCTCCGACAAACTTTTATTGCACCTGTTTTCATAAAGATTATTTTAATGAGCCTCAATGAACACTGTTTACACCTATTCAATTGTTTATTAGGATCTCTTTTTATATATGTTTATTCAACATTTAAATTACCAACTCAATTAGTTGTATTTCCCTTCGGCGATTATTTATTATCTTAAAAGTAACCTTATCACGTGATCGATCGTACACATTATATCATGTGATAAGATGTCCAAAATGGCTGTTATTAGAAGACGATCTCACAATTCACGCATGAAATAGGTGACCGTTGAAAAGAGTTAAATTATATAGTAATATTAGTTGGGCGGGTCTTAAAGTGACCGTTAGACAGAGGTGACCGGTAAGGCAGGTTAGACTATTTCTGATATCAGACAGATAGTGAGGTACAGAACACCAGTATTTATTCAGCGGTTTCCTTGGCATCTCCATATTACAATTGCCTATAATTTACCGCATCTACGACTGATATGCTGATGTTGTCACAGTAATAGCGTAAACACCGGAAGTCCCCTGCCGATTTGTTCAAACGTCAAGACAAGAAAAAGACGGAATGTGGTCGGAATTGACATAATTCGAAACAACCGTATTGGGAAGATATAATGTCTTTTTTTTTTAAAGGAAAAGTGAGAAACTTTTTCCAAAGAAAAGATTCGATATTCGGAGGTAAATTGAAACAAAACAAAATCACAACCTCAACCCCTTGGCCACCCAGGCCACAGATATATACAGAGGTTTTACTAGAACTTACAACCTTAAGAGTTGTGACATTATCAAGTGGTCTTTCATAAGAGAGGTTTCTCAAGACATGTTTCACTGTTAAAAGTTTTGTTCTTCTTATGTATAAAGATAAGGATACATCCTCTAATTTCATTAGGTGGAGTGTCTAACTGCCATTGAAGGTTGGTTATCAACTTGTACAAAGTAATATCATGTCTGAAAAGAAACCACAAAAGTTATACAAAACTTTATAAGATTATACGCTGCACGTATTCCAGGAAATCGCACAAGTTTTCCCGAGATACAGTAGTCTTCCTCTTATAAGGCTATTTAATAAGTGGTCTTATAAGAGAGGTGGCCTCTGCTGAGGGGGGGGGGGGGGCAATTTAGTGACGATCTAAATTTCCACACTTCGGGACATCACGTGGACGCTATGCTTAACTTCAAGATTTATTGTTTGTTAACGTTTTCTAGTCATGCATGTATCTGAAATACTGCTCATGTGACGATATACAATTAATCAACCAATCAAATGAATGCAAGAAGAGTTTGAAGATAAGAGGTAATCGGAATACATAAATCACAGAAATAGACTCACAGATGACACAATGGCCAAAAGAAAAATGACAAATGACGATCTACAAATCACTATACAGAAAACTAAAAATTGATAAACATGAACCCCACTAAAAACCTGGGGTGAACTCAGGTGCTCCGGAAGGGTGAGCAGTTTCCGTTCCACTAGTGACGCCCCTCGTGTTACTCTTGTTACAAATCTGGTGATAAGTCATGAATGAGGAAAGGACCGGGAAGTGCTAACTACAAGTGGAACATCCATGATCACTTTTAACACAGATATTCCGTAACAGTCGACCAAGTCATTGTGGCATCCGTAAAGCTTTCGAAGTGAAAACTTCAACTTAACCAATAGGAACCCTTGGATCAGTAGCTTCCTTATCAATGGACAAAAGTTTGAAAATACCAAAGGGCTAGTCGGTCAGATTTAGATAGAAGCCATAAATGAAGGACAGACAATACAATGGCCAAAGACAAACAATGGTCTACTAAACACTGCACAGAAAACTAATGATTGAACAACATCAACTCAACTAAATACTGAGGTTGAATGCTGCAGCTTCAATAGACTAGCAAATCCTGCTCCACTAGTGTGCACAACGATCATTATGTTGACATTGATGGTGGCACAAGAAAAATTTATTTTACATGTGAAATGCATTTCTTTCAACGAAAAATCCAGTATATCACCACATTCTACATAATATTTAAGGAATATTTTTAATTTTTTAACATTATACGATATAAAATTTTAACTATTCCTTATAATTAAATTTTTACAACAAAATTTAATGATTCCTCGATTTTAATTTTGGTTATTTCATGGGACTATTTGAATTAGTCGTTCGTGACACCACAATACCACCACAGGTTATCATGTATAACAAATGTTGCTCCAGGCAGATCAACCAATCAGACTGCAGTATTCAAATCAAATCAAATTATTATTATATACCTTGTTTTTGGTATAGATATTTTTTTCTGTTTCTCCATTTCTTGTTTTTCAAACTCAAGTCTTTGTGCTTCCTGTTGACATGAGTCTAGATTTTGTTGTAGTTTAGTACATTCTGAGTGGACTGCTGATAATTCTTCCTTCTTTTGTGAAGCAATCTGTTCTAAACTTCTTCCCTCGTGATGTATCTGTTCAGAAGCTGCTTCTGTTTTCCTGTAGTCTCCCTCTGCAACTGACTCCATTTCAATAATATCTGAAAGTTTCAAATAAAATCATTTTAAACAAACATGTTTTGGGGTTTTTTGCTTTGTTTGTTAATATTATCTCAAAATATTCAACACAAGTAATTTTATTTTCAATCTTGACAAAAAAAAAAGAAAGTTAAATATAGTTTGCAAAAGGAGAAATTCTTTGGAACCAGCATTCAATTTACAACATTAGTGGTGATGAGCACTGCTTTCATGCATAGGTACAGTGGATGGAAATCTATATACAAAAGTACCATATGACTGCAGACCCCTCAAAAAATGGTTACATTATAAACTAATCATATTTAATGGGGGGAAAAATAGTTGCAATAGTTTTAAATCTTTCTGAAATTATTTTCTCTTACGATTCACCAAGAGTGAATTTTGAAATCTGTTTGTTCTCACTTCTGTGCTATTAGCATTTCTCAAAAAATTTAAATTTAAAATAATATTTTAACTACATGTATCTCCAATTATCATGAAATAAGGATTTGTCCAATGAAATGCAAAACTTATCTTCAAGTTGCAAAAAAGAACTGAAAATAACTATCCCAGTAATCCACATAATATTTGATTATCAAAATATATTTCACAAGGGACTGAATGTGCTTAACCATGTAACCATTTCAATCACAGGTGAAATATTTTTGATAACCTCGAAAATTCAGGGATTAGTTATATTGTTTATTTAAGAAATAATTTACTAATATCTGCCAACCCATGTTAAAACTCAAAACACATTCTGGCTTCCATGATTTATTTCGATTCTGATATGTCTAAGAGTACAAATACGGTAGACGTTAATTTTAAATTTACGTTTGCGGACAATGTCGCACACAATTTATGCTGCCAAATTCGAGCAGCCAATAATTCATCAACATGTGCATTTACGACGGGAAAGTCAGTTACATGTACCGGCGCATGTGCTAATGAGATTATACCCAATAGATAAATCGCTTGTTTCTTTACAAAGCGAAAGAAGGATGTCATGTTAGAATACACTATATAGAATTTTATGTTGTTTGTGACTGTTGAAATGTTAAAAACATATATCATCGCTTGCAACACACCAAGGTTTTGAAATTGTGACATTTAAAAATATGTACTGTGATGTCAATACAACGTATTATTTCATATATATCAGCTTTTTAATTGAAATTCACTGGTAAATCCCTATTGCCTATATTTGACTCGCCAACTGCATTTTTTTGTGCATATAATAAAAAACAATATGTCATCAGACTACATTAACAGCATTGATGGTGTAAATAACTAATCTTGTGCTTGCCTCGAATAGTGGGTTCAAGCCAAGGTCAGGTAAAACCAAAGACATAAAATTGGTGTAGCTGAAATATTGCACATTTGGCGTTAAACAACAATCACTTTTTAAACTTGGAGAGTATAGCGACACAATCATTATATGTCCACAAGTACCTTGAATAATATTTTTGGTCTGTATTTTTTGGAATTCTCTTATTTCTACTATTTTTTGCCATTCTCTTATACAGTCCTCAAGTATTTTTTTCTCAATCTTTTCATTGTCCATAATGCAGATTAATTCTTCTGCTATTTGTAAAATCTTCTCCAGATCATCTTGACTCTCTGCCATCTTGTAACAAAAGCCTGAAATGAAATTAAAGGATATTTTTGACACAAAAACAAATGTCTCCCCTCACCAACATTCTTCATCTTAAAGAAAGACGGCTTGTAATCCCATTTGAAATATAGTAGCCTATAAACTCTTTGAGGAAATATAGACCATTGAGGGCAATAAATTCTTAAAAATGGTCAGATCAAACTGCCATAATGTCAATGATGTGCAAATCTGAATAGGCTAGACATTTACTGATATAAAGATAACATCTTAAGCTCATATTTTGTGAGATCGTTTTAAGTTATTTTACGATCATAACATGTACATAAACATATGCAGCATTAAGGAGAAAGAGCAAAGACTGGTTGGCTCAGAATCAGAATAATGTGTCAGAGTGGAGTGACAAGTCTACCCGCGGACTATTGTTTCAGTGAGCTAGCACTATAAAAATCCAACTCAGTGTGTTGGTCTAGAACAAAGCGGACCTTGTCATCATCTCATTGATAATTAACTTGTTCTTGTCATATGATATAGCTGAACAATTGCTGAATTGGCATTAAACAACAATCACTCATTCATTTTGAGACTGGATCGACTTAGGGCGATTGGCTGGAAATATGAAAGTTTCGAGTGTTTTTACCTGGTGTAGGGTACTACCTTTGGTAGAACCCTACAGTTGATCAAAGTAACAGCTTTATATTCAATATATGGGCCAAAATTAACTAAATTTGATTTTGGAGCGCAACGTCGCGAGCTTTAACATCATATTATCCCATTTTTGAAAATTATAACAACATTTGATTGGTTAAATGGCTAGTTACACCCGGTAATATGGCCTAGCAACACCCGGGAATATGGGTTTTTCATAACCTGGGTTTTAAGCAATCAAAAGTTGTTATAATTTTCAAACCGGGGATAAATAGATATATTTTCTAGCTAAAATCTGTAAAAATATTGATATTTCCTTACCTTTTACAGCATCTATCAGATAAAATAATCCAACATCCACTTCAAACTGTCCGTCATTTTAGTGAACTCATTAACTACACAACGTAATCAAAATCGTCACGGATTTTGTTACAGCCTGTTTCTAGATTCAAGATGTTGATGTCAAATATTTTATTATAATTTAAAAATCCCATATACACAGCTTGGACTTTTTTTATGTTGTTATAAATATTTTATAAAAACCAATCAACAGCCCATAAAGGATATGCTTGCATATATACAATAAATATTTGACATCAACTTTTAATCTAGAAACAGATTGTAACAAAATATGTGATGATTTTTATAAAAGGTAAGGCAATATCAATATTTTTGCAAATTTGAACTAGAAAATATGTCTATATATGAAATCTTACCTGCACTTGATCTGACACAATCCGTCCATGCCAAAATATCCATCGGAATTCACCGAGGGGTCAAATTTTAAATTTCCAGAATACCTTTGATATGCCTTGAAACGAGATTAGGACGTAGAAACTGACCGAAAATTTCTTCGAAATCCTAATCTCAATGAGATTACATAATAGGTAGTTGTAAATCCTATCATACGATCGCGACCACAACAGCCCCTTGGCCCACAGGGGTTCGTAGCTCCTATTGATAGGCGATTTTCCGGTAAGAGTTCCTTAATGGCACCCCCACCCAAAAATCTATGGGGTTTGTATATTTAATAATAAGCATATGAATTTAATGATTTTCAAGGATTTAAATCTCATATTTTCTCGTTTTATCTCGTGTGGCGAGGTTTTATGCTACAACAGCAAAAATTCATTCATTCATTCATTTTGAAATGCCTTGAGAATTGGTAGGAAAATCAACCATTTACACCAAAGTTTGTGTTATACATCATCTACATACTACACTACACAAAACAATCCTTGGATTTGCCGATATAGGTTCAATGGAAAAGTTTTTATTTATTTTTTTCGGTATTACCCCTCATACACGTAAAACTAGAGGTTCCCAGGAGCCTGTAATCGCTCACCTGGTTTTCAATTTGACATCTAAAGTTAATAGAAAATGGGGGTGCTACACATAATTTTGAAAGTGGGCCACTTAAAGATCATTTCAACTAAAATTTCTGAGCAAAAGATTTAGATGTGATTTTTATCTCATAATATTCCTAAACGGAATAAAATGGTTGAAAAAATCTCACAAAAAACCCAGAATATATGTTAAACTACTCATTGCCATGTAGCTGCAGTTAAAATTTGAGCTCATTTTGACTTATACTAAAGCAGCAATGGACAATTGAAGAAATGTCTATGCTTAGTAATAGCAGCCATCTTGAATGGAGGGTGGGGCTGTCGGACACAATATTGAAAGGGGACCACTCAAGCCAAATTTGCTTTAATTTGGCTCAGCGGTTTCAGAGGAGAAGATAAATTTAAATGTGGTCTTTTATCAAAATATACCTAATTTGCATAATCGGTATAAATCGGCTGACAGAAAAATTTCACAGAAAAAAATGGAATATATGTTAAACTACTTCTTGCCATGTAGCTGCAGTTAAAATTTGAGCTCATTATGACTTATACTAAAGCAGCAATGGACAATTGAAGACATTTCTATTTTTAGTAACAGCAGCCATCTTGAATGGAGGGCGGGGCTGTCGGACACAATTTTGAAAGGGACACACCCAGGGACCATCCCTGCCGGGTTTGGTTTAATTTGGTTCAGCGGTTTCAGAGGAGAAGATTTAAATGTGATCTTTTATCAAAATATGTCCAATTTGCATAATCGGTATAAATCGGCTGAAAGAAAAATTTCACAAAAAAATCCTAAAAAAATGTTAAACTACTCCTTGCCATGTAGTTGCAGCTAAAATTTGAGCTCATTTTGAATTATACTAAAGCAGCAATGGACAATTGAAGAAATTTCTATTTTTAGCAACAGCAGCCATCTTGAATGGAGGGTGGGACTGTTGGACACATTTTGAAAGGGACACACCCAGGGACCATCCCTGCCAGGTTTGGTTTAATTTGGTTCAGCGGTTTCAGAGGAGAAGATTTAAATGTGATCTTTTATCAAAATATGCCTAATTTGCATAATCCGTATAAATCGGCTGAAAGAAAAATTGCACAGAATAGCCCGGAATACATGTTAAACTACTCCTTGCCATGTAGCTGCAGTTAAAATTTGAGCTCATTTTGACTTATACTAAAGCAGCAATGGACAATTAAAATTTCAAGGACCATTCCACCAAAGTTTGGTTGCAATTGGCCCAGTGGTTTCTGAGGAGAAGATTAAAATGTGAAATGTTGACGGACGGACGATGGACAGAAAGTGATGGCAATAGCTCACATGGCCTAAAGGCCAGGTGAGCTACATGTAATTTAAAAAATGTACAGTAGAGTTTCATACATCTAAAAACGATAAAACAAAGAAACCAATCACGCCAAGTTTTGTTCTATATATCGAATACACATTTAAACAATTTGGTATGTCGATTTCATGTAAACAAGGAAGTTTATTGATTTCTAAATAGGCTGCAGGCCACCCCCATTTCTGCCCAGAACACTGCCATTTTGACAAATGATGGTAAACAATCCTTAATAAATACAAATCGAGAGCACTGTTTTCAATAAAACTCCTTCTATTCATTGAAAAATATTTATATTATCACAAAAATGACGGCTCCGCTTCAATATTCGGTATGACGAGAGAAGAGAGGAGTTTGAAATTTAAATTAGAGTCTTGACCGCCCATAATAGGTGGGATTATGAAGGTCAAATCGATTAATGTCAATTATTGAGGAAATATGGGCGATACATCTACAAAAAGTCGATACTTTATTAATGATTGGTATTTAGGACAAATATTTCACTTTATTATTATTATATACTATAGTTTAAACAATGTATGATATGGCCAACCACTCGAATTTCGTCCACACTCGTATTTTGTTGATTTTACGTCACACGCACTTTTCTACATTATGACGTCACTTCCAGCCTTCATAACAGTTGGGAAAATCCCTGCTACCCAAAACCATGTATTGGAACAGTATGCGGTCAAAATCGGTAATTCAAAATTATTTCTGTATGATAATTATATTAATCTACCATGATTGTGACTTTAAAAAAATGAGGATTAAAAAATTGTTAAATAGAGTTGAAAAATACAAATGGATATTTTTGTGGACAACCTGACATAAAGGTAAGTGATTTTTCTTCAATATATTTCATTAAGCAACGTTAATTTTTTTTCCCTGTTTGTTATTTTTCTGGCATGTTTTGCGCATCGTCGAAATTCGAGTGGTGTGGCGTAGAGGAAGTTGGGTCAGGGTCATTCAGCTATGTAAAGAAAGATATAAAATCGAAGTGCAGAATGGTTGTATTTTTTTATTAAAATCTATAAACAAGTAATTTTCCAACACGATTGTTTCGTCAGTCCTGTCCAATCTGCTTCCGGTAAAGCACTACACTGTGCATGACAATTTCATCGACGAAATTTGAGTGTACTGTTATACCTGTAAATATGGTTTTATATTTACAAATACTGGTTTAAAATGTTGAAGCGATGAAAATTTCCATCATTAATTGAGGCACTATGAATAATCTCATTTGTTCTCGCCATGCAACATACTTACATACAATCTATGTTAAATCTCGCGAGATTCATATCCTTTCTACTATATCCTCGTCTGACAATAAGTCAGTTAGTCATTGGATAATGTTTGATTATTTTTTTCATGTTTGAAAAGTAAACATTTTTTTCTTTTTAATTATGTTCCTCATCTATTCTTGCTCACATGTGTAAAGTTCCATGGAAAAAAGATCGATAATAATAACACACTGACCTGTATTTGTTTACCATCCATTTTCCAAATGGCATTGTATGACGTCACATAAAGCCGGTCAAAGTTCAATAAAGCACATGATTTTGTCATAGGTCAACCAAACTTAAAAAGTAAACCAGATTAAGAAAGTACAGTATTTTAGCTTTTTCAGTGTAAATTTCAAAAGATGTTTTTTTTTAATTAGTTTGAAATTGAAGTATTAAAAATTAATTATTTGATGCAAAAATTAAACTTGCTTACCCACATAAAAAGTATTTAATCCAGTGAATTTTGTGTTTTTGCTTTTGTCAATACAATCTATTAGACCGACATATTTTGGTAAAACAATTAATGACTGATTTCAATTTATTTTAATCACATTTATTATCACAGAGTGGTAACAATACAGTTTTGTTGATGCTATTTGTAATAATGACAGGTTTTTTTTAACCCAGATAATCTCATTTTCCTGTCTGGTTTAATTTAATTCTCTGTTCAATTTATGCTATAAATTTTGATTATTGCTGTTAAATTAATTCTTGTTCTATCTTTTCTGTGAATTTCATTTCAATACCCCAAGAAGTAAGGGGTATATTTGTTATTAAAGCAGCAGTGGAAATGCAAAATAATCTGCCATTTTGTGACTAATGGAGAGCACTTGCATGTATTTTCCCGGTAAAATCGGCCATTTTCTAGAAAATGGTGGAATCTGAATGATCAATCATCATATTTTCAAAGTATTTTAAAATACAATTTGCTTGGCCTACATTCCAGAAACAGTCATGAACTGTGATGACGATTATGTCAACAAACCGGAAAAATACAAATGTTTGGGGAATATCATCGATGGAAACATATTTAACAAGCATAATGATCAGGAAAAAAAGACATTAGTAAAAAGGATCTTTTTCACTTGCATGGAATTTATTCAATTCAAATTTCTCTGTTTTAATCTCATCTTGTAATTTTGACGTTGAAAAGTATTCCCTCAGTGTTTATGTACGCTATGAATATACAGAATGACGTCATTGGTCTCGTGCTGCGCGAGAATTGTAAATCAAAACAAGTGATCGACTTTATTGCATGACCGAGCAGATGTCACGGTAAGATATATTATAAATCCTTGAGCTTGTGATTTTTATCATAAAGGGTTAAGGTTAGGGTAATTATACTATTTTTGGGTGGGGGTGACATACGGAACTCTGATCTTCCCATTGGTAGTTGGCCTTCATAGACAGTAGTAGTGAGCCCCTGTGGCTGTGCTTAACCTTGCCTTGTTATATGAAAATATATGAGAATTGAGATTGAGAATGAGACAGAGTGAGAGAGACTATTATGTCTATGAACAATTCAACTGAGTTAAAATATACAGTATTGTATTGGATACATGTAACAGGAATGTCGGTATGACAAATTTTCTATAAATAATGTAGAAATTAGATGTCGTGACATTTTTACCTATTTATTTTGATTGTTGTTGTTCTTCTATTTTAAATTCCCGCTAATTCTAAATACAAAATAAGAACGGGACGTATCAGCATTTCCGCTTTTGACGGTATCGTATTCTTTGTATCATTACACTTCACAGAATAAGTAATGTATGTATGGATAAGTATTGAATGTATGGAAATGATATTTCAAGTATTCGCTCTCCTAAATGCGAAATACATAACTTTTTTTTTAAAGTATTAAAATTCCGAAACTTTCAGATGTCACGTGATATTCAAAATGGCAGCCACCATAGCTCTATGAGCTCCCCTGCATAGTGCAAAAAATGTGTTGAAATAATCTTTATTACACTTTTTCCAAACGTTACCTCTTTTTCTTCATAGACAATTCTTCAATGGGTAAAAACAAAAGAAATCAAGGCCACTGTAATAAATCTGAAGGCAACAGAAAGGATAAAAGGAAGGACAGACACAAAACATTTGAAAATAAGTTTTCTGATGTAGATGGTGATGGATATGCTTATGGTCGTGATACCTGTACTTTAGAAAATGATGGTAACTTTTTTTGTTAGAGAGTTCAAGATCCTATATTAGTTCACCCATTAACCATAATGTTAGTTATTGTAACAAGTTGTTTTTCCGCATTCCTTTTCACTGAAATAAAAGATTTCAAGTCAATCTGATCCTGACCTTACCTGTATATAAGTCGTTGTGCCCTCAAGTCGTTCCAGACAAAAATTCAAAGGCGTTCCCCATATTAAAAAAGAATATGTAAAAAGGAATCAACGTTATGGATGTAAGTAAAGTATAACTATTAAGAATTACATTTATTAATCAACCCTTTTTTAAGAATTTGTATTAGTAAAAACTAAATTGCATGATAAATGATGTACCTGTACATACAGGTACATTTGTATAATAGAAATTAATTGGTGGCAGTCATTTGATTATGTATTTCATCAGTTTAGAGGATTGTTTAATTGTAACAAATGAGGATATATTATAATATTGCCAAACAAGCTACATGTATGTAAAACAACTCAAAATTTATCAAAGCATCAAATTTTATTCAAATTTTTCATGTTTTTCACTAAATGCACATTTTATCACAAATAAACAAAATGTATGTTATACCTATGAACTAATGAAAAAGAAATCAAACAAATCTTATAAAAATTGGACAATTGGTAACAAATTAGTTTAAAAAATCATTGGTGACTG
Source organism: Bathymodiolus septemdierum (assembly GCA_963383655.1). Classification (NCBI taxonomy): domain Eukaryota; kingdom Metazoa; phylum Mollusca; class Bivalvia; order Mytilida; family Modiolidae; genus Bathymodiolus; species Bathymodiolus septemdierum. The sequence goes on along the minus strand of OY726522.1, from coordinate 67,172,812 downwards.
GATGATATTTTTACATGTTAACCATACCTGTTAACCCTCCCCCTTTTCGCGGGGGTCTCCCGAGTAAGAGCCTTATCTCCCGCATGGACTGGGTCTCATGCGCGGGAGACATTAATCTCCGCACACAACTTTTCCTCCCGCACGATCTCCCCCCAACAAAAAAATCAAGTACAATAAAATCTTGACCTACATTTTGCGATCAATATTTCTGGAAATTCCCCATTTGGAACTCCCGCACTGATGAAAAACGCCGAGAGATACGAATGGTAAAGGTGTTTAAATGATATCCGGTTATTGATCTATTTGACACCTTTACAGGTAAATTAGGTCATGGAGATTAATTAAGGTGTTGATGATTATACAACAATTATCCACTGATTGACAGTTAATTGGGGATAAGGAAGCGGGTTTGTGGCACACGCTTAGATGATTAGAAGTGTGATAGCGGCAATTAAAAATAGTTATAAACCGTTGTGCAAACAGGAGTCGGACAACCTTTGATGCTGAGGAAAACCAAAGCCGATCAAAGTATTATTTAAGGACTAAGTTCCAGGATGGAATTGATAAACCACAACAATGCCAAAGCGTATGCTATCACCCAATGCACCAGCAGCAAAGTGACTTTTTAATTTTAGTGTTCTATGACTTTATTGTTCAGAGCATTCTGTCTTCATTGTTATTGCTTTGTTATAACCTTATGATTATGAATGATTATAAATAAATTATAAATACAGTTTTTATCCTTCATTCATCATATGAAACACTACTAAATGTAAACAATATATATTGAAATGGGATGCAGTTGGTTCAATACTGAAACAAACAAAAAGAAAACATCAATTAACAATAAAAACATGCATCAAATACGTCGATAAAAAATCTCCAGTTATGAGACCAAATCTCCAGCCAAAAATTTACAAATCTCCAGTTGTAGCATAGCAACTCTATCACATGTATGCAACTACAAGGTACAATTTTGTGCGTTTAAAGGCGACGCACAAAATCTCCCCCTTAGAAGAGTTGGTAGGGGGGAGATCTCCCCCCTAGCAGTTCCCAGAGGTTAACAGGTATGTGTTAACTGGTTTTTTAAGGAGTTGCTTGTCTCTTTAGTTATATCATATATGCCTCTGCTTTAATTCTATGTTTGTTTATTCCAAAAATGATCATATTTGGACATCAATCGACTTCATGATAATGTTTTGAAAATTTGTATTTTTATATGAAATATACAGGTATATATATGTGGAAATTTGAATCATGCAAATACTGTACATTATCATTTTATTGTAAAATATATGTGTACTATTCTACCATACATTAATGTACATTATCATTTTAATACATGTATATCTGGCCTCTTCCAATGTGATATGGAAATTACGAGTCAAAATAGATTTTAATTATTTCATTTATTAATGCACTTGACCCTTAAAATTATTAATATATTTATGGAGCCTTTTGATTTGAGGCCAGATCAAGTTGGACCAGACTGATTTGGGGTGGAAAAACTTGCTACCAAATAAAAACAGTATTTTTCTACATTTGTTTGATAGCATAATTCATGATTATAGTTTGACTATATGTCACCCTTTCAAAAGGCAGCTAAAATGATTGGGAAATAAAAACTACTGACAGCTAGTGTTGCATCAAACTAAACTTAAAGTGCATATGAAAGATTGAATCAGGTACAAATTAAATTCAACATTGACTTGTCCTTCACTTGCAATGTTTATATGGTGGTTTATTCATGTTATAGTTTTACCATTGACTTTTCGACCATTGTTTTTACTGAAAGCTCAGTGTAACCAGGGAGATTTCATTCAGAGAGTATAAACAAAAATGTATTTGTGAAATATATACAAGCACATATATCTTCTGTCAATCATCTCTCCCACAAATTGTAAACAGGTAAATAGCTCTCCTATATCTCTTTCTTTAATCCATGCATCTATATGTCAGATATGTATACAAATAATATTGAATTTGATACAAGTCCAGACATAGAAAAAGAGGGGGAGGGGTTATGGTTTTTAACGCCACTTTCAGCAATACAAATGTATTTCAGTTATATCGTATAGAAAAGGATACATGTATTGATGTTTATACAACCATCTATTATGATAATTTGAATAACTAATAGGGGGCCATCGTGGTCGTGATCGCATGGTAGTTGAATTTACAACTACATGTGCAATCAGTTCCTACATTGTATCACCACTAAAGTTGTGAGTTCGAACCCTGTTCATAGCGAGGTGTACTCGATACAACATTATGTGATAGAGTTTGTCAGTGACTTGCGACAGGTTTGTGGATTTCTCCGGGTACTCCGGTTTCCTCTACCAATAAAACTGACCACCATGGTATAACTGAAATATTGTTGAAAGTGGCATTAAACACCATAAACCAAACTAAACCTAAATAAGTAATAGTATGTTTTAGTGCTTTGAATTACAAATGGTAGTTCAGTTGTTTATATTAATTTCATTAGTTGCTTTATCACAATATTTCTTTTTCTTTTTCATAAGTTGACGCAGAACAATCTAATGAATCAAAGTTTCCTTGTTCTTTGGCCATGTGGGATCTTGAGCATTGTGATCCTAAAAAGTGTACAGGTAGAAAGTTAAGCAGATTTGGAATGGTTCGTACATTGAAGCTACAACAAAGATTTGGTGGTTTGATCCTAAGTCCCATGGGACAGAAGTGTGTCTCACCAGAAGACAGGTAGCTATCACCATTTATTGTGTTACATATTGAGATTTATATCCTCTAGTAGGGGCCATTGTGGTCTAGTGACAATAAGACAATAAATCATATATAATAAACACTATGCTTAGAATAATGATGTTCAGTTTTACTCTGAAGTACAAAAATGTATGATTGACATCTTAAATAAGAAACATTAAAAGATGGTCATCAACTCTCAGTGAGTTTTCTTTAGATTCACCCATTTCCAGATTATAGCTGGAGACAAAGATAATTTTTTTTATGCATGTTGAATTGTAAAGTGATACAGGTGGCATAAGGTAAAGAATGTGTTTCACAAAATGTATATAAAAATAATTTAAAGAGGTATATTATTACAAGACACAAAAATATATAAAGTTAATTGACATCAAAAATCTGATTTGTAGAGTTAAGGTCACATCAAACTAATTATTTGTTTCTTAATGTTTCATGTTTGAGAATTTATGAGTTTACAATCTATTAATTTTTATCATTTTCTTAATCCTATAAAAACAGTTAAAACTTCTACAAATGAATTAATTTTTTTTATCCTTTTAAGCCTAAAGAAGAGGAAATTAATTTGATAAGGCCTAATCCTTCTTTTTGAATAAATAACAAAATCTTGGTATATTTGTAGAGACATCATTACACAACATGGTCTTGCTGTAGTGGATTGTTCCTGGAATAAATTAGAGGAAACACCATTTGCTAGAATGAAGGGAGGCTACCCACGTCTCCTGCCATACTTAGTAGCTACTAATCCAGTTAATTACGGTCGGCCATGTAAACTCTCTTGTGTTGAAGCATTTGCGGCAGCATTTTATCTTACAGGTATTGAAAAAAAAATGTATTAATTTTAGCACATATATATATATATACAATATACGTACATTGTCGGTAAATATAAAATTTATTTGTATGAGCTTTAGAAACAGGCAGAATAGCGAGCCTTTGGCAAGCTTTTCAGGCCTGTTTCACAGCGAGTACAAATGAATTTTATATTTAACGACAATGTACGTATATTTATTGTGTTTATCCTGCAATGTCAAAAAAGTCGGAAAACTTGTCAGATTTAAGCAAAAAGGACAGAAACAAGCGTCATTCCTCGTCTTTCATAAATGTTGTCAAGGGTGTCTTCTTCGTGGTCCACGTTACATTAGTACCAGTTTTCATACTTGTCTGCGCCCTCCACTGTACATAGCTACAGGGTACCAGGAAAGTTTATTCGTAGGCTGAAAAGTTTATTCGTATAGTACGAAAAGTTTATTCATCTAGTATGAATAAAGCAAAAATTTATTCATATAGCATATTTGTACAGCAAATGTACTGATTGCAGGATAAATATATATCTTCATGTAATTGCAAAACCTGTGTTTCTCTTAGTTGAATGTGATGGACAAATATACTACTGTGATCGTTGTTTAAGGATCACGATTGTGAAAAATTAGTAGTTATTCTAGGTCAATCAACGAGGCTTTAAAAGGATACATTAGTGTAATACTACAGGAAAATCTTTTCAACATAAACACCAAATCAACTAAATAGCATTTAACGGAATTGGTATCGGCAGTAGATCATTGATCAAATAAAATAATTATAAACTAAAAAAAAGTAGATCACGGTCAAACCGAAGACTATGAAATTGTTATTTGCTACTTCTATGCTAAAACATGCAGCATGAAGGAGTAAGAATATAAATTGGCTTGTAATCAGGATGATGTCTAAGAGTGGAACTACTGAAGGAGTAAGAACATAAATTGGCTTGTAATCAGGATGATGTCTAAGAGTGGAACTACTGAAGGAGTAAGAACATAAATTGGCTTGTAATCAGGATGATGTCTAAGAGTGGAACTACTGAAGGAGTAAGAACATACATTGGCTTGTAATCAGGATGATGTCTAAGAGTGGAACTACTGAAGGAGTAAGAACATAAATTGGCTTGTAATCAGGATGATGTCTAAGAGTGGAACTACTGAAGGAGTAAGAACATAAATTGGCTTGTAATCAGGATGATGTCTAAGAGTGGAACTACTGAAGGAGTAAGAACATAAATTGGCTTGTAATCAGGATGATGTCTAAGAGTGGAACTACTGAAGGAGTAAGAACATAAATTGGCTTGTAATCAGGATGATGTCTAAGAGTGGAACTACTGAAGGAGTAAGAACATAAATTGGCTTGTAATCAGGATGATGTCTAAGAGTGGAACTACTGAAGGAGTAAGAACATAAATTGGCTTGTAATCAGGATGATGTCTAAGAGTGGAACTACTGAAGGAGTAAGAACACAAATTGGCTGGTTTGTAATCAGGATGATGTGTAAGAGTGGAACTACTGTTGTTTTAGTGAGCTAGCACTTGAAAATCCAATTAAACATGTTGGTTTGGTTCAAAGCAGACATCATCATCATGCTCCTTTGTTTTTGCCATGATATAGTTGAAAAATTGCTCATTTACCATTAAGCAACACTCACACACTCGAGAGTATTTTTATCTATAACAAGTAGGAGCGATTTGATTCACCATTTATTTTTATTTAGGGACGATATGTATAAGATAGTTTATATTGAGTTTCTATTTTCTCATCAAACAGGTTATAAAGACCTTGGTACTAGATTGTTAGACAGATTTAAATGGGGTCACACATTTTATGAAGTAAACAATGACTTACTACAAAAATATGCTGCCTGTACAAATAGTGTAGAAGTCGTCGCTGCACAGGACGCTTACCTGAAACAGATTGAACAGGAGTCAATCGATGCGAAAAAAGATGGTAAACTAATATACAGTAGTCATCTTATAAGACGCCCCCTTCTGCAATGAAAGAATGGCCTTATAAGAGGGGTGGCCTCTCTTGGGAGGACAATTTAGTAGCATTTTACTATTTTGGTGCATCTAAAATCTGGCATGATAAGAGAGGTGTTCTTTGGTGGGAGGGGAGACTACTCTATTTGTACTTTAAAGCCATTTATATTTGCCGTCTGCAATTTTATTAGAAATCACCCTTTTTTTGTTGAAATAGTTCAAAACTACCTGAATCTGATAGTAATACTCTAAATAAATATAGAATTATTTGACGAGAATTTTTTTTATGGAAATTTTTAGACGATGGAATGATTGCGAAAATTCAAAATCTGCAATTTTTTTTTAATGTATGAACGATGAAATTAAGTACCATTTGATCTTTTGGATCTTGAAGACAAAAGAGAATAACAGAATATCTCTTTGCAACTTGCTTCATAAAGTTTAGACATTTCAATTATTTATAACATGAAAAATATATTTATTAAAGGAAAATCCCCACTCTCTCCTTTACCCTTGTCAAAATAAAAGGCAAATCTTAGAATAAGTACTGGTATGTGTATGTATTATAATTTCTCATACCCTCCTTCAAGATGAGTTTTCTCCGTGTACTGTGGTTTCATCCACCAATAAAACTAACCGACACGATATAGCTGAAATATTATTGACAGTGGCACTAAACACCATTACCCTAACCGTAACCCTTCAATATGAAGTGTGTAGGCGATAAATATAAAAGAGAATTTTGTCATTAACTTCACACATGTTGTTAACCAGTTCATATCCAAACTTTGATATTGTTAGCATTATATATTTTTATTATGGGTGTTTCACACCTTCAAAAAAAATTTCGGTTAATATCTTACCGGTCAGTTTAATTGGTGGAGAAAACTGGAGTATGTGATGAGAAACTGCTGCAATCACTGATGAACAATTATCACATAATGTTGTATCAAGTACACTGTTCGGAGTTCGGTAATTTTGTTATTACCTTTATTTCCAAATAGTAATCAAACCAAACTCACAAAGGCACTAATTGGTGTACATATAGTTATAAATCCAACTACATTTACAATATAATTGCAGTCACAGCAGTCCCTATATTCTAAACAGGAAAAGAAACTTTACAATTTTTTTAGTGTATGACACAACAAGGTTTGACTACATTTGTTTCCATAAGTATTATTACAATTTGTTGTAAACAAGTTTATTGATAGAAGTAAAGAGTACCACTTGACTGTAAACTGGTACCCATTTCACATTCTTTTTTTAGGGTATGAGTTATGTTCATTATTGAAGACTACAAAATTAATACTGTGACTGGAATGTAGACCAACAATAAACACATTGTTCCTTTACTTAGGTTTGTGTCTAGGTGTAAAGTTGGATAGTCTCTCATGTTCATTGACATCCATATCTTTTCTTACTACAAGCTGTTCCTTTACTTTGGTTTGTGTCTAGGTGTAAAGATGAATAGTCTCTCATGTTCATTGACATCCATATCTTTTCTTACTACAAGCTGTTCCTTTACTTAGGTTTGTGTCTATGTGTAAAGTTGGATAGTCTCTCATGTTCATTGACATCCATATCTTTTCTTACTACAAGCTGTTCCTTTACTTTGGTTTGTGTCTATGTGTAAAGTTGGATAGTCTCTCATGTTCATTGACATCCATATCTTTTCTTACTACAAGCTGTTCCTTTACTTTGGTTTGTGTCTATGTGTAAAGTTGGATAGTCTCTCATGTTCATTTACATCCATATCCTTTCTTACTACAAGCTGTTCCTTTACTTTGGTTTGTGTCTAGGTGTAAAGATGGATAGTCTCTCATGTTCATTGACATCCATATCTTTTCTTACTACAAGCTGTTCCTTTACTTTGGTTTGTGTCTAGGTGTAAAGATGGATAGTCTTTCATGTTCATTTACATCCATATCCTTTCTTACCACAAGCTGTTCCTTTACTTTGGTTTGTGTCTAGGTGTAAAGATGGATAGTCTCTCATGTTCATTGACATCCATATCCTTTCTTACTACAATGTAATAAGTTTTTGTTTAACTTTTAGATCTGATGGATATTGATCTGAGTTTAGACGGATATAATCCAAACAGGGTTCAATGGCCTTCTTCAGACAGGTAAGTAATTATTTGGGTATTCAGCTCAAAGTTTAGATGTAATAAATATTCTTATTACCGTATTTTACGGACTATAGGTCGATGGGGACGATAGGTCAAATTGCTGCTTTTCGGCTAAATTTTTTGGGAAATACTAAGATAGGTCGAAGCATTCCATAGAGGATGCCGATGACAACTTGGGTAAGTATCGTCACATCAAACTTTTTTTTTTACATCGGTAAACATTTGTCCTATAACGATGTTCTTCGGTAAGTATATGTAAGTATTAACTCAAGATTACTATTCTTATGTGTCATAAACGAAATAATTATGAAAATTAAATTAAATAAAATTTTGTTTTTAAACTTGTTTTTTATGAGGAGTCTGGTTTGTAAAGCCAGACATCGATGACATTCAAATCAGGCCATCTGTGGGTGTCGCAATAGATGGTAAACGGATGTTCATACAATAAAATAATCAAGCTGTCAAAACAATGTATCACCTTGTGCAGTTTTATTGACATACCTTTAAACTGTGTTTAATTAGTAGTACACAAATTATGTGATCGTCTCGGTCCAGTAAATTTTCAATCAGCTGATCAGGATAATTAAGTGCCGACTGATGTTCACCTGTGTTGATTATCTCATGGTGATTATTTTATTTGTTCTTAATTGACCAATTCAAATGTAGAACATTCTAGTTTAACGAAATCGATAATTATTTTCCAGTATATTTAGTATAAAAAGCTTGTACTCCACGTTTATTCAAATTATTGTGAGATGTAATGCAACCGCCATTTTTTACTACAACCCTGTGCGTATGCTCGTGTTAGATGGAAAAGCTATATTTAGATATTTTGTGACAATAATTTTATATTGTAAAACGATCCACCCTGTGTTTTATTTTCAACAACATACATTTTTATAGTATATATTTTATTATACAATTCAATATTGAACTAATTTTCGCTAACACTTCAATCATTGAATATTATTGATTTTTTTCGGATGTTGAACATTTTTTTCCCGGAATTGCACCCCTTGTTAGTATACTTTTATTCCCCAAGAACATTGATGATTTCAGTCTTCTTATTTAAAAACCTACAGCAAATTCAAGGTATACTGTAAACAAAATCGTCATTTTTATCGAGATTTTTTTTTAGGGATTCCAGATTTTTTTAACTTCATCCTTGTATAAGTCGATGTGGATGATAGGTCGAAGCCAGCGTGTTGAGGAAAAAAATATCGACCTATCGTCCGTAAAATACGGTATTTATTATGTGCAGAATGGCCACAAATATGGGTTTAGGCATACACGCTCACTTCCTTTGCGATAGATCATGCATGGGTTGGAGCCCAGTCAGATAAGGCCAAAGACTTGGTATTTTTTGCTTCATCTCTCAGCATGCAGCACTAAAGAGTAAGAACAAAGACTGATTCGCTCGTAATCTGGATAATGTATCTTGAGTGGAGCGACATGTCTACCCGCAGACTATTGTTACAGTGAAGTAGCACTATAGAATAGAAATCCAACTTAGTGTGTGTTGGTCTGGTACGAAGTGGACATCATTATCATTTCATTAAAATGCAACTTTTATCTTGACATGATATAGCTATAGCTGAAAAATTGCTTTGTTGGATTGAAACAACAATCACTCACTCAACTCAAATGTGGGTCAACAGGGACTTTATACAATTGTCTTCTTCTTAGGAGCATAACAATTATTGATGATCAATATATTAATTTTCTCTAAACCACACAAATTGTTATCCTCAAAGAAGAATATTTCTTGCACATTGAAATATATATATATTTGTTTAATTTCAGTTCAGAAGAAGAATCCAGTGATGAAGAATCTGAAAATGACAATACTGACAGTGATAATGAAAATATAGACAAGGTGTTACCAGTAAATGAAAGTGAAAGTGAAACTAAAAATGATACACATGAGTGCACAGCTGATTTAACTTTAAACAATTCTGATGACACTAAGGATTGTTCTGGCATTCAAACTGAACTTGATAAGCTTGATATTTGTGCAGATAAGATTTAAATTGTGATACATAATAAATTATTGAAATGGCTTAAGTTAGTTACCATGGTGACTATTTTATAGAATACAATTTCATAATCAGTTTTGCATTGTGGACAATAGTAGCATTTTTACAAATAATATCTAAATAAAAAGAAATTTCCTTCCCAAACCCGATGTTAAATGACAGAACATTTGTTAGTCGTATAGATTTCAAGGAAAAAAGGGCATCATCATGTGGCTTATATACAATGTATCAGCAAATTTGTGTTGTCAAAGATTTGTACAAATCCAGCTGTAATTTGGTGTAACCTTTCTGCACTTCATCTGACCAATGAAAAAAAAGTTGCCTAACTCTTGTTTAAAAATATTCTTTTCTGCTTGTGTTTTTTGTCTTGCCTGTCAAGAAAGCTGCTTAAGACGAGACATTGGTGTTGCTTTTCTGGTGACGGTGACTGTGGTGCTGGCATTAACAATGTACGTTTTTGTGATTAGGTCAGTTTCTCTATTACCATACAACATAGGATCTCCATACTTGGTCCACATATTGATCATGGTGTGAACGTGTCATCCTGACATGTATCACCTGACCTTGACCTTATTTTTACAGTCTACTGACTTTGTGGTTGTGGTCTTTTTAGCTCACCTGGCCTTTAGGCCATGTGAGCTATTGCCATCACTTTTCGTCCGTCGTCCATCCATCAACATTTCCCATTTTAATCTTCTCCTCAGAAACCACTGGGCCAATTGCAACCAAACTTTGGTGGATTGGTCCTTGGATGACCCCCTTCCAAAATTGTGACCGGTGATCCCGACTTCCAACAAAGATGGCTGCCAAGCTAAAAATAGAAAAAAGGGGAGATGAAATTTTAATTGTCCATTGCTGCTCAAATTTTAACTGCAGCTACATGGCGAGGAATAGTTTAACATATATTCCGGGTTTTTCTGTGAAATTTTTCTTTCAGTCAATTTATACCGATTATGCAAATTAGGCACATTTTGATAAAAGATAACATTTAAATCTTCTCCTCTGAAACTGCTGAACCAAATTAAACCAAGCCTGGCAGGGATGGTCCCTGGGTGGGTCCCTTTCAAAATTGTGTCCGACAGCCCCGCCCTCCATTCAAGATGGCTGCTGTTACTAAAAATAGAAATTTCTTCAATTGTCCATTGCTGCTTTAGTATAAGTCTAATATCTTAATTCCAAATTCATTTACCACTATTTTGATTTTATGTTTAGTATCCATGCATGGGCATTCCATTACAAGACCACAAATGCATCCAGGACACTGAACCATGGGAATTCAATGTTCTGATTGAATGATCTTGGAGTATGTATGAGCACAAAACTTGTACATGCTGTTGTGTGGCAGATCAGGGTTCAATCCAAAGACGTTCTCAAAATAATGTTTGAAGATATCAAAGAGTTAATCAGAAGCCATAAATTACAGACAGATAATACAATGGCCAAAAGAAGGACAGATAATACAATGGCTAAAAGAAGGACAGATAATACAATGGCCAAAAGAAGGACAGATAATACAATGGCCAAAAGAAGGACAGATAATACAATAGCCAAAAGGACAGATAATACAATGGCCAAAAGAAGGACAGATAATACAATGGCCAAAAGGACAGATAATACAATGGCCAAAAGGACAGATAATACAATGGCCAAAAGAAAGACAGACAATACAATAGCCAAAAGAAGGACAGATAATACAATGACCAAAAGAAGGACAGATAATACAATGGCCAAAAGAAGGACAGACAATACAGTGGCCAAAAGAAGGACAGATGATACAATAGCCAAAAGAAGGACAGATAATGCAATGGCCAACAGAAGGACAGATAATACAATGGCCAAAAGAAGGACAGATAATACAATGACCAAAAGGACAGATAATACAATGGCCAAAAGAAGGACAGATAATACAATGGCCAAAAGGACAGATAATACAATGGCCAAAAGGACAGATAATACAATGGCCAAAAGAAGGACAGATAATACAATGGCCAAAAGAAGGACGGATAATACAATGACCAAAAGAAGGACAGATAATACAATGGCCAAAAGAAGGACAGACAATACAGTGGCCAAAAGAAGGACAGATGATACAATGATCAAAAGGACAGATAATACAATGGCCAAAAGGACAGATAATACAATGGCCAAAAGAAAGACAGACAATACAATAGCCAAAAGAAGGACAGATAATACAATGACCAAAAGAAAGACAGACAATACAGTGGCCAAAAGAAGGACAGATGATACAATAGCCAAAAGAAGGACAGATAATGCAATGGCCAACAGAAGGACAGATAATACAATGGCCAAAAGAAGGACAGATAATACAATGACCAAAAGGACAGATAATACAATGGCCAAAAGAAGGACAGATGATACAATAGCCAAAAGGACAGACAATACAGTGGCCAAAAGAAGGACAGATGATACAATAGCCAAAAGAAGGACAGATAATGCAATGGCCAACAGAAGGACAGATAATACAATGGCCAAAAGGACAGATAATACAATGACCAAAAGGACAGATAATACAATGGCCAAAAGAAGGACAGACAATACAATAGCCAAAAAAAGGACAGATAATACAATGACCAAAAGAAGGACAGACAATACAATGGCCAAAAGAAGGACAGATGATACAATAGCCAAAAGAAGGACAGATAATACAATGACCAAAAGGACAGATAATACAATGGCCAAAAGAAGGACAGACAATACAATAGCCAAAAAAAGAACAGATAATACAATGACCAAAAGAAGGACAGACAATACAATGGCCAAAAGAAGGACAAAGGGACAAACAATGATCTACAAAACACTACACAGAAATCTAAGAAAATTGAGAAACACGAACCACAATAAAAGCCGTTGGTGAATTCAGATGCTCCAGAAGTGTTAGCAAAATCATATGTTCTACTTCACAGCAACATTAAGTAGATGGGGATAATGACAGGTAGTCAGAATAATGTGCTATGGTGGTGCGACATTTCTCCTGCAAGGCCTGTTCAGTGTACTAATGCTAAAACAAATAACACTTGCCAAGTTCGTCATTTACAGACACAAACATTATGAAAGTTACGATGCTTGCCATGATATAGCTATAAACATGTCACTTGGCATAAAGCATACACTCACTCAAGTTGTTTCAAATACATGTCAACTGCATTGCTGGGGTACTATAAGTTATCTATGTGTCTACCCGTGGGCATTGAGATTGTACCACCCTGAAGCACTTCTGTATAGCCTGAGGTGAAGCCGAAGGTTGTACAGTGGTGCTGAAGGGTGGTACAATCTCAATGCCCACGGGTAGACACGTAGATAGCGATTTTATCCCTGGTTTGAAAACAAAAAACTGATTTTTAATGGATTTTGTCGTTCTCTTTGTAACATTATAATCGTAAAGTTTTTGTACTTGCGGACTAAAATGCCATAGCTTGGGTGAAAATTTGGGTGCATTTTGACAAAGTGTAAGGTGATACCTTTGGTATCACCCTACAGTTAACTAATTTTTAACGTTTTTCAGTCTTGTTTTGTTGTAATTTAATTTCTTGTTAGCTCACCTTGCCAAAGGCAATGTGAGCTTTTGCCATCACTTGGCATCCATCGTCCCTTAACTTTTCACATTTTAATCTTCTCCTCTGAAATCCCTCAGCCAAATGAACTGAAACGTGGTAGGAAGCATCTATAGAAGGTCCTTTATAAAGATTGCTCATTTTGTCCCGATCCATTAACAAACATGGCCATCACAGGCAATTCTTGTTTCTGATTGGCCGATTTTTAAGAATCTTCTCCTCTGAAACCGCCTGGCCAAATAAATAAAAACTTGGTAGGAAGCATCCTTGGAAGGTCCTCTATAAAGATTGCTCATTTAGTTCTGATCCGTTAACACACATGGCTGCCACAGGCCATTCTTGTTTTTGATTGGTTGATTTCTAAAAAATCTTCTCTGATGAAACCGATTTCCCAAATGAACTGAAATTTGGTAGGAAGCATCTATGGAAGGTTCTCTATAAAGATTGCTTATTTTGTCCCGATCCATTAACAAACATGGCCACCACAAACCATTCTTGTTTCTGATTGGTTGATTTCTAAAAAAATCTTCTTCTCTGAAACAGCTTTCCCGAATGAACTGAAATTTGATAGAAA